>CM075779.1:11495000-12065000 GCA_037974665.1 Ehretia macrophylla
TAGATAACTAAGATAGCGTCCGCGAAACCAAATTCGAATTTGTCAAAACCAAAATTAGGGAAGTCACAATACGTAAACAAAGAGACATAATAAGGACACAATATACGTTACCAACTACAGACCTTTAACATTTTTCATTTGAATACATGTTATGAAAACAATCATAAGTACCTCAACATTATAAAAAATGATGTTTCTTCATCCTTAATCCAAAAAAAACATAACAATAATATCATCAAAGCATCAGTCATAAAAGCCTGTCATAATCCCATAACCTGTCATAAAAAAAAGTCATTAAATATGGTTAAAGTCATTACATTTAGTTGTCATAGTCCCATCCATATACAAAAATCATCTTTACATATCCTGTCATAATCCCATCTATCAGTCATGTCATAACCTATTTGTAACCCATCCACAAAAACTATTGGGTTGACTAACTTTGTTCACAGCATGTTCATTCATCAATATGAACAAAGTTACAAAAAATATCCATCAGTCCTGTCATAACCTATTTGTAACCCATCCACAAAAACCACTGGGTTGACTAACTTTGTTCATACCATGTTCATTCATCAATATGAACAAAGTAAGGACTTAATTGAAATCTTTTCAAAACATTGAGAACTTATTTGAAACATTTTTAAAACATTGAGGACTTATTTGAAACATTTTTAAAACATTGAGGACCTATTTGAAATATTTTTAAAATATTGAGGACCTATTTGAAATATTTTTAAAACATTGAGGACTTATTTGAAATATTTTTAAAACATTGAGGACTTATTTGAAATTTTTTTAAAACATTGAGGACTCAAATGAAACTTTTTCAAAACATTGAGGACTAAATTGAACTTTTATTGTTATATTCCAAAATTGCCCCTAAGACCGTGGTCACGTGCGGTGCACGTGACCAACTTTCTGTTAGATTTAACACTTATTTGATGGAAATGACCAAATTGAGATTTTTTTGCAAACAATAGGGACTAAATTGAGACAAATGGAATAATAGGGACTAAACTGAAACAAAAGGGTAACAATAGGGATTATTTGTGAAATTTGTCCATATTTGTACATTACTTTGTACACTTTAATTAATAGGTTTAGTAATCGACTGCTGAAGTAGTCATCAAATCCTTTTGGTATTGGTCCCAAAATTTCCTGAAAAAAGCAGCAAACATAAAATCAAAATCAACTTTAATCATAAGATAGGGATTAAGTTACGACGAAATTGACCAATGTATAAGAGAACAACCATTTTACCACATGTAAGCAAAAGAGAATCCCTCCAAATTAAAAACGCAATTATGCCACTTGTAAATTAAATTAAATAATATCAAAAATTAAAATTTTATGATAAATTAAATTAAAATAAATTATAAACGCCTCCTGATTTACTAAGTTAGATTGTATCTTAAATTTGTATCCTATGTATATCAGAACTCTATCTTATCTTTATTTAAATAAATTACAAGAGTTTGCTCAGGTTCATTAGTTGTAATTTATTTAAACTTCTGATCGATATTTGTTAGGATTCTACATGTTTTATCTAATAAATTTTATCAAATTATTTTCTTTATGTATCAAATTGTTAATGAGTCTGTTGATCTTATCTTCACATATAAAGCATGAAAAATAAAAAACATCAAATTATATTCTAGACGTATATAACTATGCATGGTATGTTTTGTGCCATATTTCATGTTACACTAATAGCCACGTGTGTTCATTTTATGCCTTGCTTGTTTCGGGACTATGATGAAACTGTTATAGAAACATGAAAGTCATCAATTATTTTATATTATGTTCTAATTTTTATCGATTATGCCACGTGTAAGTAAATGAACATCCCTTATGAATAATCATCATGTCACGTGTACGCAAATAATTAATCTTCCTAAAAAAATATTATCCCTTAATACGTTATGTGAAAAAATAAATTATTTTTACTATCTTAAATATATCTAAGAGAACCTAATCCATATTCATAACTAACTAACTGATTCATTAAATCAAATTGTATATTTAGTTTGTATCCTATAACCCTAATGTGTATATATATGATTTGTAATTTTTTTTCTTCTGTATTTGTAAAATAGGTGATTTAGTTGTTCATAAAATAAATTTTACGGTCTTTTTGTTCAATGACTTCAAGTTATTTTTATTTAATTTTTAATTTATGTATTTCTCACTCATTTTGTTTTTATTTTTTGTTAAATTATTTGATGTTTTGGATCAAGTTATGCATATTGCTGACAAGATGAATGTTGATATCACAACAATGGAATCGGTTTCATATCCCATTAATTATTACTAATATTGATTTTGTTTGCTTATTATTTTTACTTATCGCTGTTAATTTTCTAATGTGGCAGGAAATTGGTGTAGTATCTCAGTGCTTTTAATATGTAATGAAAGGGTTCAAGTTTGTACATCACACTTTCGAAAAGGGTTTTTCATAAGTAATAGATAAAAAGAATGCTAAAGTTGGGTCTAACATGTATCCTACTAAAACGAGGAAGATGATTAAGGAAAAGAAGTATTAGTAGTCAAGAGTCATTTATTGATTTTGTTCGATTTTTATTGTTTGATGGTTTATATATATCATGTGATATTTTGTGAACTGCTACGAAGTTGTTTTGGTAATTTATTTTGATATTTTTTAAATAATATTATGTATTGTCTCTGCCAATCTTTCTGGAGAATGTCTTGGAAATAAACTTTCTATGAGTCCAAAAAAGAACAAAAGAATTGCAATTACTTTTTATATATGTAATCATTTCAAAGGGGATAGTCTATTGAATGATGGATTAAATGCACTAATCTTGATTAGTTATAATTATTCAATCATGGATATTAATATTAGTAACTTTAGATATCCAATAATATAATTTATATATTTTTTTCATCTTTAGCAAATATTATTCATATTGATAATTGTAACTTTAACGATACATGTAAGGATAAATTTGCGAGATGCTATTAAATATGATGAATAACTGTAATCTTAATATGCAATATAGCCCAGAAAAATTGGACAACTCTTTCTAAAATATATTTTAAATGCTGAAAATATTCTTCCAAATATGATAAATAACCACAATGAAATTGCTTTGACTTGTGTCATCAATTTAATTGTGTTAATTTATTTATCTAATTATACATCACACATTTTCTAATACCCAATGTTGAAACAATGTACTGAGTTCAAAAATTATTATTTGTAGTCCAACAGTCAATTGAAGTTCATATAGTCCCTTGCTTGAATGAAATAACCAGACTTCTAATTTTATCCATCCACATAGAGGCATAGAATAGTAGATCAATTGAGAGTTAGTCAATATTTTGCACATAGTTTGGGACAAATAATTATGCAATATTCCCAATTTAATCAAACTTCTCTCATTCGGTAATATTTTCTAAAATTCATGAATTGATATATGAATATATTTCTATCTTATAATTTTTATTTGTTGTATTTCAAAATGGAGTGAAAAAAATTCATATGATGAGTTTTCTTGAAATACAACTTATTTGATGTTTATAATTCCACTACAATGAGATTCCTTCAGAATTCTCATCGTTATTATCCTATCTTTTGGATAATATGATTTCACTATTTTATATTTCACTTTTAATTATAGATAACTGAAAAATAGAGACCAATAGAGTACGATGAATGCACATATGACAAGAAAAAATCTATAATGCTAAAAGCACTTGTGAAGGGGAATGCTAATCCAATCTAATTTATCTTAATTTTCAATGTCTTGAAATATTATTTTCTTCATTAGTCTATCTAACTAACGACATGACAAATGTTAGAACTCCATGAAAGAAATATCAATTGTGAATATATCAAACCATTTATGAACACTTTGATTTGTTTTATCTTTTATAAATAATTATATATTTATGATGCTATGCAGTAGAAAAATTAATTTAACTTAACAATTAAATAATTATTTATTTTATTTTATTTTTAATATTCTATTTTTCACAACATTTCTTTTTTATTTTTATTTTTATTTTTAAATCATATATAACAATTATTTTATGTTTTATATTTAATTTTATTATTGTATTCCAAGAAATGTAATATGCACATAAATATTTTTTTAGTCTACTAACCAAATATGAGAATATCATATTCTAAGATTTTACATTCCAAAAAATCTTGTAAGATTCTGCGAACCAAAGTCCCTTAGAATAAGTATATATTATAGTTTTTCAATAGTGTGAATAGAAAGTTGAATGAATTGATTTTATATTACATATTTATAAAATATTTACATGAGTGACCTGTCCACCGCACGAGTACAACGCTAGTTTTATTATAAGACTAGTACCAACGAGCATTAGACTTGTTTCCTTATTAGACTTTGATTCCCTATTAGATTGGTTTTCAATTCTTTGTAACTAAGTCTCAAGACTTATAAATGGGGTTCTTTATTCGTGTTCACAATCCTAAAATTTCGATATGCAGTTATTATCTCTTTATTTCTTCTAAAGCTAACATTAGTAGTAGCTCCTAATATCTTCAGTAAACATGTTTTCTCTTTTTTTTTTTCCTAACAAACGAACCAAATTTTTGTTGTCATTCTTGCATAGTAACCACTATTAATTCATTAATGACAAAAAAAAAAAAAAAACCACTATTAATTCAACATTATTTTGTTGATTTAAGGGCTTTAGCAGCCAAGATCAATACAACATTGACTATCTTTTCTTATAACATCTATCTAAAATATGAATCACAAGAAGTCTTTTAAAGAATAAAGCTGAAACAACCACTATTAATTAATTGTTTCTTTGCTAATTAATAAAGGGTGTTTGCTACAGAATGTGATTATTTATTTGTTTAGAGAATGTTACCAATAAATAAGTAAAAAATTTCCTCATATTGTGTCGTTTTATATCCAATGGTTAATGCCTAAGCCAATTATTCAATGACATGAAAGAAAATCCAAACAGTTGTGTATCTACAATAACACAAAATACCATACAAGCTTGAACAAGAAATGAACATAAAGAAACAATAATTTTTACATGGAAAACCCTCCAATTTGGAGGGAAAAAAACCACGGGAAAATTGATGTCTTCATTAATAATAATTCAGATGGTACAACAGTATACAAATCTTCATATTCACAAAAAGCTTTTTAGAAGGCGTGTTGAAGGAATTTTGCCTCGAACACGTATTGAAAAGTGCTTTTAATAATGTAGCATTACATATGTAGTCAACTATTCAAAGTTTCAGGTCACGCTCGTAAAGAACCTCCCACATTTTCTTTTCTACTTCATCATAATCTTTTTCTTTATTTTTGCTTTTTTCTTTTTCTTTTTCTTTTTCCCTATATTTTCTCTTTTTTTCATTCAACTTCTTTTCTTTACTTTTTTCATCTTTTTTCTTTTTCTTTTTCTTTTTTTCTCCTCCTTCTCTACAAGTCACGACACATCTTCCACTGAATCAGAAAGACCACAAGAATAGCACCTTCATGTTGTGTTGTTGAGCGCACAAATCCAAAACAACTCTCACACATGAGCTTCATTCATGCCTTCATCATCGATCTCTGTCTTGCAAATCATGTATCTTGATCATCTTTATCTTTGTTTCTTCTTGACGTAGGCCATGTCATCATTCTTGAGATCAAACTTCTTCAAGAAGCAATGCATGGAACTTCTTGCGAATTTCTTAACCATGCTATGGCTTAGAAGAAACTTTTCTGGGTTTAAACAAGAAAAACAACTATGAATTATACATGCTAAGGAGATAGAAACAAAGGGATTTGCAAGAAGTAGCTAAGGGTATGAAGATACAACAAAGAAAGGGTCTGCAAATAAATGCAGCTTAAGGGTTTAAAAACTATGAAAGTGAAAACACAATGAGGGGGTTTGCAAATAGTTTGTGAAAGGGTGATGCGTATTTATAGATAATCCATGGCGGTTAATCTCCTAAACATTATGTCGGTTCTTGTTTGAAATCCTAATCCTAACACAAAGAGGAGAAGTCCTAATCCTACCCAAACAAGGGAATTCTAATCCTATTTGTATTAAGATTCTGCAATATTCTGTGTTATCTCACAGCTTGAATTTTTTAATATTATAGTTTTCGTGTTTGCAATTGGAGATGATTTGGCTCGTCACAATCCATATCCGATCCCATTTTTTTATTATTATTATGTTTGTTTCTCAACAATTCATCAATGTATCTGCACAAATTTGTAGATCTTGAAAGTATTTTTATGTTAAAAATTCAATTTAACCCTCATTAAAAAAATAGTTATTTATATATGAATACTGAGTGATTTTAACCTCTACTAAATAAAACTTCTGAATCCATCTCTGATTAAGATGGTGTATTTGAATGCTTGCGCCCCGGGGCCGACCAAGTAAGATTGTGGCGCATGCATGCTACCTTCATGGTCTTGTTATCATTGCGCTACGCGTTTAATGAGTAAATTTGTAATAGAGGATACTTTTTTTTCTACTTTTTTTCACATTAAATTCATCTTAAAGACTATAAATTATCTCGTGGTACCACCGTTTGACTCAACACATATTTCAATTCAATCAAGAAAGATAATATTTGTAATGAGAAAAGTACGATACAAACTCGAGATCTTTAGTCACAATAAATTGCTACTATTTGACCATTCAAGGGAACCCTTATGAGTAAGGAAAGGGCAATGTTTGTCATCATGCAACATCGTAGTATATTATGCAATCCCAGGAGGCAATGATGGAGCCATTGTGGGTGCATAGGGGTCGAGTTCACAATATTGGTAAATTTTAGAATTATAGAGAGCATAAGGTATACTGGGATATCTCTCGAACGAAACACCCTCTTAGTCCATTAAAAGATATTCTGAAAGATTTGGTTTTCAATTAAATCAATGCATATGAAGATAATGCTGGGCCTCATCCAATCTCACCTCCTTTAAATTTAATAAACAATAAGGCATTCAACCCAATAGGGCCTCTCAAAATTTAATCCATTCTCAAGGCCCAACAGCCCTTTCACCTCATTTCTCTCCATCCTTTTACTTCTTTCTTCTTTTTCTTAAAAAAAAAAAAAATTTGATAAGAAGAGATATAAACATCATAAAAGAATAATTACAAAGTGATAGATTAAGTTTTCAAATACTTTGTTATCCAAAATATCAGCTTGTTTCCTTGTTTTTTGGACACGAAGAATCCATTGTAAAAGTTGTTGGAGACATTCTTTTTGCTCCTTTGCAATTCTCATCTCCTCTGACATCCTAGACCTCCTCAACCACCTCTTCAAACCCGTATAATCAGTAATACACACTCTATGCATACATACCCAAATAAAAACTTACAATTAACATTTTAGGGCTTATTTACTTAAGAAATTAATTAATTAGTAATATGTATCTCTCATAATAAATGCTAGTTATAACTATGGGGGAATTGAAAAAGGCCAGGGCCAGGGCCAGGGCCAGGGATTGCTTCCTGATGAGGTTAATGTGAATAACACTTCGTGGCTAGAGAAGTCATGTGACTATCTTTTACAATTTATGCCATTGAATGTTCCTTAAAGGGTACATATCTATCAAGACATCTCTTTTCACCTTTATGAAAGTAAAAAATTATCCTGCCTTTGGGTTATAATAATATATTAAAGATATAGGAAATTAAAATTCTTTTTTTTATTATTATTTATTCAAGGGAGGCCTAAAGGTCATACAATACATATATATAACCAGCGAGAATCAAACTCACAACCTCTTACATATAAAGCGAGTAACTTATCATTAGACTAAAGTCCTAGTAGCAAATTAAAATTTCTTTTGGTCACTTTAATTGTCACCATTCGACTTTTTGTTTGTCAAATACATAAATTTTCAATGTTAAATTTCATTGTCAATAATTCGTTTTGTCTGATTTCTTTATACATCGAATATTACTATTTTAAAAGTTTGTGCAGTTAAATTATTTTGAAAATCACTATGAAAGGATGTTCGTAACACAAATTGAGTTTTGACAAAAAAAAAAAAAAAAATTCAACAATTAAAGTGGGGGAGTAATATTTTTTACACCAAATAGGAGAGAAAATATAAAAGAAAAAGAGTGAAGCTATGCACATGGTTATTGGAAGAGTATATTAAGCCTTTTTACAGTGATTTACTCCTTTCCTACCCCTATGCTCAATGTTAGCCAAAGCCATAAGTTAGATGTGCTCTTCTATCATGTCGTATAATGATATACGGTGCACCCGTTTTAAATATATAGTGTTGGGATCATAAATTTTATTAATTTAGAAAAATATTAATTTAATAATAAATTAATAATTAATAATTAATAATTACTAATTTATAAAGATAGACACACTATTAATGAATTGATAGTCGTAATTAATAAATTGGGGTACTGTCAAAAAATAGATGTCGACCACCTCTTAGATTTTCTCAATAAAAATGACACCAATAAGAGATTTTGAACATAGATAAGATGAATGACAACATAATAGGGTGTTCTCAATATGAAGTTGAAGTTAAAGTTGATGATGATACACAACATTTGGAACTAGTGTTACAAAAGGAAGCATTCAAAACATCTATGACACTCCAAAATTTCTTGTTACAATACGAGAAAGCAACTCTATAACTTTTAGGCGCACTATGCACAATTCAAGATGAGATTCAGGTAAATTTAAAATTTAATAAAAGACAAGCTACTGTTAATTCATATTTTGAAAAAAACTCATAACTCAATTTATTATGTATTTTTTAACTAATAATTTATTTATAGAATAGTTGAGTTTACAAAATATAAAAGAAACTATTTTAAATGTATTATCTTATAATTTTATCGAGATTATTGATTTTTACATTAGTTCCAAGTCGGGACTAGATAATTTTATTATTTAAAAGAGATCATTAATTTATTGAGTACTAGTTTAAAAAAGTTATACTATACACGTGTGTGTATGTGTATGCATGTAACTTTTTTTTTTGGTACATAAGTACTTTTAAAGTTTTTTTATGTAAAAAAATAATTAATTCCCATTAACCAAAAAAAACAACCATATATAAGTATTAAATTAAATATCATAACTTTATTGGACAAAATTTTTCTCTGTCCCTGCTCATTCACAAGGATGAGAATAAAGCGAATGAACCGCAAAACAAGAAAGAACATCCAAGAATAGGACATGGCATTAGTGCTTATTTGTTTTCTTCAGCCGTTAATCATTGTCTCTTGAAGATATGTTGAATCTAAATTGGGAAATCTACTTAGGTGTTACAAAATTGTCATCATTTGGCTTGTCACAATCCATATCCCAACTTTTTATGTTTGTTTTTCATTACTTCATCAATGTATTTGCACACATTGATGATGGTGTAGTTGAACGCTTGTGCCTCGGTGCCACAATGCAACAACGGATTTTGGCCCATGCGTGCTACTTTTATGGGCCAGTTAAAGCATAGTCTAGCGGTAATAGAATGAAATCGTACTTAAAAAGTTACAGGTTCAATATTTTTTACTATTTTTGAATTCTGCCTTTAACTAACCTGGTACATATGTGGGGACACACCGCTGCACCCGAGAATTTACCAGTTGATGATTGCGTTCCGCTAACTAAGTTCCACATCATCCAAAATAGAAGATATATATATATATATATTTTTTATCTTTAGTGTTTATGTTTTTTAAAGTATCGTTATTCTTAGTATTTAATGAATTACTTGTTTACCTAATAACAAAAATGGTGTTGTTGAATTGAAATTACCGTCACCACCAAACCAAATGTCAAGTATTGGGGCCTCAGGGTCATGGTTCAACAGTAGTGGACGAAATCGTTCATATAAGATTGTGAGTTCGACAATTTCTATTACTTTGGAGTTTCGTCCTTAATTGACTTAATATATGTAAAGAACGCATCGTTGTACTAAAAAATTTATCAATTAATGATTAGGTTCAATTAAATTATTCAATGATTGAACTCTGTCACTTAAATTCCTACGTAATAAAAAATAAAAATAAAAAATATCAAGTACTGGGGACAAGGTATGGGAGTTAGTATTGCACGCTATAAACTAAACCTGAACAAATATACTCATGGATTCACCGAACAAAAGCTAATGGATTCAAGCCTCTCTCCACTCGTTTTGGGAACTGAACTTCAAGCCCGACAGAAGTGGAGATTGGCCATCTTATATCCTTAGGTAAAAGGTATAGATTTTATGAGTGGAAAAACAAAAATATATAGGTGTAGAGATGAATATTGCAGATCAATTGGTTTTTTCCTGAAGAAATGATTACAGCACATCCATGGGAGATATTCTATGTAAATTACAACTAGTTACAATTTCAGATTAACACAGTATAATGAAATAAATATCAATTGTACTTTTTTTCATTAAAATAAATTTACTTTAAATAGAATCATATTAGATTCACCCCAAGTTACAAATTCTATGGTATAGCGATGATTTCAACATATGTTTTAAGTCAGTCAAAAGTGAGGTGATATTTATTATAAAAAGACATTTGTTTGAACAAAATATCAACATATACTTGGACAAATGCTAAAGATCAAACCTTTTTTTTTTGTCAAGAGGGGAATTAATATTAATAGGAATAAACCAAATACAAATTAGAAGTCATTTTGCCATTTATATATTCATCTATAATTTATTTTTCTTGTTCCAAAGTCAAAATAAAGGCAACCCCTCTAAATAGTAATTTTTTTTTTAAATGACGTGAGAACCGACCTAGAAGAGTCTTATTGTCGGATTATTTGGCGAAACTCAACTACTAATTGGTAAACTCTTGAGTGGAACAATGCGTCCCTACAAAAGCTCCAAGTCAGTCAATGGCAAAAATTCAGAATAATATAGAATGTCAAATCCGTAATTTCGTATGAACAATTTTATCCCTATTACTACTGAACCATACTCCTAGAAGAATCTAAATAGCAAATTTGACTCTACTAGAACAATCAAATGTCACCAACACCCCAGTGATCAACAACCAAAAAAGAAAAACAAATACAAACTTATAGATCGACCTCTCAAAAACAAGATCATATGTTGATTTTCCGACTGACTAATTGCTTTGCCACATTAGACCAAAAAAAATTGCTATGCCACAATTCATTGACCTAATAAGCCTACCAGTGGCAAGTTTTAACACCGCCACATGTATTGACGTGGTCCTCCTACTCTTGCCTAATTTGACTAAGAAAATGTGGCATTTGGACCAACCATATTAAATCGTAACTTGGTATGAGATTATGACTCTCTGATTGAGTGACTTCAAAGTAAACAATTATGGTCAAAGCAAAAACCATCATAATAGATCATAAAAGTTTGGTAGATTGATCGAATAATATTTATTATAATTAAAATTTTTAAATTTAAATTTATATCATCTTATTATAAATAGTGTTTAGCCTGTAATTAACCTAGAGAGCATGCCATGCATTACGAAATTTATAATTTTAAAAATGTTTAATATAATTCTACTTAAAGTAAATATCTTCGTCATTAAAAAAATAAAGAAAAAATTGGCCATCCTAATACCAATGAGAGAAATATTGAAAGGCACATTAATAACTCCTATCCTACCCCCACCCCCACCCCCACCCCCACCCCCAAAAATTAGCCATCATAATAGGGGACCAAGCGGACGGTAAATATGAAAATGCATATGTAGCGTGCCCCTTAATTTAATGGATTATAAATATTGTAAAGTACAAGAAGTTGAGGTGTCAAATACCATTTGGCACATGCCACATATTACGAATTGCATTGTCTACTATCTCTTTTACCTTTCCTTGTATGGCAAACTTCACTTTTTTTTTTTTTCCCCTTGAATAAGAATTTATTCATTGAATAAAAACTAAATCGGAGTGCAATTTATCCAACTCGAATACATTGGAGATCAGTATACAAAAAGATGAAAAAAATTTCAAATGCTTAGCACACGTCATACACTACAAATTTCATTATCTACTGTTTTTTTTTTTTTAATTTCTTATATTTTCTCGTGTATAACAAACTTTAATATTTTTTTGCTCGGAATAAAAATTCATTCATTAAATAAAGTAAATTAAAGTACGATTTACCCAGATCGACATACAAAAAAATCTTTCTAGAAGTGAGTAAGAATTTCAAATTCTTGACACATGCCACACATCACAAATCTCATTGCCTACTATCCCCTCTAATTTATCTGGTATGGCAAAATTCAACTAGGAAGTAAAAAGAGTCAAGCTACCTATCAACTGATCCCAATTAATTTCAATCCTATTTCTCTTTTTTATTGGTCTAACAAGAATTTCAACCCTAAAGTTGGTTCATTCCCCACTAACATATATACTCCCAACTTTCTCCTCTCTAGAATATTGTGAATGTCCACAAATCTATCTATGCTTGTGAACTTGTATATTCGTACATTTTTAGTTGAGCTATATATTTATATAAAATAGGAGTTATAACATATAATTCCATAATTATATGAATTTTTTTTTTTTACGATATATGAGCGCTAACTAATTTTTAAATTAAAAATCGTTGAATATTTTAAAAAAAATTTAGAGCATCTACCCGTGTTTCCATGCCTATATGTTTTTATTGGATCAGAGAAAAACATGTTTGAGAAAATCAATTCTATTCTCTTTTTTTTTTGTCATAATAAAAAATAATTTTAGCATAAATACCTTCACAAACGTTGATAGTGTAATAATCTTATTATCGAAAATAATATAAAGGAGTACTCGATGAAGTACACAAAATAAGTAACATTGAAGATTCAACAATCTCTTTCTATTTTATGTTCTAATAACATATAATTTTAACATGTATAATTTCATAACATCAATAGTGTAACAATCTTGTTATCGAAAATAAAACAACAATTCAAGGAAGTACAAAAATAGTATTGAAGATTCAATGTAGATGGACCTCGCTTTCTAGGATACCACATGACTTAATTTGGTCAGATTCACATCATGACATTGTATATGCATTTCACGTGCATTCAAGAAAAATTTACAAAAAACATCAAGAACAAATGTCTATCATGACCCACCACATAATTATACTCACTTAATTTATCTATTTTTATATATTTATATATATATATATATATATATATATATATATATATATATATATATATATATATGTACATGTAATACCCTCTCATCGAATTGGCTTAAAGTGAGTCCAACTTTTTTTTCAGACTTTACAAATTATGAGAATTTTACATGACAAAAGTATTGTGTGCCGACTTATTAATACATATAATACTCCAATTAGTTCAAGTATCATAATTATTAGTCTCTCATCCAATTAACTTAAAATAAGTCCAATCTTTTTTCAAACTTCACATATTATAAAAATTTTGGGTAACGAGAGTTTTGTGTAACGGTTGGTTACCAATAACATAAAATACTCCCTCCCCGTTTGTTAAAAAGGTTGTCTGTTACTTACTATTGGCGGGATTGTTTGTATTATTGTTTTATAGTTATGAGCTGAGCTGGTAAGATTTTTAATATGACCTTTAATTGCTCACTTGTCAGCAGAAACGGTTGTCTGGTAAAAGCAACAACACTGTACAATCCAAAGTCCTATAATATTATGTTCATTCTCATAGTTAAAAAATTTTGATTGCTTTTTTATGTTGTTTCATTATACTATTTACTATACTATATTCACCAAACCAACCCATTATTTTGCAATTCAAGAAAACTTATGCTTTCTTCATTGCTTGCTTGCCTCTCACTGTTTTGTAGTTGTGGGGGTCTTTTCTTTATTACTATAATCTTTCCCTCTTTTCTTCTTGCTTTAAGTTATCAATCTTTCACTTTATTTTGTCAACTTAGAATATAAATGGCGGTCTATCATCTATATAATCAATATATCGGATCTACCTAGTGGGATAAAGGCTTAATTGGGTTTGATATGTCTTTCCATGGTTTCGATTATGTATCATCATTGAGTTTGGATTAGAGAAGTTCCTGTTGGATTGGTTTTTATGTGTGATGGGGTTGGTGATGCTGCAAAATCTTTGCTTGGTGGTGAAAGTTTTTGTCTTTGCTTGTTTCTTGGTGCTGCAAGGATCTGCAGGTAATTTTCTTTCAGCTCTGTTGATTTGGTTAAGCTATGATCATAGATGAATGAACCCATTTGGTTATGTTGATCTTTTTATTATGTGATTTTGTGTGATGAGATAAGAATCTTGAAGATCTCAGTTGATAAAGATGCAATTTTGGCAATGTTGTTTTCTGGGTATGCTAATTCAGCAAACTACATAACGCTTTAGCTAGTACAGGGAAGTGTATACCACTCCCAGAGGGGAAGTACCTTCCCTTTTGGGCCGGTTGTGGGCGAGTAGGGATTCAAAGTTTCGAACGCAATCATGTTAATGAGAACGCTTACAATGTTTGAGATTTGTGGATCCTAAACTCAGCATAACTCTGCGTCATATTAATTTTGTTATGATAATCTAATTGTTAAGACGAGAAATTGGACCATAAGGTTCTGAATTTTCAGTATTCAACATAATTCCTCGAGATGCTTTGGTTTTAATCTTTTTTTTTTTTTTTCTTTTTTACTAAATTCTCCAGTTGTCCATTGGAAAAACATTCGATTACATTAGGCTTTAGACAAGAATGTAAGCTCATTTGGTTTTAATTATTGTCCATCTCTAACATGATTGGTCCAATTCTCGTTATGCTGGCAACAGCGCAAAAAGATGTCGTTTTCACTGAAATTCTAGTACCTACAGGCTTCTTTTTTCATACTTGAATTAGTCTTCACAGACTAAGGTCAAGTGTGTAGCTGTTGGAGAAAGTATTTTTGAATCATTGTTTTCTTCTTCTTTTTATTGTTGTTCTCTTTAGTTTTGTTGTCCAAATGGAGGGATACATTTACATAATATCATCTGTACTTCCCCTGATAATGTCGATGTCATTGGCAAAATAGATCACCACTTAGTTCACGTGTCTGAATATAGCCCCGCATAAGTACATACAAATTTGTTATTGCTCAATCTCATGAATATTGTAATGAATTCTTCAAAGTTCTTTTGGACCTAAAATTGTAAGGCTTTATGTCCATCTTTCAGTTTCCGGCATATCCCCGTCTTCTTCTGTTGCCCCTGCACTTTCCCCTAGTGACGAACAAACTCCTAGACATATCTCTCATGAAAAAGCATTCGGAAGTGGTGCACCTACTTCAGCTTCTAAGCCAAATGGTAGGAGTTTTTATGGTACTCCTATTTTAACGACAGTGCCTTAGTATTCTGGTCTTCTGGCTTATTATGATTTTTCAATACAGGGACAAGTTCACACCCTCCACTTGCATTGCCGCCTCCCAAGCCTGCCCAAGGACCCCAAATGCCTATAGGTGTCGCACCACCTTTGCTACCAAATGCTCCACCAACGCCACCATACAATTCCGGTCGTCCCCCAGTTACTTCCTCTGGAATTGTCCCAGCCTTGCCACCAAGTAATCCATATAAAAGTCCAGGACACCCTGAGCATCCTGTCATGGGGACAGAACCTCCAGGTATGTGGTTGACTGCTGTTATAATTTAACATCTTCATATATCTGGCTGAAAGTTATAGTTTTATCAAGTTTCAGTGCCAGTTTCTTCAGCATCGAGACAATCACCTAAAAAGTCACCTGTGCCAGGATCCACGCCACCAAATTCTCACCAAAACAAGGCTCCTATAGATGTTCCATTTGCCCCAGGTAATTGCTTGATGGATATCATGTTTTGCAATAAATTCCTTCTTCTAAGTTTGGTTTCTCAAATGTATTTAAGTCGTTTTACTTTCTACCAGAAATGAATGCACCTGCACCAAGGACAACGCCAAACAACCCACCACCCACCCAATTGGTCAAGCCTGTTGCACCTCCATCCATTCTGCCTGGTTTGCATCGCAACATGTAAATTGTTTGCAGCGTCCTTATTTTGAATACAATTCTTCAGGTAGATTATATGTTTTGATAATGCAGAACCAGTTGCAACATCTCCTAAAAAATCGCAAGGGACTTTACCACCTGTTCAACCAACATTACCCAAAGAACCTTCAACCAGTTCACCAGGTGATATATGCGAGAGTAAATTTTTAACTTAGATATTTGTTTCTTCTCGTGCCCTTGATGCGTTTCTGCTGTTTGATATCTACTTCTACAGACTTGACATTAATTCTATTTACATAATAATGTAATGGTGCAACCTTATAAAACACAAATCTTGATTACACCGAACCAATGTGGGGTGGAATTGAAAAGTTAAATAGAAATCTTGTTTATTACTTCCCTTTATATGGGTCCAAGCCATGTGAGAAGAATTGGTGCAGTTGCAGTTATTATGACTGAGAACGCTAACATGAAAATTGATCACTACCCTGACGAAATCTGGTTAATCCTCAATTGAGTTGTTTGATACTTATTGCCATATGCAGGAGAACGTAATGCACCTCCTGTATCAACTCCTCCCCCCGGAATCAACCCAAAAAGAGCTGGCAAGCGAGTTGCTGCACCTACGAATGGAACTTCCAACCATCATCCACCTCTGAACGTTTCTTCTACAAATGGTATGCAGGAAATGTTCACATATATGATTGCGAATGAAGAGTTCTTATGATTGACATGCTATTGAGTATTGATATTATTTGTAACTTTTTATCCTATTCTAGCTCCTTCCGCACACAAAGGCATGGGAGACTTGAATAGTGTTCCTCCTCCTCTTCCACATCCCCAGTCTGCTCCAATTACTGGGTTACGTTCACCGGCATCTCTACCTTCAACCACCATTCAGAAACATCATCATTCAAGCGATAATAACAAGACCGCACCAGCTCCACTATTTAATGCAGTTACTCCTCATGCTTCAACCAAAGAAGGTACCATTTCAATTGAACATTTTAGTTTTTAATTTTCCAGGTCAACCCGTGCTTCCAAATGAATTCCAAAATATCAAGTTTAACAATCTATTTGAAATGGAAGGAGTATAAAGTTTTATGGCTTGATAACTTGGCCAATGTGTTTCTGTTCTAATATATGGCTCTGATTATGATTCCATTTGTTTGTCCTTCCTCAAATTTTGTGCTTATTTCATACCTGCAGCACCAGATCATCCAAAACCTAATCTGAAAACTAACCATAAGCATCATGCCTTCCCACCATCAAAGCCAGGTATAAATGTATAAATGTATAAATATATTAATCTATTTACTTAATTATATTTCGGTGAAGCCACTATCCGATACAAACTTCAACGCATTTCTGAATGTCTTTTTGGCTTTCAGTTTTTCCTTCTTCAGAGGGCCATGATTCTCCTGTACCATCACTATTTCCAATATCTCCACCAGGACAAACTAGAAGTAAGAATATCTCATTTGTCTCCTTGCTGAGTTGGAAAATATTATCTCTGTTTAATGTCTGTTGTACTGCTACATTGAATTGTATCAACTGATATCTTTGCATTTGCAAGTGCCCATTCCGTCTCCTAAAGTGACAACTCCCCGGTCTTTACCAAAAAAACCAAAGATGCCATTTCAGGCACTACCACCTCCACCCCCCAACACAGGTATATATGCGTCTTGCTCAATGATTCCTTTTCTTCTTTCTATTATCGGGTGCCTGCCTTATCATTTCTATGAAGGTCTGCTGAAATATGAGGTCTACTCTCTGTTTTATTTGTAGATTGTGCTTCATTGACATGCTCCGAGCCATTAACCAACGGTCCTCTTGGACCCCTCTGTATCTGTGTGTTGCCCATTCAAGTTGGACTGCGCCTTAGTGTAGCATTGTATACCTTCTTCCCTTTGGTTTCAGAGTTGGCTGCGGAAATATCTGCTGGAGTTTTTATGAAGCAAAGTCAAGTGCGCATCATGGGGGCAAATGAAGCAAGTCAGGATCCAGAAAAGACTCTTGTCCTTATTGATTTGGTGCCCCTTGGAGAAAAATTTGATAATACCACTGCTTATTTGACATTTTTTAGATTCTGGCACAAACAAGTTGATATTAAAACTTCACTTTTTGGAAATTATGAAGTATTATATGTGCGCTATCCAGGTATTTGTTTCAGCCCTCATCATTTGCACTATGCATTTACGTTAAAAGTTTGAACTTTTGATCCTATTCTTGTTTGTTTCGAAACTTGTAGGTCTCCCCCCCTCTCCGCCTTCTGCATATTCGGACATGGGTATCATAGTTGGTGAGCCATACCAAAATCGTGATAATAATGCAAGGACCATGAAACCCCTTGGTGTTGATGTGAGCAGGATGGGACACAAAAATGGGCCTAACAGGAGCGTCATCACAGCAATAGTTTTGTCAGCCTCTGTGGCTGTTATTTTATGCTGTGCCGTGGCATGGATTTTGTTGTTAAAAAACAGAGGCTGCTTTTCCCAAACAGAGAGAACTCCACCAACAACAATTCCTTCCCTTGTGAAATCCTCAGGTACTATTTTGGTAACTTTTACTAAACAAGTAGGTGCAGTGTAAAATTTTAGGTTTTCTTTGCCCTTTGTACTTATTTTTTAAACCTTCTAAATGTAGGCAATCATTTTTAATCGATCATTTTCCATTCTGCCGTTTGTTTTAGAGTTGCATTATTAGTTCCACTATACAAGGTTCAAAATGCTGTACACATGCTAAGCCTAGCCCAAATCTTTTAAAAATTACAGAGCCTTTGGCAAACTGAAATGCCTATAATAAAGTTTACTGATTCCGGAATGCAACGAAAGGTATGTTTGTATAATGATATCTAATGTTGTAGCTGAGATGAATAGTGTTGGAAACAAACACATCTGTGGGATGAGACATAGATGTATCAGTTGATAAACAAACTTATAAATTGTCTGACTGTATAGATAAGATAGATCTAGCGAACCTGCATATTATACAGATCATAGTCAATTGACCTTCACGGCATGCAGATGGTGGGACTAAATTTATTGTCTTGCTTTGGTATAGTCTGAATTATATGTCCTGTAGGTGCAGCTGCCTCAATGGTTGGAAGTGGACCAAGTTCTGCTTCATTTTCATATGGCTCCAGCATTGCTTATATGGGTTCTGCGAAAACATTTAGCTCAAGTGAGATAGAGAGAGCTACTGATAACTTCACTGAAACAAGAATTCTTGGTGAAGGTGGCTTTGGTCGCGTCTACAGTGGTGTGCTTGATGATGGGACTAAAGTGGCTGTAAAGATACTCAAGAGAGATGATCATCAGGGTGGCCGTGAATTTTTAGCTGAAGTTGAGATGCTGAGCCGCCTCCATCACAGAAACTTGGTTAAGTTGATTGGTATATGTATAGAAGATCGTAGCCACTGCTTAGTTTATGAACTCGTCCCAAATGGAAGTGTGGAGTCTCATCTACATGGTACCATTCAATTCTCTAAAAGGCAGTGTGTCGAGATTCTGAACATTCATCTTTTGTCGTTATATAAAACTATATATGCTTTTGCTCAGGAGTAGACAAGGAAACTGCTCCACTTGATTGGGCTTCCCGACTGAAGATAGCACTTGGTGCAGCACGAGGTCTTGCCTATTTGCATGAAGACTCTAGTCCCCGAGTTATACATAGGGACTTCAAGTCCAGCAACATCTTATTAGAACATGATTTTATGCCAAAAGTCTCTGACTTTGGTTTAGCTCGAACTGCACTTGATGAAGAAAACAGACACATTTCGACTCGTGTTATGGGGACTTTCGGGTATGTGAATATTCCTTTAAATTTATTTTTGGCAGAGCAATTGTTTACCTCTCCTTATTTTGAAGGACATGATGTGAACTTAACGAATACCATTCACCACCGATCTGTTCACGATCTGGACCAAGACCTTTAGACAGTATCATGCCACCTAAACCTTCCTGAGGATTTTTCTTTAGAACAAAAGGGCAGCCCTGCAATTATGACGTGTACATTTTGTGTATGGCAATTGCATGTGATGGTGAGACCTGTAGATTTTACAAACAGGCCTGCCGTTTCTAAGACTTTCCCCCTTACTAACCCTGCACGTTATCTAAAATAAATCTTTGAGGCACTAAAATAGTTTACTGCTCTCTACCTTGACGCTAATCATTATCTACCTGTATGGGCGAAGCTGCAGTTCTGCAAACCTCGGGATGGTGGTATTTTCCACACCTTAGGTTTCTCTGATGTCGTCCATTTTTTTGGAGAATCAGATAAATGGCTGCAAACCTATCAATAAAATATCACGGTAGCCTGATGACTGCTGGTCCACAAAATCTTTTATCTGAGAATATGCGGGGGAAGGATAAAGATGTTAAATATATCACACCTTTGGTACTAACTCCTTTAATTTGGGATTCACTGCATTCAGCCCCAGACCATGGCTCATCTGAATGTATGAATGTAATTGCGATGTCCTACTGCCAGATTTCACCTTTTGGTGCTTTCCGATTTTCTTTTATTTTGTTCTTCATGTCTACACTTACGATTTTCATTTGTTCGTTTCCCAGGTATGTGGCTCCAGAGTATGCAATGACGGGGCATCTTCTAGTTAAGAGCGATGTTTACAGCTACGGTGTTGTTCTTCTTGAGCTTTTAACTGGAAGGAAACCAGTAGATATGTCTCAGCCACCAGGTCAAGAGAATTTAGTTTCTTGGGCCCGACCCATGTTAACGAGTGAAGAAGGTTTGGCATTGATTGTAGATCAATCTTTGGGGCCTAATTTCCCTCTCGATAGTATCACAAAAGTAGCTGCCATTGCTTCCATGTGTGTCGAACCAGAGGTGTCGAATAGACCTTTCATGGGCGAGGTTGTTCAGGCTTTGAAGTTAGTTTGTAATGAATGTGACGAAACAAAAGAACTAGGATCTAGAAGTTATGGTCAAGAAGATTTGCCTATCAACATGGATGCTAGGATTAGCACCAATTCAGAACATCTTCCCGATCCTCTTTGCACCGAGTCACCCATCTCTCATTATGATTGCGGACTTGATCTTGAGAAAGGACTATCAATGTCAGAGTTACTGAGTTCATCTGTGCAATTTGAAAGGCCAGAATATGATTCACTTACGAGGCACTCGAGCTCAGGGCCTTTAAGAACCAAAAACACCAGGCAGATGTGGCAAAAGATTAGGCGCTTATCCAGAGGCAGTGTGAGCGAGCATGGGGTAATGTTCAGGTTATGGGCGGGATCTCATTGATTCACTGTCTTAAGTTATATATTACACCGATTTCCTGAAAAATCTTAGGCGCAAGTCTGGAATATATAATCAGGTTTTGAAGTTGGAAGTAAAATACCCGTGGTCATTCGCCAATGTCCTCAAAGCAGAAAGGAAGCACAGCTTGCTTGATCTTTGCTTGCCTCTCTACGTCTATCTATAGGAGTTCGATCATGGAAGAAGATGAGGAGGGTGACAAAGGCACGACAAGTTAGCCGCAGCAGCTGCATCTGAATGCAGATAGATGATTGAAATGAACAGAGAGTAAGCGCTAGGCCAACTGGATGAGGATTTTGAAGTGGCTTTCCTCGTCCGAATTTGGTAAAAACTAGGAATATCAAATTGTTTGTATGATCCGAGGCATCGGCTTTCATGTTATTCTGCTCATTACTTGAGATTTTTGGAGCCAACAAATGGCATTGCTGCTAAAATGTACAGAACATGTTGTATTCTTCACAGAAAAATTAATGAGTATTCTGAAAAATATTGTAAATCACTAGAACTGCTTTAGATTTCTCGAGCCATGGAGATTACTAGTGAAAATAAGCTGATTTTATATTACAGATATGAAATTTTTACAACGAAAAAAAAAAAAACACTCGTAATTTCTAAACAACAATTTAAAACGCCCTTCGGGCAAGCAACTTCCATTCCAATCAAGAATTTGGAGTGGTGGTTGAGTAGCTTAAGGCATTGCTTTGCTATATCGACATACCAAAAGATTGTATTATGGGTTTGAATCCCATTTCCTCCAGCATGGAAATCAAAGGGACAACCTTGAGATAATAAACCTCTTGGAATCCAATCTCTTGAAAGTAGAATAGCATTACTTAGTGACTCGGAGCGGAGAGTCCGTTGTATTTTGTTTTGTTTTTCTTAGACTAGTATCGCTAAACCATTCATGCCATCTAGTTGTTGAGAAATGTTGTTACACCTCAATCTCAACTACTAGAAACTAGAAGAAGCTTTTTTAAAAAAATATCTCAATTTCATCTAAACATTATTTGCATTTCTTGCTTTAATTTTTTTATCAGACTGACTTCATTCATATCTCTTGCAACTTTTCCTCTACTAAATCCGAAGGTATACCCACATATCATTTAATATGGAATTTGAATATAAAGGCCAATATCTAACCATTTACCACCACTCTTAATTTCAATCAAAATGTATAAACCATCCATGAACAAAAGTGGCATAACCAAAAAAAAAAAAAAAAGTAAACTGAAAATGTTTGCTAGTAATAATATACAAAAAGAAAAAAGAAATCATGGCAAGGACGAAAAAAAAAAAGAAATCATGGCATAATTTTTATACAGTTAAGAGTGTTTTATGAGAATTTAGAAATTAAAATTAACTTGTTCGAAAACTAAAGAAAGAAGAAAAAAAATTAAAAAATAAGAGGCTTCAAATTAGAACTCTTCAAAAAATACTTTTATAAAACTGTTTTTATATTATGCTGTAACTGCTTTTTTCTTTTTTTTGTACCCCCCCCCCCCCCCCTCCCCCCCCACAAAAAAGAAAAATACTTGTTCATATTTTTAGAATTTTAATATTACCCTCAAAATTTATAAAAACCCAATATAATTCAACATATACCAAATAGTCAACATTTTTTATTTAATAGCACGCCCAACATTGTCCAACATGCCACAAATAGTGAATGACATTTGTTTAACAATAGTTATAATTAAAGTTTTATGGTTAAAAACTTTATAACTCAAAATAACACCGCACGTCACTAAGACTTTGATCCGGTGATATATAACTCACTACATATACGAATTCAAATATCACTTATTACGTTATATGCCTTGCAACTCTGATCAAATCAATCAAAAAATCTCACCGCACACTAAGATGAAAGACCACAGACCATTCCATGTTCGCCGAAACACTGAATCATTTTTGGCATCTATAAAACAGCTCCTGAAACGAGCTTCTTCTCCAGTCTTGAGACAAAAGTGAAAGTCAAGTGGAGGCCAAGAAGAAGATCTAATCGATCAAACCACTAAGACACATAAAATGGTACCATTTTTCTTTATTTCTTTAAATTATTTTCCTTTTTAAATAAATACTTAATTTTTTTTCTTTTATTTTTCCCAATTTTAATTATATATTTATATGTATATGAATATTAAAGGCGCAATCAGCGAAGCCGATCTCGAGCCCGGTCCCGGTCGGCTGGGACCCGACTCTTGCTGTTTTCATGCTCGCCATCGGTCTACTCATCACCGCTTCCTTCTTCATGTAAACTTACTGACTTTTCTATTTGATTTTGGTTACCATTTTACAACACGGGTCTCGTTTGTGGGTGTGGTTTTGTAGACATTGCTGCGAGATAAATTGTGAATCTGTTATTATTATTTTTATTTTAAATTTTAATTAGTTGTTTAAATTGCGTGCGAAATGGCAATTAATGTCAAGTATTCGACATGGGTCTCTCTTGTGGGTTGGGTTTTAGGCCTGAGGCGTGACAGAAATTGTGAATCTTTGCTTCTATTTCATGATTTTTATTTGATTTTACATACACATAACATGTACATTGCTGTTGAGGTTTGGAGGTTAAAGATATACTCGCGATTGATATTTCCTGTCTTCTATAAGCTGCAAAGCACTATTTCACGGCTAGAAAATGTTTGTCGGGAAAAAAAAGAGAAAATATTTTGATGCTGTCTGCTGCATTGGTACAAATTCTTAGTGTGTCTCCGTATTTGTTGCTGGCATTAATATTGGATGTGTGTGCCTAGTCAACGGATTAGATACTAACAGATTCAACACAATTCAATCAATTTATATAAGGAAAGTGCGATTTACTGAACTCTTCTATCTACTGAAGATAATTTGCTCTGTTCAGTATCAGAAAAATTAGTTTCTGGAAAATTGTGCAATCTTTTATTAGAATGAGAAATTGTCTAGTGAAATTTTGAATTTTGGGATATTTTTGGCCTAAGGTGGAAATGAACACATTGGAGTTCTCCTTGTTTATCTAAAACTCTTCTCGAGATTGACTAGAATTCTAAACCTTGTTGCATACATTCACTTCCACGACCAGATTCAGTTTTGGAAAATGGGGATGGGACATTCATCTCCAACTATTGAACATGACAATGAAATGGGTGGGAACTGAGCCTTATAGGAAATCATGTTCTTTCTTTCTCTTTTCATCTCAAGGTACTCTTCCAGCAGCAGTTCTGTGTTCAACCTTACTTGCCCCAGAAGATTAATCTCATTTTGAAAAATCAATTACGTACATCACCCTTTCCCCATAATACTTCTGCAACCACCCAATTGACAGGCTATTTTCTCCTCCTTGTATGCATTAATGAGCAGCCAAGTGTACTGTTATTTGGATTTAAGTCGCTAGTACCTTACCGATTTGAAAAAGGAATAACAGGGAAATCGATTTTTCTGAATGTATATGGAGAAGTGTTGTCTTGATAGTGTTCGAGATTAGGTGTAGAGAGCAGACCAAAGCTTAAAAGGAGGTTGGCCAAGTAAAACATTTAATAAAAAAAACGATTTTCTTTATGAACTTGTAAGAGGCTTTTCAAATAGGTCTCGCCTCAACTCCCTAAATAGGAATAGGGCTAATTGCTTTGCACCTGACTGTGATAGAGCTGAACAGAAGCTTAAAAGGAGGTGGGCTAAGTAAACATTTAAACAGTTGTAAGAAAAACTATTTTTGTATATGTTGAAGAATATGAAGCTAAAGAAAAGTAGATGATGCAGACGATTGCCCAATTAGTAGATAACATTGATGAAATAACTGTTTTATGGGGAATTTATTGATTTACAAGGCCATTAATCACATGATGGATGGTAGGTGGTATATGTGTTATGTATACCAGTTTGTACTTGAGAAATCGACCTATACCGGGTTCCTATTCACTTACTGATGCATGCGAGTAGGTCAAGTACGTAAATTATGTTGGAATATTTTGTACTGTCAACTATTGGATACTTGTTTTAGCATTTTAAGTAAAGAGAAGTGGGTGTATTGTTAAATCTCAGATCTCTCCTCATGCATAAGCCTCAACATCTTTTGGTTCTTTAATCAGCGATTAATTGTCTCTGCAGCTATGAAGCTACCTCCTCTAAGAAAAACCGCAGTCTCGCAAAGGAGCTTGTGACTGGAGCAGTGGGATCAGTCTTCTTGGTATGTAAACATCATTCAGTCCATAAGCGTACATGATTTTATCATTTTGTTCTAGTGAACCCGTTCTCTGATTAATATCTTAGACTGTTTCTCTTTATTTGTGCAGGGTTTTGGATCCTTGTTCGTGCTTCTTGCTTCCGGCATCTATGTTTGATTTCTTCATACTAAATATGACAAAGATTTTGTTGAATTGACAATTTCTAGATGATAGACTAAATTTAACTTTGTGAGTCCCAAATTGCTTCAATTATATTTCGGTGACGTTATAAATTTCACTTTTTTTTTGGTAGTTATGGTAGCTAAAATGAAAAATGATTTCTGGAGGATACCAACAGGTACTCCTTTGAACACCATTTGTGTGACTAGTTGAATGGTAGGATGAGATTTTCTCACAAGTGATGATTTGGAAAAGTAGAGGAAAGAATCGTAAAAGAAAAGCAAAGGAAATGAGAGAATTTTCTCATTTGGACAGTAAAAGAGAAGGAAAAGGAAAAGAAACCAGTTGTTTCAGAACCTGAAAAAAGAAGCGGTTTTTCGCATAGCTTGCTCATAGTGCAGGTCTCACCTTTCTATAGCTCATTGTTTGGATTGGAGAAAGAAATGAAATATAATTTTTAGATTAAAAGTTATTTCAATTAACATTTTAGTCTTTTCATGTATAATCCTTTCTTTTCTTTCCACTTTCTTCCATTTGGGGAAAGTAAAATCAACTCTAATAAAAGAAATGAAAGATTTTTTCTAGCCTTTCTATTTCTTTTTCTGTCTCAGAAAGATGTGCAGGCTCTCATCCCTCTCGTTCCTTTCAATTTCTTTAACATTATATTTGGGTTGGGGGAATGGAGGGAAGGGATTAGCCCTTATCCCTCCCCTGTTTGAATTGAAAGTTAGTGAAGGATTTGTTAAGGGGAGATAGATAATGATGTTAGCATAGTACATGATCTTCTCCCTTTTGTCTCATGGTGCGTACAAAGTGATGGATCCTGTTATAAATCGTGTCCACGAGGAGGTGCTTTCAATTCTTGCCTGGCTGTCTACCTAGATTACTTCTTGTGAAGTGAACGATTTGTTTCATCTTTGATAGAAGTACTAGTCTCGTTTGTTTGCATGTCTGCTTGTTTGCACTATCAACTATGCTCGACTCTTGTTTCAATTGACTAAATAAGCAACAACCTACAATTTCCAAACTCCCCATGGTGTGTTTGTTATGGATCGTGTCTAAGAGGAGGTGCTTCTAACATGATTGTCTACCTAGACTTCTTTCTTATGGAGTGAACAATTTGTTCCACCCCCAATAGAAGCACTAGTTTCGTACGTTACATGTGTGCATGCTTGTTTGCACTATCAATTGTGCTCATGCTTGTTTGCACTATCAATTGTGCTCGTTGCTTGTTTCAATTGACTGAATAAAGAACTAGCTACAATTTTCAAAGTTCTTTTATGACATAAGAAAATTATTTATTTTTCCTTTTTTTTTCTTGTTGACATGACTTAAATGCTTAGCACCTTGTTTCTGATAAATTGATGCAATTTCTCCTAATCTGCCAATAGAAAAAGTGAATTTGATCAATTTGATGACTGAACAACCAGTGCAATCTTTTTGTTTCATCCCAAGACTCTATGTTTGGATAAACAATTTTTGTATCATATTTAGAATTTAATGAATCTCTTCCTTGCTTAAAAAAAAAAAAAAAAAAATCGACCATGATAAATCCGTTTTCCTTGAGTTAAAAAAAAAGAACATGTTAGATCCATTTCAATCAATTCTTTAAGTACGCCAATTCCTTAATATTTTTTTTTCACATTTTATTAATTCAGATACGGAAAATTTCAATATTCAAAATCTTAATACTTTTTATCATTAACAAATTATCATAGAAGAAGCATAACAATTCTCGATATTATTTAATTAATTTTTTATAGTTTCTCACAATAAACTTACATTTCATTTTATTAGTTGGTTTCAAACCCCGATTTGAACAGAAGGAATACGCCATGCTAATGTCCTTTGGATGATTCACATCTTAGGGGTCAAGCGCCAATGAGCACATTGAAGCCCTCACAGTCCAGGCACAACGACGCAATTATTAAGGGCGTGCTCTACCACTGAGCTAATAGCCAGCCGTGCAAGCCTCCCACCGAGGGCCCGCTATGTCAAAAGCGAGAGAAACCCCATCCCTCTCTTTCCTTTTTACATCCCTATGTCGCCACACGGGGGACGTAAAAAAGGGTATTCTATCAACTTGTTCCGACCTAGGATAATAAACTTATGAACTTGGTTTTATTTTACCGTCGAGAAACGAAAGAAGACTTTCATCTTCAAGTTTAACTCAGACGTAGCTTCTTTTTTTTGGGTGTGAAGCATATACACCAAACAACTTGCAAGTGTTTATTTCAAATCTTAGTTGAAAAACAATGAATACGTTTGAGTTTTTTCATCTCGAATACTTTAATTCATGTCTTTTTCTCTTTCTTATTTTCCTCTTACTAATGTGGGTAAATAACATAGATAGGCATTTGTCTACTAACTTTTTTATTTTCAAAATGCAACTTTTTAATTAGTCTATGAACTAATATTTTTATGTCACCATTAATTTTTTGAGTGAGTTCCGTTCAAAAATAGACGTCACGAACTTTGCACGTGATTGCATTCATTAAAAGAACTATTTTGTGAGTTAAAAGTCTAATTTTAGGCAAAATTCACTCAAAGAACTATGGTGATGGAAAAATATTAGTTCAATGACAACAAAATTGCATTTTAAAGATAAATTGATTAGTTGACAAAATCGATTAACACGAAACACTATCTATTTATATCCTCTTTTTTTTTTTTCTTTTTTAGTTAAAAGGAGATCGAAATTAAGTACATCAATAAATATATTACATTACTTAATTTAACGAGACTCGTGCCCATTTAAGAGAGACGTTATCTCGTTTATCTCGTTCTATTAGAACCAAAATCTGTCCCGATTGATTATCTAAAACATGTTTACCCAAGATTGTTTTTGATCAAAATTTACCATTTAATTTGCACAATAATTAGCTTACGATAAATATGACACAATCCTTCATTGTTCTTGTCTCGGTAAGCGACAAGTGTCGCCATCTGTGCCATTATCAAACTCAACTGAGTTAAGCTAAGCGCTCATCAGTCTTTGGCTGCACTTACACTCTCCACATAAGTGCTTACTCTATAAGGGCTTTTTGAAAGAAAAAAAATAAAAAAGAAAAAGAAAGAAAAATCAACGATGGAAGGTGCTGCTGCGACACCACCAGCTCAGCCGAGGAAGAGAGGGAGGCCGAAGGGCTCAACAACGAAGGCCAAAGAAGACAAAGACAAAGAGGCCACTGGTGGCTCCGCCGCCAAGATGAGAGGGGGCGCCGACAAGAAGAGCGCCGCCGCTGCCACCGACGAGAAGTACGTCCAGTGGAAGTCTCTCGTCCCCGTCCTTTACGACTGGCTCGCTAATCACAACCTCGTTTGGCCCTCTCTCTCTTGCCGGTACTTTCTTCATCTCTCTCTCTCTCTCTATATATAATATACACACACACACACACACACACACACAAACACACGCAGAGACACACGCTTATGTGTCTTCTGGTTTGGTTAGGGTTTATGGAGCTAGGGTTTTGTGCGTGCATATTAATGCAAAGCCCTAGGTGTTCTAAACATCTTCTAAAGCGAAATGTGAGCTGTCGTGCATTTGTTTGTTGATTTTTACAGCGCGTATGTTTTTTTTTTTTCATTATTTTCCTTATTTTTACTAGGTTTTTTGTTTATTATTTGTTTGTTTCTTGACTTATTTTTTCTAGAAAGATTTTCTGAATCTAATGTTGTCCCGGGTTACATCTTACATGACTAAAGATTCTGATTTGTTATAAATAAGTTGGATTTGTAATCGCGTAAGACATTTTCAAACATGGAGGCACGCTGAACTACATGTGTGTTTAACGTGTATGAATTATATTAATTTTAGTGTACACGTGTAATGTACATGTGTGGTTTAACTCACCTGAAGATGTTTTTGCGCAAAGACTTGATTACTACATAGTTAATCTAATTGCAAGTCTATTGGTCTTAAATGAAGTGATATGGTGGATAATTATGTGTCAGAGTTCCATGTCTAGAATTTCTTTTGAATTTCTGGAAGGTCACAATTGCATACACGGGTAAATAGATACGGTACAAAAGAATTTGTAAAGGACGAGTATAATAAAGCATTTCCTTTTTTAGATTGATTCGTAAGCTGAATTGTTGCTGCAATGTTGCAAATTATTGTTAACGTGATGTTTTAAATTATTGCTTATTTGTTCTGCTCATCTTTATATGACTAGGTGGGGCCCATTGCTTGAGCAAGGTACATTCAAGAATCGACAGCGTATCTATATATCTGAGCAGGTATTTTTCACCATTTGTCAAGCTGACCATGAACTAGATTTTACTGTATGGAAAAGTTTTAATATTACGATTTTTTAGATTAATGGTTATTTGGGGATGGGATAGTGGGGGGTGTTTTTTGATAGTATAAGACCAATCCCTAATTGTTGATTGATTTGTATTCTACTGGACAAGTTTAATAATACTTTCTCTTGCTATTATGTTGGTTTATTTCCTTTTCCTGGCAGACTGATCAAACTGTACCAAACACGTTGATCATAGCCAATTGCGATGTCATCAAGCCCCGGGTTGCTGCTGAAAACCATATAGCAAATGTAATTTCTTAGGATTTTATCATTATGATTCTATTTTATTATGTACAATAAATTATTTGAGGTTGTATTAATTATTTCCTTTAATTGCGTGGTTGCTAGTTCAATGAGGAAGCACGCTCACCGTTTGTGAAGAAGTACAAAACTATTATTCATCCTGGAGAGGTATGAAACATAGAAATAGAACGGCTGAAATCTAAACCCCTTATTTTAGTATCGGCCACATATGGAATTTCCTGTGTTTCTCCTTAATCCATTTGCCATTGTGTTGCTGGATAAAAATTTTGGGATTATGTCAATTACTGCTGCACTGCTATTTATATCGCACATGTGTGAATTGAGATGTATGATGGACAAAACTTGTGTTTACTGTTGCATTCATGGCTGCACTTAAGATGCAAATATTTAGTGATTATTCAGTATAATCTTTTTATGTTTCTGAAATTGATAATTTTTCTGTCAATGATTGCCTTAAATTGAATTAGTCTATAGAAGTTTTTTCCTACTCTGAACCATATTGCAGGTGAATAGGATAAGGGAACTTCCACAGAACAAAAACATAGTGGCAACCCATACCGACTGTCCTGAAGTAAGTAATTTTGTGAAGGACATCTGTGCTTTTGTAAATAACTTGTTTGATTACTTAAGTAAGTCAGAAATGAATTTAATTGCCCAATGAATCAGGTTCTTATTTGGGATGTCGAAGCCCAACCTAATCGGCATGCTGTCCTTGGGGCTGCTGACTCACGACCAGATTTGGTATATCTCTTTCTTCTGATTTGTTGTTGTGGGTCACGGGCATGTAGCTTGTTTTGAATTTATCTTTATTTTATATAAGCCCTTTCCTTAAGGTGATTTTTGAATTATGTCCACTGCAGAACTCTAACTCTCTTATAGTGTACTACATTACATGAAACGTAGTTCATGATTTCCCCTTCGCTCTCTTTAGCATTTTGGTTTAACACCATGCAAGGCAGCTACTCCACTCCTTGGCAGTCAGTCTATTACCCACCCCTGATCCCATTCCTTCTAGCTCAGGAACTTCTATTTTGAATCTGAGCTTGTACCAAGCTCCTTTCCGTGTAAGCTATTTCATGTGATGTCTTTCACAAAGGTACAAGGATTTGATAATCGATAGAGCTGGTGAATCTTTTCTTCCCTCATAGGAACTCGGTCTCTCTAATACATCATATGGTAGATAGATCAGGTAGAAGATCAGCCGCTAATCCGCTACTCTTGTTGTGTTCGATCGGCTTCAAAGCTTTTTCACTTTTTTCGCTTAGCGCTTCCTATGTTTTATATATGTTTGATATATTCTTCTTGTGTTTTTTGTTTTTTCCCCTTGTTTTCTCATCTGTTTCTGAGCCCAGTCTATCTTGATTTTACAGTATTTAATCTGTCCTTGCCAAGGCTGAGGTTGAGGGTTCAAGTCCCTTCTTCTGCTCCTGGCTTCGTCATGAACTAGGCACATTGACTGAGAATTTTCTGTGTACCTGTTCTGGAACATATCCAGAACTCTTAACCATTGCAGAATTATGCGTCCCCTTTCAAGATATAGACTGACACGTACAAAATGTTGTATACTTGAAGGTATTAACTGGCCATCAAGATAATGCAGAATTCGCCCTTGCTATGTGCCCTATTGAACCATTTGTGCTGTCTGGAGGTTGGAAATATTGTCTTTCCTTTTTTCTTTTCTCAGTATTATTTGAGTTGTCAGATAGTTACTTTTTAATTTATCTAATCTTACCTTTGAACAATTATATATGCTTTATTGCATGCCAGGTTGTTTTTTATTATATTATGATGCTCCTTCTGCCTGGAAAAGATAAGGACATTTGACTTATCACACATCTAAAAGGGAACATTGAAAGAAACTGATAAAGAGAATTAAGTGAGAGAAAATGAAATTGCATTTCTTAAGTCACATCTGTTACATCATGCAGCTATATATAGCTGAGCTGTAGTTACTGAACTACTTCTACTTGCTACTAAGTGCATGTACAGCTGTCATTTCTGTTACTAAGTGCATGTACAGCTGTCATCGCTATTATTGACCAACAGTGCAACTGAACTAACTATTAGCTAAGTCACTGTTGCTGTTCCTTATCAAACACAATAAGAGCAAGCAGCTATCTCACATTTATATTTATGTTTCCCAATGCAACTCTGTAATCCATCTCAAATGCTAGCTTGGATTGCAAATAAAAGTGGGCATCATTTTAATATGTGTTAAGTAGGGGAAGCAAGTTAAAGTGGATACTGTTTTGGTACAAAGTTAACTAGAGTCATCATTATGGGACAGGGAGAATCAATTTTGCTTTTGTCATTTGTTTCTCATCTTCTTTCAAACATGATCAGAGTTTGATGTCACTCTTGTAGAAGATTCTTGGGAATCTAGGGCATGCTTGGCTCAAACAAACATTTGATCTTTTTGGTTAAAATATGATCTTACTTATCATTTTGAGAAAACTGTATACTGCAATCACCAGCACACATACACAAATACATGCCCACATCCTTTGGACGAATATTAGTCATACAGGATCCATATATAAATAACGAGGGGATAGAGGTGTCTTAGAATTCTTTTGGGGGCAGACTAGAGCAATTGTGTGTTGCAAGACATTGATGATGGTGGAATGGTCAAATGGGGGAAGGCTGACAGATCGGACCCGTGGTTATTAGGGCTTATAGTGAAGTCTGGAAGGTGTGGGAGAGAGGCTAGGCGGGGATGAACAAAAGCACAAGGAATTCACTCTGGCGTTCTTGCTTGGGCCAAAATTAGGAAGCATATATTCCTTTTCTATGCCTGCCAAGTTTGCTAGAGAATGCCCATCTTTGAGAAAATATTGCTCCAAGTTTTTCAATTTCCAGAAAATTGGAAAATTTTCTTATAGTGAAGATGCTCTTATTATCTGAGTCTGAGTTCTTTGCTCTGGTTCACTCAGATTGTTTTGTTGCTTCATATCCTAACAAGTGTTGTTAAGTGAGTCATGGGATATACTTGCAGTACAGGAAAACTGCATAAAGTATCCTACAAAATGTAAATGAAATCATAAAAGTTTGGGAAAAAAATGGAGTTATCTTAGTTGGTCCTTGTTGAGGAGGAGGAAAAGGATGGGAAAGGTACACATGCATGAGGTCATATTGTGAAACTTTCCTCCTGAAAATCTGACTGATGAAGTATCTTTAGTTTCATTACTGTAATCCCTAGATCTGCCATAACCTGCTCATGGGTTTTCTTACAACTGTTGTATCTTTCAATAGGAAAAGACAAAAGTGTTGTGTTGTGGAGTATCCATGATCATGTGTCAACATTGGCCGTTGATGCATCGAATTCTATGGGATCTACCGGCTCAATTGTTAAAACTGCTGATAATCCTCCTCCTATTGGGCCACGTGGTGTCTTCCAGGGGCATCAGGATACTGTTGAAGATGTGCAGTTTTGCCCATCAAGGTAAATTAGTCAAATCTTGTTTTCGCTTAGCAAGTTATCAGTTTCCACCTCTTGTGATGAGTTTATAAGAATGTTGGCATGGCTCTCTTACCAGATCTTGTCTTTACATGACTATCTTTGTTACATTTGCTCTCATTGAGGAGAATCTGACATACCCATTACTCTAATGAAGTTCACAGGAGTTCTGTAGCGTTGGCGATGACTCATCCTTGATATTATGGGATGCACGCGTTGGCACTAATCCTGTTATAAAGGTTATATCAATCTTCTTCCGATTGTTAAATTTGTGATATCGTGTCTGTTTCCTAACTGCACCTTGCTGTGCCATGAGAACATGAAATAAACTTCAGGAAGGCCCCACTTCTATGTTGTGATTGTTGTCAATAGAAAGCCCTAATCCATCTGTTTCATGCTTCTAATGCGTCATTTGTAACTATAACAATATGTCAAGGACCATCGTCTGGAAATATTATGTATATGATGTGTCTAAGCGTTTACTTTCTTGTAGTTCTTGGATATACGGCTTTTAACATGTCTTGGTTTCTGATATCCTAGTTTAATGGCCCTAATGCAGTGCGTAAATGAAAGAAAAAATGTTTTCAAATTATTGGATAATGTATCTTGGATAATTCACTACAAGCAGCTCAACTACCTCTAAGTACCAGAAATTACACTTGGAGATGTGATTTGTCAATCTAAGTCTCGTGTCATTATGTAGCCACTTATAAATAAATTTTTATTTGATAAGTAATGCATTTGATACCTGAACTGATTATATATGAAATAATCACAGAATTTGCAAATTACGCCTCTGATTTTTCCCTAATTGGAGTTTGTCCAATGTGGCTGCCCTCTTTCGTGTGCTTTTATTGCTCACTTTAACTTAGCACCATTTTGTCTTTTATACGTTGAGGCAGAGTACTGTTCCTCTTTGTTCCATAGGTTGAAAAAGCACATGATTCTGATCTTCATTGTGTTGACTGGAATCCTCATGACGCAAACCTCATTCTAACGGGGTATGTTTTCATCCTTTAAATATATCAAAACTCAATAAAGAGTTGTAAGAAATGCTCATTGCAAAGTTGATGCTGCTTGAAATGAAGCTAATGTTTTTGGCATATTGAAAATGCATGAGAAATTGAGATGCTTTTGTTTTTGCCATGTTTGACTTCGAGGTCCGCAGACCATCCTGTTCGCATGTTTGATCGCCCAGCTTTGACCTCTGATGGACTTGGCTCATCCGTCCATACCTTTGAAGGACACACTGCAGCTGTTCTCTGTGTCCAGGTATTAGCTTGCTTGTTCTTTGTAACTTTTACCTTTTATTATTATTATTTTTTCATTTCGTTTCCCTCAACTGCTGGAGAAATTATGTGTTATGTAGCAATCTTTGCCATTTATTTTGTGTCCTTGTTCTTAATATATTTATTCATATGCTAGTGGTGTCCGGATAAAGCCTCGGTCTTTGGAAGCTGTGCAGAGGATGGTCTAGTGAACATATGGGACTATCAAAAGGTTTGAAAGCTCCCTAAGTTATTATATATCTACTGTTACTTCTATGTCCTTTGACCCTTCCACCGAACTTCATGGGATAAAAGAGTAAACAAGTATCAACTGCTGTAAATATATTGTTTTCTTCACTTTTCTTAACGTTATAAGTATGAAGACATCCATATTAAATGAACATCAATGATGAATTTTTTGCCATCCCACTAATTTTTTTATAAATGTAACCTGTGCACACTCATAATATAAGTTACTTCTTCTGCCGGATCTTGCAGGTTGGTAACAAGAAAGAAAGTGGTGCAAAATCTTCCGGTGGTCCTCCTGGATTGTTCTTCCAGCATGCTGGGCACAGGTCAGAATCTGCCGACCTCTTTGCAGTATAATCTTGCTACACAGTCGCAATTGCACATTTTCATTTACACATTGTTCTTTCTAATCAATGTTGATGTACAAATCACATAATTGCTGGCCTATTCCGTGTCTATATATCTCCAAATTACTTGATTAAGGACATGTTTGCTTCGACTTTCCTAAGAATTCTCATTACCAACATCAAAAGATGAGTAAAACGGGGTTGGCATTAGGTGGCAATTATTAAAAATATTACGAGTCAAATGGAGGAAAATGAATATAAAATGACAAACTGAAACTCGGATGAAAATATTGAGTGTCTATAAGATGTGTCACATGGCTATTAGTGAAGCTTTTACCTTCCTTCCAATATACATCATTCTCTGAAGGGCCAACGGAAATTTGAATTCTGCTGCTTGGAATAAGTCCACTTTCATTTTGATTTCAGGGCTAAAGTTGTCGATTTCCATTGGAATGTATATGAACCCTGGACTGTTGTTAGCGTATCTGATGATGGTGAACTGACTGGGGGTGGTACACTTCAGGTTCGATCGTGCTCTCTCTCTCTCTCTCTCTCTCTCTCTCTCTTTCCTTTTAGGTTTTGCATGGTGGTTTTCATCTGATTGATGATCGCTGATGGTCTCTGCAGATATGGCGTATGACGGATTTATTATATAGGCCGGAAGAGGAGGTTTTAGCTGAGCTCCAGCAGTTCAAGGACCATGTAATCGAGTGTGCTTTGAAGTCTTGAAAGCGATATCAAGAGAAATTATCATGTATTTTCTTCTACCTGATAAAACAGTAAAAGCAAGACGTGTAGGTGTAGGACATCTGTTGTTTTGTAGAGGAGGTAGTTTCATGTTTTTAAGTTTCTGCAGTTTCTTAACTTTCAAACTTAAAAGACGATGCCCGAGGGTCCTTGTGTATTAACTGAACTGGCTAGAAATGCAGATACATATCGAACTTGAATTCTCTTATAACGTTATCATTCTTGGGTATGCATCGAACACACACATATATATTATGTATATGAAGTTCACCGAAGAAACATAATACGGGGAACAATGGGGCCGAAAATGAAGGGAGTTCGATAGTATCTTTGAAGACATTACGAATGAGTTTCACATTACTGTTTGCAATGAGAACTGGTCAAGTTGTAGTCATCGATCTACGTATATTGTATATAAAACCTCAATATAAAAAATTTACATTTCATCATTTGATAAAATAGTTTTTATAGCTGTTCATTAATATTTCTAGTCCGTCAAACTTTTATATATAAAGATAATGATAATGATAACTATTGAATGAAGTTGATCTTGGTATAGACGAGCTACTAACTACTATGGTGAAAACACAAGATACAAGTCGGGAATTATTTCTATAACGTATTAGACGTTCGAATGTCACTGAGACAAATGTGTGGACTCATGTAGAGTTTACGTGCCACAAATGTTTTAGACAGTATAAAGACTTTCCTTACGAGTTAATCGAGTTTAAGATAAACATAATTTAATTGTAAGTAAATGGTTGACAGATAAAGGAAACAATTGAGAAAGATCCCAGTTCTATGAGAATAACTTATAGTATGTTAACTTAAGCATGTTTTCTAACTGTTATTTTATGAGAAAACTATTATCGAATTCGAACATAGTCACATATTTATTATAATGGCATGAAAGAAATTTAATAATAATTGATTATTTATTTATTTATTATTAAATAATTTAAATAGTTTATCATCATTATAATTCCTGTAACAAGAGAACCCATAGACTTACAGTTGGAAGATTTTTCTCTAGGTTTCCTTGCCTTCCCAACTCTCTCCATGACATTGTTCGAGTGACATTTGCTACCTTTGCTTGTGTCTATTTTGTTGTTGATTTGAAAACCTTTTATATTTTGACGTTTTATTTTTTTGTATAGGGTTTCATTGATGACACAGTGTTCAAAATAAGTGCCATTTTTTGCCACTATAAATTTTCTTATACTATCATAGTATTATAAGTTTATTTTAACAATTATAAATTATTTGTATTATTTTATTATAATCCTATCAATAATTTAAGATTGTTAAATCTTATAAATAAGGTTGTTAACAGATCTATTTACCTAACTCTTCTTTGTACGTGGGGCGCGAAAATCGTTTGTCCTTGGTAGATTGGGGCGCAGTGCGCACAATACGAATCAAAAAGCTAGCTCCTATCACGTGATAATTTTGTCTCTTGTGCCACGCTGGCTCTGTCCCAACTCTATCTCCATCTGCCACGTTGGCACTTCTACGTAATGAATTGCCGGACTTGACTTTATTAGCCGTCGATCTTCTGCATCAACATTTAATGAGGCTGATTATGTACGAAGCACGAGGAAAGGAAATGTGTACGAATGAGGTCCGATTACTCCTGTAAAAGTTGAGGAAACCACGTACGAAAATTCTTATAAATTAATGTCAATTTTTTATATATTAATAAAATTTATACTTTTAAATTTTATTAATTACATAAAAAATTAATTTATCAGTCCTGATTAATTAAAATATTTTTTCATATTTGTAAATGATCCATGTAAAGTGTGATTCTATTTTGTATAGTTGTGTTTGAAATTAAATTTTTAAGTTATCAGTATCACGATTTTGAGACTGTTAATCATCTAATAGTGTATATTCTTAACCTAAGACTAGGTCGAGCCGAGAGTTAATTAAGCAACCGACCAACTCGTAGAGTCCCGACTCCCATACATTTTGGAGGCTTATTTCTTAAAATAGTATAAATACTCTGGTTCACAACGCCAAATGGTAACTAATTAAAAACACTTTCATTCTTTATAAATTATTCCATCTCGGTTTTTATAATAATTATTGACTTGATCGTCAATGCTTATCTCTTGAGATTAAACCTGCATTGTTCATTTTGTAGGTTCTTAACTTGGATTATTGTCCGAGAAGTATATTCACATTTTTACCCTATCAACATCTTCAGTTTTGGCAGTAAAGAACTTATGGTCAATTAGTGCAAAGAGGTGATTGTGAATTTAAAGACAGAGTCACTTGTAATTCCTATATTACATTGGCTTATTTATAATGTATGAGTTTTTGCGATATTTTTTAATATATCAAAAGAAGAAGTTGAGAAGGACCATTATAAATTTCAAGATGGTGATCGCAGTTTGACGTAAATTCACTCTCACACTTAGCCGGACCGATCTCGTTGAACGCTTTTAAACATTTTCCAGCGAGACACTGTTAGCTGTCAATCTGCCAACAATTTACACTTTCTCTCATCTCATCCCATCCGTACCCACACCACATCCTCCCCCATGTTTTCCCGCCATTTCCCGTCACTTTCGCCACGTCGTCACCCCTCCACGTCACCCACCCAATTTTCACGTTGTCCGCGTGTCACCCCATATTATCCCCATTCTCTCTCTACTGTATCAACCGTACATATCTCTCTCTCAGCCGCCTTCGCATTTGAATCTCTCTGCTCTTTCTCTCTCTAAACCTATACGCATATATATAAGGCTTTGTTTTCACTATTCTTTGACCCATTTTTTCTCTACAAAGCAAAAGAAAAAAAATGGAAGAAGAGAACAAAAAGAGAAAAGGGTATGAACCTACAGGAGATGTGGCCGGAAAACGACCCAAAATGCCGGAAAATGCTGGCGTCATTGTGGAAAACAGAAGACACCAAGAAGAGGAAGAAAAAGAAGACGACGATGACATGATGGCATGGCTGACGTTTGACGAGGACACGGCGGCGGAGCTGTCGAAGCTTCTGGACGCTGAAATGGAATCTCCGCCGTTCAAGGTGAGGTTCATTGACGACTCCTACGTGTCGCCGGTGGTGTTTCAGTCGTCGTCGGCTTACGTCACCATCAACGGTAACGAGGAGTCTTGTGGGTCGTCGTTCTCTGAGTGTGAGTCCTCAGTTATGGCGAGCGTGGACATGCGTGGGATGAAGAGGGACGCTTTTGGGTGGTTCGGTGAGGTTAATGGCGGCGCGTTGGGTTTACATGCTGAGGAGGCGCGTGAGTGGGTCGAGGGGATTTTAGTCAAAGAGATGGACGGTTGTGATTCATTACGCTGCTATGATCATCAAAAGGCTGTGCCTCATGATGATGATGACACGTGGATAAAGTTTTTGGGCGAGGACTTGTTTGGATCGTTAGAGTAAGTCTACTTAGTTTCGGTCAAAAGATTCGGTAGTAAAGAAATATTGCTATATATCATCCGATAATTAATATTTTATATTTTACAGTAAAGTATCGCTCGAGTAATATGTTTTACTGAGGTGGATATATGTTCTCTGCTAGGGTTTTTGTCTGCGGTTTTAGTGATGTAGAAAAATTAGTGCTGACTATGTGAAAAGATCATTGACTACAGAATTGTAGAGAAAAATGTTAATACAAGGGAATTATCTCTTGTTTTTTGCATGAGTATCGCTTCTATAAATTTGCTTATGCTTTTGTTTTTCTTTTTTTTTTTTTTGGCAAGAATTTTCTTTAAAACGGTATTAGGGTCAGGTCAATAATAGCTATGCTATTATCCTACTAATTTAAGGCCGATTTGCCCGATTCGAGCGTGATTTGATCGTGGTTGATAATACGATAAAAAATATCGTCGGTCCTTTCTTCCTAGATTGGATCGAGGAAAAGAGCACTAAATGTGTAAAGGCAGTTCCCAATGCCGTTTGCAAGAACCTGCTGCTGCATTGTCAATTGATCAATTATTATTTATCAAGGTCTGAAGTACATCAGACTCCCTTGTACTTTAGCGAAAGTGTACAACACTTTTCTATAGTTTAAAAAACTTTCTGAGTTAGTCCTTGTAGTTTTTCAAAAGTGCACAACACCCTTTTACCGTTAAAAAATCCGTTAAATTTAACGAAGAGTGTATTTTACACGCGATAAGTGAGATTTTTTTTTATTTTTAACGAATTTATTCATAAATAATTATATGAATTAACTAAATTACTATTTTTTTTTTGCCTAAACAAAAGAGGAAATAGCAAAAGAGAGGAATTAAAAAAAATGAGGGTATTTATGTCTTTTTTACAAAATTCGTAAATATGACGGATTTTATAATTGTAAGGGAGTGTTGTGCATTTTCGTTAAAGTATAAGGGGGTCTGGTGCACTTCACTCTTTCATCAAAGATCTAGCAAGAAGCTTTTTTTTTTTTTTTTCCTGACTTCTTCTCCATGTATATTAATTTGTGCGAGCTTTTGGTACGGAAAAAAAAAGATGAGACATTTTCTAAAATAATCATTGGATAAGTTTTTTTTTTCTCAGCTTTCTTTCGCCTATATAACCAAAAAAAAAAAAAAAAAAAAGGAATTATGCATTTTACAAAAAGTTTAAAACATAAGATCTCTATGTCTTATTATTGACAGCTAGGCCTGTCAATCGGGCCTCGTGACCCGAGCCTAGATAGGCTTGTTTTTAGGCTCAAATAAAGATGGCATGCTTGAATCCAAGTTGGGCTTGCTCAATCCTGAGCAACACAAAGCCCGTACTCAACTCACAAGTAGCCAACTTTAACGGTCTCTCTAAACATCAATTTTAGCTATAAAATAACTCTAACAGAATTCAGAGAGTGAGGTAATCCTCAACTTTTAAGGAGAAAGACTGGCACTCTATCCAATTTCAACTAATTCGAAAAAGAAAAAAAAATTTAAAAAAATAAATCCTTAAAAATAAGAAGACACTTGTTTGGCTCCTTATAATAAGAAAAAAAAAAAAAAAAGACAGTTAAAAATGGGCTCGAACATAAACTCGAGCTTGAGGAAGCCAAAGCCCGATGGCCTTCTCTCTCTATGTTCTATATGATTTTATTTTTCATGCATCAAAATCATAAAAATAATCACATGGTAGTTTGAGGTTTTCTCATTCTATTTTTATTTTCTGATTTAGTTAAGCTTTTAATTAATAAACATATGTGAAAATGAAAATGCCTTAAAGTTGGATTGACTCAATTGATAGTCCAATGGTAGAGAGCAAAAGGCCGACAATTGACTTTAAGATGTCTGATTACGATAAATTTTTTAAAACCGGCGTGCTCAGCTCAACTTCTGTCGAACGCTCAATCTTCTTGTGAGTATTTATTCTTAAAACATTGTTATATATCATTTTTTTTTCGTTTGTTAAGTTGGTATAACAACTAAACATACATATTAAAACTGATAAATATGAAAATAATAACATATTTATAATTAGCTGTCGAAAGCTTAGACCTTTCGGCCTCAACTGGACTATGAACAATAATCTTTGTTGGTAAGGCCCAATATGGCTTTCTTTGGATATCTTTGACATTGTTCTAGGCCCATCTATTTAATTATACGATCCGGTCAATGGGCCTAGTCAAGAGACACTCCTTTGAGATTAAGATTCTATGGATCCTTTTTTTTTTTTTTTTTCAGTCGTCGATAGATGCTATGGATCTCAGTTCTCTATTCTTCCATCCTTTTTTTTTACTTATTCTCTCATATATTGGATAAAGTGTATTATATGTTATTAGATTTGACAATTTAAAATCTTAACCATTTATTTTAAATTTATTTTAATTATTTTTTTCAAAACTGAAATTAAAATGGATAGTTGAGATTTATAAAAACTAAATCTCATGACTTATAATTCACCTCGCTTAATAGATAAGAAGTAAATGAGAGGATCCAACCTATTACCCGGGTTGTCAAATTGCTATTCTCTTATATATCCAACATCACATCAAGGGATCGATTGATACCTCTTAACCAGAAAATTTTTTGGTATAATTTGAAGTATTGATATGATTCACCCATCAAATGAAGAAAATAAATTTGTTTATAACGTTATAATATTACAATATTATGTGCGAGAACTAATAGTTATCAATTGTTGACATGGTTATGACGATAATGTTGGAATATACATTTTTCTCGAATCGGAGAATCACAAATTCTAAAACTGCCTTAAGATCCTGGGCTGCTCCACCAACTGACACTAATTAATTTTAGAATGAAATCCTATAATTCTTAACAAATAAATATAAGGACATTTTTTATTTTTAGTTTTTTTTTAATGAGAAATTCACTCAAAACAAGACCACATTAAATTACCTCAAAACTATAAATTTTGTCGTGTAATAACATTCCACAGTATGTTCAGATCAGACAAGGAGAATTAATACAATTATTTTGTTTCTTATAATTTGTATTTTCACCTCGCTTGCGTGGATGTTTTGCTATCATGATCTCTTCGAATTGCTTCTGATCTTACCACTTGCATTATTGTACTCTAGAAATATTAAATGAATAAATAAATAGATTAATATTGTTGTACTCCCATCTATTATTAAAAAAAAAAAAAAAAAAACCCTTCATCTCCTTGTATGCTTGTAAAGACTTCGGCTTTTGGGATTTTTTTTTCTTGATTTTGGTGGAATTGAAAGAAAAGGTTAATACTTAAGTCGATCAAAATGTGGTCGTGCATAGAATTAAAAATAAGGAAAGACTATTAAAAATCATGAAAGGAGGCAACTAAGAGGGCCCTAATATTTTTAAAAAACTTTGTTTCATGGTTCGATTTTCAGCTCTACTTTCTAAAGAAAAGATTAATATATTAAGTCCCCCTCTCCCCCCACCCAATAAATAAATAAAATACGTTGGAAATTTTAGTGAATTTCAAATTCGAATAATACATAATATTTTTAAAATAATTCAATAAATCCCTATGTTCACAGAATTACTCAAAAGATTACAATTCATTACTTTTTTAGGAGAAAATTGTAAATTTTTCACAGGCTTGTGCGTGGCTCTTACACATATGGTGTATGGCTTAGGTGTGGCACCAGCCACTTTGTGTTAAAAGAGTAGATTTTTCCGAAGTCCACCCATGCAACGAATCATTTTCCATTAGCATCTGTCATCATAAGCACCAAAGGACATCATTTAACATTGGGCTCGATCGCTCGTCAAAAGTAGGTCACTTTCTGGGAAGGGGTTGATTCTCTCTAAATCCAAGAATAGCGATATGTACTAAATGACAAAATATATTTGAAAACGTTAAACGTTTTTAACTTTTATTTTCAGGACTTTTCTTTACACATTAATAAGACTCACATCAATAGAGACAGACGTTGAAAACGTGTCAAGTTTGTCCCAAAATGACTTGAGGTCGTAGGCAAGCAGCCACAAAGTTAAGGCTATCTGGCTGTCTATGCATGGATTTTCTTCTCACCACTATGAAAAGAGCAAGTTAAATTCACATAGGTCAATCATGATAAGAATGTGAAACAAGAGCAATAAGAAAAAGAAAAATGAGATTTGACCACTGCTTTTATGCATCTCTTTACCCCCATCATTTTCATTTCGATTATTAGCAATCAACATAAAGCGAGATAACAAGTCTCATCAATAGGCACTATGGCAGACCATTAATTACAGCAATCTTTATGTTCATTTAAAAGATGATAAAGCACTGCTAGACCCACACTTTATGATCAAATATGATGACCATGAATCAACCATGATTACATGGACCAACATAAAAAGTTAATGAAGTAGCCCTAGCTATCTATTATTGGTTTTTCCGCAAACAGATTAAAGTAAAATTTCAAGATCGTACCTTTTTTTAAGATATAGGAATTACATGCGAGGAAAATGATGATACTCGGGGTGTTCTCTATTCTTTGTGAGGGGAGCTTCCAAATGAAAGAAGATTGATTATTTATCTAAGGAGGAATCAGTTTTATTGAATAGTTTCTTTAACAGTCAGCCATCAACTCTCGTCAAGTTGGCCTAATTAATTTCCCTATGCGACTAGCCCTAATTCCACTTGAGAGCGACATCCATTCTAACTAAAGTTAGTTAAGAAGTCATTCCTCAAATATGACCAAAACATATACATAAAATCTATAAAAGATGCATTTTATTTCGACCTTATTGTGATTATAATGTTCGCACCAATCGAATATTGAATACAAGTTTAGTGAGGGTGGAGGCAAGGAAGAATGCTAATCTTGATAGTAATAGCATTAGTACTTTTTCAACTAGTGATTAATCATCATATGCTATGTTGTGTACCGTATGTTTGGAAGAGAGGGTTTTAGGGTTGAATATCAACGGAGGGGTCTGTTGCAGAAAATGGCTATCTCGCCACCAACATTTTCAAGTGGTCTATGTGTACTGTGAGGTGAATCGAAGTGCAGATTGATTGGCAAATTATGTTGTGTAGCAACTTCTTGATGTGTTAGTACTTCAACAGGTCTCTCCGTTGATGACTCGATGGTTAGATAAAGATTGCGAAGGGAATACATCCCTAGAATGATTTCTATTTAACTCGATCTCGACCTCCTTTTGATCCAAAAAAAAAAAGAATATATGCCTTTGTCCTACAAAAAATTTGTTTGGATACCCCTTGTAGTTTGAAGATAGCTTTAAATGTATCTCTTGATCAGAAATGTATTACTTTGTGTGTATGTATGCATATGAGAGGAAGAGGGAGACTAGGGGCGCAAAGGGTCAATAGAGACGATGTGGTGGAATATGGTTTGGAACTCAAGGACTAGTTTGACCCCTTGATTAAATCATTGATAATGATGCATAGGCTCGAGTCATATAACTAACGCAAATTAATGATGCTTCATTTGATTTAGATAAGCTCAATAATATTGAAAGTTATGTTGTTTCAGTGCTGCATCATTTCCTTTCTTCCTTCTATCACTTGTTTATGAATTAACCATGTTTAAAAGGAATGGTTGTGACAGTAATATAGCTATTATAAGAAACTTAATGACATTCCATATGTATTTTCTATCACGTAATGGTAAAATAATATACACTTGTCTAGTATCGAAAAATTATAAAATTTAAAAATACCTTTTAAGATTTTGGGTTACTCCTCTTAATTTTAATTAATTTTAATGAAGCTACATAATTTTTAATATAATATTAGAGTTAGACTATTGGTTCAATTTTGTTCATCTTCCACGAGCATCATAGTAAGGAGAGGATCCAAACCACTCCTCCTAACACTATACTTTTATAATAGAATCTCACAATTCTTAAAACGTAAAGTATACACAATACTAATCCTGATGTTTGCTAATGAAATCTAGTATTTTTTGAGTTTTCTTCGCTCCATTCTCGATAAGTAAAGTAAATGTTAGTTCAATATGCGGAACTTTTGGTGAAATTTAAAGAGTTTATTTTAATATTTTATTTATTTTTAAATAACTTGTGGGACAATAAACTTTTCTTTGACTTTATGATTCACTATTGAAAAAGCAAAACTACCTTTAAGTGAAATTGCTAGATGGTTATCATATATCCCAACCAAAAAAGAGGAATAACCATAACTACTCTTTTAGAGCTACCTTTGAGGCAACTCTAATCTTCTTTTTTTTTGTTTTGTTTTGCTAGATTAAGACATCTAATCTTGTTTAGGCTCATTCCTTTTTCGTTTTTTAATCAAGCCATGGTGCTTACATATCTGCACTTCCTTTAATGTAGATTGTAAACTAAACTATTCAAACATAGCTTTGTCCATTCCTTTTTCAAGCCATGGTGCTAGATGGTCCTTTTTCGTTTAGGCTCATTCCTTTTCCGTTTTTTAATCAAGAGGCCTAGCATCGGACATTGTAAACTAAACTATTCAAACATAGATTTGTCCATTAATCACTTGATTAATTGTGCATAAGATGTTGACAATTACACTAATAGATATTGGGATTTAGGTCTTAATTGCTTTCTAAAAGTTTATTAAGGTAGAAAATCATGATGAATGCATATACGCAAATCAACGTAGCCCTTTAATTAAACATTAATTCCAACTTCACCTCGACTAAGAAAAAAAATCTAAGGTCACACTACCATCCAAACTGAGAGACTAGCAAAATGTCCCCGTAGTCAAGGTTGGATCTAAAAATTCATTCAATGGAGGTTAAAAACTTTTTTTGCTAATAGCAAGTTGATCTATTAATACTCAACAATTGATTACAGAAAATACAAAATCAAGGAGAGCCGAAAAAAAAAAAAAAAAAAAATCAACAATGTTGGGTCTGATCTAAAGTTCAAAAATAAAATAATTGCCGAATGCTTACGGAATAATGTCAAGTTCAATATTGAACATATTTATAAGGAGACAAGCACTTGTATAGATTGAGTTACAAATAATGCTCTTAATTTATCATTAGAAACTCACATCATGGAAGACATTTCCCAACATCTTTTAGTCTTGTTGGAAAAGGATAGTAAGGACATGACCTATCATCCCCCAGCTAATTAATAGTTATGTAATTTTGACTTTTTACCTCCTGGAAAAAGAAAAAAAAAAAAAAAAAAAAAACCTATATGGGACAAGCCACATAGTATATGAATGTCTGGTTCTGAATATTTTCAATATAAAAAGGCAATAATAAAAAATGAAATTTTGCAGTTGAACAAGAATATGTCTGTGTACTGTATGGTGCAGACATGGATATGACAACGCAGACGTGGATATGACAACGCGAATGTGAAATGACACGAATCCAGTAAAGGAAACGAAAATTATTGCATACATCACAGTCGGGTGTCTGATAGGTTCTTAAACTCACTTTTATATTTGCGTCCGAATATGAATCAAACCGTTTAGAATAGTTTTCATATAAAAAAATGTTAATTTTTCTGAAAATAGGAAATGTTCGTGATAGGACATGACAAGTAAAATTTTATTTAAATTATACATATATTCAATGAATATGACAATTAAAACTCTATCATGTCAACATCAAATATATGTAATACGAGCTATTTAAAAAGGAAAGTAAAATATTGTATCAATAAATTGTCATGGAAAAATTATAGGAGCAAGCATAAAATATAAGAAAATAAAGATATTTTAGACATAAAATTTCTAATAAATTTAATATTACATGACATAACAAATAAAGAATAACATTATATTACGTGATACAAGTAATTTAATCTCCAAAATTTGTACGTAAGGTATATTTGACACACTTGACATACATACATGAAATGAAAATACCAATTATCTTAAAAATTATATGGCATAGCAAATACGAATAACATTATATTACGCGATACAAGTAATTTTAATCTCCAAAATTTGTATGTTAAATATGTTCAACACGCTTGAGACACATTATATGTATCGAGTATTCATGTCCGAATATAATTAATTCTATAAATTTTAGTTTTTATACACGTTCTATGTGTATCTAATGCGTGTTTGACAAATGGTTGTGTGAAGACATATATTCTTATTCGACCAAAAAAAGACATATATTCTTATAAAAAAGTGCTCGTGCTTCATGGACTTGTATGTCTGGTGTTGGCCAATGCTGTCGAGGCACGATGGTGATAGAAGGGATGAAAATTCTAGTACATTATGATCAATTCTACAAGTACTACATTAATTAATCAAGTCTCAAACAAGAAGCAATCACATTGTTTATTTTGATTTCGTTGGTAGTTGTTCAACTCCCCTCGTTCTATTTAAAAGCTATAATTTAACTTTGTGTCATAATTTACAGGCCATGGATCTCACTAATGGCTCGGGTCTTTATTAAATGACTACTCCTTTTAAAAGTTAAAATGTTAGAAAAAAATTTGTTATATTTATTTAGAAGAATTACATTACAAGTTTCCATTATTTTTTATTTTTTCAAATTAGTTCTCATTGTTTTAAATAGTTTAAATCAGTCTCTAATATTTTTAAAAAGTGTCAATTTAGTCTAGGGGTGAATATGTGAATTCTTGTCAGTAGAGGTTAAAACACATAATTTTTTAACTATATGAGTACATTTTTATTAGTAGGGGTTAATTAATTTTCTTTTAACTAAAAATACATAGATATTTAATTTTTTTGAGAAATACATAAAATTTTTATCGTTCTTCTAGGTCAGTGGAGGCTATTGGCCCCCACCTCCATCCGCCTCTGATTTAGTCCCTGTTGTTTGGAAATACTAGGGACTAAATTGATAATTTTTGAAATACATTGGGGGCTAAATAGACACTCTTTAAAAATATTGAGGACTGATTTGAACAATTTGAAATAGTGAGAACCAATTTGAAAATAAGTAAAACAAAGGGGTCTATATGTTATTTTTGAATTTATTTATTGTATTCAACATACTTCGTCACATGTAGACTATATAGTTTTTTATTAAATTTTACACATGGATATAATTTTAAAAATAAATGGCAATGAATTTTGAACTCAAGACTTAAACTCTGAATACTATATTAAATGATTATTTCATCTAAAAATTTACCTATCGGGAAGGAAACTTAATTGAGTTCTCGAAATAATAATAATAATAATAAGCAGCATTTGATCTCATTTGTTTGTTGAAATCAGTTTTACTGCTAGGCATCACATTGACTAATCAGGACCATTCAAGGTGTTGTTCAGTTGGTGGGCCGTCGTTTACATCTTTCACATGTGAAGTTGGTGAAAGGCATCATCAACTTAGTATTGGTTATGGCATCAATATGTTCTACCTCCCTTGGTAACACACAACTTGATATTTTAAATATATACACGAGCACGATGCTCCACGATCTATTTTTATTTAGACACTCTCGATGATGATTGTAGATTCGGGGGTCTACAATGTACTGTATATATACTGTATCTGAAATATATAAATTTCAAGAGAGTGTGATTGTAGTATTGGATACGTAACAAAGAGTTCTAAGAAAAGTAGATGCCTGTCTTTATTAAAAGTAATAAATTAGTGCTTTAAAAAACAAATGCTCTTGAGGGGCAGATACCAAATACTCTTTATATATCCTCTTAAGGTAATAATTCGTCAATTCTCACCTCACAAATTGTTCACTCTTTTATACTTTCTTGTTGCATCGAGTAGTGGCGAAACCTTCAAAATATAGCAAAAATGGTGACAAAAAAACCAAGAATTGTGATCATTGGAGCAGGAATGGCAGGTCTAACAGCTGCTAACAAGCTCTACACAACTGCAGGCTTTGTGGATTCATTTGAGCTTTGTGTTGTTGAAGGTGGGACAAGAATTGGTGGGAGGATTAACACCTCAGTGTTTGATGGTGAATGCATTGAATTGGGAGCTACATGGATCCATGGCATTCGTGGCAGTCCAATTCATCAAATGGCTCAAGAGATTAAGTCATTAGAGTCTGAGCAGCCATGGGAGTGTATGGATGGCTTCTTGGATGAGCCAGTGACCATAGCTGAAGGTGGTTATCACATTGATCCATATTTTGTTGAGTGTATCTCTAATCTGTTTAATAAACTGATGGATTTTGCTCGCGGAAAATTGATTGAAGATTCGGCTAAATCCTTGAAGGCTGCTTGTGTTGTTAATGGTGGGAGTGGAAGTCTCAGTATTGGTGCATTTCTTAGACAAGGCTTGGAGGCTTACTGGAATTCGATAAAAGATGAAGGAGATGTAAAATTGTTCGGGAAATGGAGCAGGAAATCGCTTGAAGAGGCGATCTTCGCGATGCTTGAGAGCTCACAGAGGACAGACACATCTGCTGGTGATTTGCACACACTTGACTACAGAGCAGAAAGCGAATATCGTATGTTTCCAGGTGAAGAGATAACCATTGCCAAGGGCTATTTAAGCATTGTTGAATCAATAGCTTCTGTGTTACCGGCCGGTACGATCCAATTAGGCCGGAAGGTTAGCAGAATTGAATGGCAACCTGATGGCCAGAAGCCATTCTGTATCGAAAATGGTCATGGTAAGATTAGGCCAGTGAAGCTGCATTTTTGTGATGGATCAGCTATGTCAGCAGACCATGTAATCGTTACAGTTTCACTCGGGGTTCTTAAACAGGGAATTCGCGAAGAGTCCGGGATGTTCAGTCCTCCACTTCCTAGTTTCAAGACTCAGGCCATTTCCAGGCTGGGGTATGGTGTTGTCAACAAGCTGTTCTTGCAGCTTAGGCGAAGCCATGATCGACAAGGCCATTGTAGAACAAAGTTCCCTTCTTTGCAGATGGTTTTTCATCAATCAGACCCTGAATTGAAGCACCCTAAGATTCCATGGTGGATGAAGAGAACACCTTCTCTATCTCCGATCCATAGTAAGTCAAGTGTTCTATTATCATGGTTTGCAGGTAAAGAGGCTCTTGAGCTTGAATCTCTTAGTGATCAAGAGATCATCAATGGAGTTTCAGCTACAATCTCCAACTTTTTATCAGATTCTCCAAGCCACATCAAGTCTAAGTCGGACGAATCATGCAATGGGGCTGTAAATTCTGCTGAAAACTCGAATGCAACACAACTTACATTTGCTAAGGTCTTAAAGAGCCAATGGGGCACAAATCCACTCTTCTTGGGATCATATAGTTATGTAGCCGTTGGCGCGAGTGGAGATGATTTAGACACCATGGCCGAGCCATTGCCTAGAACTAGCATTTCTGGTTCTAATCCTTCCCCCCCTCTGCAAATTCTGTTTGCGGGCGAAGCAACTCATAGAACTCATTATTCAACAACTCATGGTGCTTATTTTAGTGGTCTAAGAGAAGCCAATAGGCTTCTTCAACATTACAAGTGTGTTGGTGTATGAAAACTTGATTGATTTTCTACTTAATAGAAGATTTTTAGGCAGGTTTTTTTTGGGAAATATTTGTTCTCTGTTCTGATTTTCTACATTCATTTGGAGATGAAAAGGAGAGTTTGGGACATTTTCAGATTGTACTTACTAAATTAAAGAAAAGCTTGTTTTAGAGGTATTCTGGAAATGTCTGCGATCAGAGTAAATAGTTACGTTTATTGCTTCTCTTTGTTCTGGGTGTTAAACTTCTGGCCTATGCACAATATCTTGATCTGCAGCAAAGCATACTATTTGAGTATGTAATGCATTCAATATTGAAAGTCTATATTTGCCGAATCTTTTACTGGTACATTGACAACTGTGTGGAACGATGACTAGTTGATTATGTAATGCATTCAATATTTGAAAGTGAAAGTTGAGGATAGAAAAGCGTCGGATCTCATCATCTTTGGTCCTTGTTAGAGTCTCTTTTAGCTTGCATAGTGGACAGGATCCGTCAAACTCGGCTGCATCCTGCGGGGAATTTTCCTTTTACAGACGGTCTTGCTCTTCCATTTTGACTGTTTTTCAACTCCTAGGGAGAATCCTTAGGCAACTTTTTTTGTTTTTTATAATGACAGGAAATATTTTTTAGAAGTTCTTTGCGCTCCTTTTTAAGAGCATTAAATCTTGAGACTCATGGCTCATTTCAAAGAGACATAGTTTAAATTAATTAGGTACACGAGCCTATCGAGACTGATCCCAAAAATAAATTATTCTTAATTAATTTAAAACTAAAATATGAATAAGACTTGTGTCCACACTTCAAACGTTACACCACTAATTAGCTTGGTTCTCATGCAACTTTTTTTAAGGAAGTAGTTGATCCTATATCCAAGTCCATTTTATACTAGAATAAGTTGGTGCACTTACCTTTTTTTTTTTTTGGCAGTTTAAAGGGAGGCATCATTGATTCTAATAACAATCAGTAATTGCAGGGACCCAAACACTTGATTCCTCGATGAGTATTTTGGGATTATTTCTTCCTTTCTATCTTGTTCCAACATTGTACTGCTCTATGAGGTCGGTCTTATGTTTAATTAACGGACATTCGGCCCACTAATGCACAATTAACTCATTTTTATGTCACAACCAGATAAATCATTTGGCCGACCACAAGAATTTTCTTTCTCTATGTTATTATAGTCTCGAGCGTAGCCTAGAAATGTTATGACCATCTATGAGCTGGATGAAGTATGTACCATTCACATGAATTGAGTAGTAAGGAAGCATTACAAGGTCCCATTATTTGTACCATCTCCTGCAACAAGTCAGCCCAAATGGCCAATGGAAAATTCACATCAGACTAGTTGCAAAATGCCCCTTAACAATCAGACAGTGAATGGAGATGCTCATGGTGATATGATGACAACAATCTTTCTTTTGCAGATGGTCTCTTAGGTTCAGACCCACGAGAATGATAGGTCACATTCCATGCATGTGCAGACTACATGAAGACAGTTAGCCTTCAGTAAACATCAACAGTGCCCAATCTGATCCTTTTCGTACAGTATCCTGAATGCTAGACAGATATGAAAATGGATTCGCTCACGTTATAAATGAGATTTAATGGTAGTAAAATAATAATATAATTACGATGAAATAATTTTGATCATGATAGTAAACTAATGATTTAATTTTGATTTTGGCAGTTCATAATTGTTAAATCTTATTTATAACGTAATAACATTATTACGGATTATGGGAATTCTCGCTCGATATGACTGCAATCAACACAATGCTATCATTTTAGGATAATGCTAGTTCTGTGCACCATCCTTTTGTATTAGATTTTAAAAGACAAAGTTATTGCTAGAATCTTCAACATTTTCAATGGCGACCATTGCCATGATAAATCATTCATTCAAGATTTTCCGTCAAATTTTAAAATTATGGATTGAACAACATTGTTTTGCCCATGTATCGAAGTTTGTATAATACAAAATTTAAAAGTGAGTCAGACTCTTTTATAAATTTAACAAATAATAAACGAAACTCAATGTATCAAATAATTTTTCGTATAACGAAAATTTTATACACCAAACTCTATCTGTTGACATGGAATACTCAAATAAGTAGAACTGTTAATAATCAAGACTCCATTATTGTTAGATTTGCCAGGCTTTTCCCCAAAAAAACTGGAATGGTCCACTTGATGTCTCTTCTTGGTTCATATTGGTTTCAATCAATCCTTGATGATTGTGCATTCACAGACCGATCTGTCACCCAGTCCTTGTCTGATTCAGCAATTTATCATAAGCAAACAAATGAGAATCTCTATTTTCTTTACCAAAGGAAAATAAAAAATAAAAAAAATCTCTATTCCCCACCCGTCTTTACCAGAGAATCTCATGACATTGTAGGGGAAATTTAATTAGGAGCGAAATTTATATTCAGTGAAAATTAAAATTATATAATTTAATATTTATATTTAAATTTTCTTTTTAGTATGCTCTAAATTAATTTTTAACTTAAAAATATTTTAAAAGTACACACATTTTCAAAAAAAAAAAAAAAAAAAATTGGCTTGAATAGGGACTACAAGTATGACTCTGTTATTAAATTCAATGGTAGTAAACTGTCCGTACAATTATAATTAAATAGTTTAAATAATTTATTATTGTTGAATCGCCCTAGAGTCCAAATGGTGGCTAATCCCAACATTTTCATTACACAACTTGACCCTCTTTTTAGCTCTAATCATCATTGGTGACACTTTCATTATCAACAATGGTTCGTAGGTTGATTAATTAGTGCCTACTTACTTGATAAAGTAATCAAAGATGTGATTGTTATAATATAATACTTATTCTATATTGAAAAATCAGAAAGTTTAAGAGCACTTTTTAAGATTTTGGGTTACTCCACTTGACACCAATTAGTTTTAAGATGGAAACTCATAATTCTTAACATGGTTTAGACCCTTGGTCCAGTCATATTTATCCGCGTGCGACCCATCTTAAATCAGGTCTATTTGTCTTCAATCTTTCGTGTGTACATAGTCTAAGCACTTTTAATCTTCCACGTGTGTTATCTACCACATGTGTATTCAATTTTTCATATGTGACCCATCTCAAAAAAAATCGGTCTACATGTATTTAATATTCCAAGAGGGACCATCTCAAAATAAGATTCACCCACCAATTAATTTTAAAATGGAAACTCATATATCTTAATAATGATCATGCTTTTAGACCAATTACTTAGGGATTAATCTATAAGAATGATTAGAATTTTGCTCACGTATCAACTAATTAAGATAGCTTATCTTGATTGTCGTCATAATGAAAATTATTATTTCTCTAATTATCCCATCTATTGACGACACGTAATATTGCAAATGATACAACTTTTTCTTTTTTAATATGAGAGTAATGAGCTTAATCATTCCTATATCATAATTTATAAGCTGGACAAATTGGTAGTCAATGCTATAGTCCTAAATGTGGAGTCTAACCCTTTTTCAAGTCTCAGACATAAGAAGAGTTTTATGTATCAAAATATTTTTTCTAAAATACTGTATTTTCTTTTCGTGTTTAAATTATAAAGAAAATATTTCCAAATGATCCGTAAATCAAATGAAAGTGTTCACCATAAAAGAGAGGAAAGGGAATTTTGTGTACAACAATAACATATCTGAAAAATATCTTTGTAATAATCTTGCTTTCTTGCTTTTCTATTTTCATGTTCTTTTTTGGTCCATTTGAGCAATAGTACAGTAGAATAATTTTTTTTTTAGTTAACGGTAGTAGTGGCAGCATCAAGTCGATACTTAAATATGTTGCACAAGTCCAACAGTAAGATCATCTATACCATTCTATTCCCGCATTAGTTATGTGAAAGATTTTTATTTAACGCATAGATCATTTTATCCAAGAGTTTAAGGACATCCAAAGAGTATGAAACCTAACGAATTTTAATTTTGTTACAATTTTTATTATAAGTTATGCTAAACCATTTTGATTAAGATTTTTTTTTTTTTTTTTTTTTTTTTACGGTTAATCAAACGGTTGCCATCCCTAATACCCTCCAAACTAGCCCTCGGGGGCTTAGTTCTATCTTTCGCCAATTCCCACGTTCAACATGTCACAAACCTTTTTTGCGTTGTTTCTATTTTATTTCGACTCATTGGCCCATATTTTGATATGCAAATCTTACATTAGCCGCAGCATATTAAAAGAAACTTTTGCTTTATTGTCTCTACTATGTTTTTATTTGATTCTCAAATGTCAATTGCAAATCAGAAAAAAACTTTTCCATCCTTGTGAGGCCAATGATATTTGAGAATCAAAGAGAAACATAAAAATTAAAGAATGTTATCTTGTTGGTGTTATACCCTGCTTTATAAAGTCTAGTGATGCAAAGATTCCCTTTAACTAAAAGAATGGATTGCATGTCGAAACTTTTTGTGAGACGAATCTAGAGGTCGAATTATCGGCCATATGGGGGTTTTGGTAATGGTGGCTTTTTAAATACTCGTGGTTTTTATGTTACGTTTCAAGTTCAGTATTAAAATATATTTAATATTATAAATTTAAAAATAAATATTTTTAAGCATTGATTTAAAATTTTTATTTAGTGGGACCGAATTAAGATCTTCTTCTTCTCCTAAACCACGTCCAGATAGAAGCAAGGTCTCACTTATATTTAGTAGAACCCTCACTCCTTCAGTTTACGAAGTATACAACACGATATTTAAAATTCACACATTTTCATAAAAAATTTAGGATGAGTGATTACTGCACACTCATCTCTTAATGTTTCCTCCTTTGATTTTCTTGAACTTCAAAATTTACTAACTTAAAATAATTAATTTAAATTCAATTCACGACACTAACTTATAAACTGTTACAATCATATCATGTCTCTCCACGTACGTGCAACATCACACCTTGAAACCGATCTTTTACCTGCAATGATATTGATGAATATTCAGAAACTAACATCGCTTTTGAGATCTGTGTCCCTTCGTAATAGTCCAACAACACCATCCATCTTCTTAGATATGTTCTGTTATTGCGTGGTCCAACATGTCAATTTGGTCTGCAACTACCAAAAGAAAACAAGCTTCATGATTTCATGTCGTTTAAATTTGTAGTTGTATCAGATCATTCTAAGCAGTGACCCAGGGAAGAATAAGTGAGAAAATTTAATTTTTCCGTATGAATAAATTAGAAGCTTTAAAATTAATATATAAGATTCTTGGATACTTCAATAACAATTAGTTTTAAAATAAAATTCCATCTTTGTTATCGTATAATCAGAACTGAGCTTTAATCTAATATTATCTAATCACGTTCAACACATTCTTGTTTCAGGCATTGATTCTGGTATGTAGCTATTCTAAATTTAAACGTGCTTTGATTTCAAAATCAATTTTTGCTGCTTGATTGGCTCCATTTTATTTTTCATTTTTTTCACTTAAGAGAAGGGGGGACAACCTTACGTCAGAGTCTCATTTCAATTTGTCATATGTACATGTATCAAGTTAAAATACGTCAAAGTGCACTGCTGGAAACAAATTACAATAATTCTGGAAAATATTTGTTAAAATAATAATAATAATAACGTGCTTCATGCGGATGAATTATCAGCATAGAAACAAACTGCAACCATTTGTTGTAATGAACGAGCAATAAGGGTGGATCTAAGATTATTTTTTGGGGGGATAATAATGCTTATTTTTAGAATTACAGTAATATTTTTTTTTCCAGTGAGAACTAATTAATTTTTAGACAAAAGTTCTATAAATATTTGAAACTAATGAAGACAATACATAAATTTTTTTATTTTAATATTTTTTTAAGTCTTGTGGAGCTGCAGTTCTCACTAGCCATGAATTAGATCTGCTCATCATGAGCAATGATGCCAAGTCCCCACAACAATAATTAACTTTTGTTTCTAAATATGATGGACAACACTAAAAACGGAAACCATGAATATTGTATGAGGCTAGAGCAATGTTTAAAATGTCACACACTTGAGTAGGAAAGAAAAATTAAAGGAGAAAATACATAGGGTTGCTTGATAAGACTGACTAACTATCCAAGATAGGAAAGAAAATAAATGCAGTCGCTTGCACTAGCAATGACAATGGGGCGGGATAGGGACGGGGGGAGCTATTCCCACGCCCCGCCCACCCACTCAAAAAGTTCCCCTAACCCCCCCCCCATCCCCGCATGCTATACCCTCCCCCCCCCCCCTCGAATCCCCGTAGGGAATGGGGATTACCCGCGGAGTTTTTATTATTATTTTTAAACCTTAAGAATTAAAGCTAATTTCAATCATGCAACTTCAAAATATAAATTAAAGTTATACTAATGATAAATATAAATATAGATCTTAAATAAAGTATAATATTAATTATTCTTGCAGTTAAATATTAAAAATAAAATTATAGTAATTGAGTCTCAAATATTTAAAATAAATTTTGACTTAACCATTGTGTATGAGAACTCTAATTGAAAAATAACATTTATTTGTGCTAGTGAGATTGCATTGATTATTATAATTTTGTTTTCTTATCATATGTCACATATAATATTAGTTGCAATTCTTTAAAATTCATCTTTAGTTATGTTATTTAAAGCTTTTTGAAGTTCAATTGAAATAACTAACAAATCTCTTAATTCACTATGAACAATAGTAAAATTGAGTTATCTATGTCAAATGATAGCAAATCTCAAGTTACGGCATGCATTGGTTTTAAGAATAATTATAAAATTCTTTCAATAATCTAATTTTTCTTCTCCATTTTATAATACTTTGTTTAACGTTATTTTTTATACTTTTATATGTATAATATTAATACATATATAATACTAAAATAATAAAAATAACTATTTATGTATGCGGGGCGGGAAACACTTATCCCCGCACCCAGCCTCACCCCCGCACGGGGATTAAAAGTTAATCCCCATTGCCTATTTCTCACCTTAATCCCCGTTCCATTTAAGGCGAGGGTGGGACGGGTACCCGCAATCCTTGTCCACATTACCATCCCTAACTTGCACATCTAGTGGTACAACTTTACCCTATATTCATGACAAAAAAGAAGAAAAAAAAATTTTACAATTATGGAAGGTGAAACTTCCCCACTCACACACACACCCAGGATTCCTCCCCTCTTGAGGTTTGCCTTTGATTTTCCCTTTTGAAGATATTGAGTTGCTTGTGTTGAAAATGTCGCACCAAAGGCCCTTGAAGATATTGTAAATCCGTGTAGGCCTTGTGAAGCACTTGTTGATTGGTTTTTGCATTTGTTGTCATTGCTCTGAAGTCCATTGAAGAGATTGCAGATCCGCTTTGTGATGCACTTGTTGATTGGTTTTACTTGTGTTGGATTTGTAATGTCTGTCTGCGTTTGGTTGTTCTAATTGGCGAGCTAACCGGTTTTCTGGTGCGGGAACGGCCGACGGGCTTAGATCAATTTTGCTAATTATGTACATAATGTTACCTTATCTCTTTAGGCTAGCTTTTTTGGTTTTTTTTATTTTATTATTGTAAATGATCTTTAGACCCACCTATATATATTTTTATTATTAATAAAATACCCACGGCTTAATTAGTAAAAAAAAATACGAGACGAATTATAAGGCAACAACGAAAGGTTTGCTCATAAGACTTTAGTAACCGTAAATAAAACACATAAAAAAAAATATCTAACTTTAAAAATGATCATTTCAACAACAATAAAAACACTTTTGTATTCTTTCATTCATTAACTGTAACTTTCAAAAATGCAATTTCACAAAAACGTAAATCATATGCAGTAACTATAACTTTCAAAAATATAATTTCCGATAGTCCAAAACGTTAAGTCAATGCGAGAAGACAATATATTTCTCTTTCATTTTATTTTTCTTGATTTGTTACTCAAATAATACCTCGTAATACCCAGAGATAATGTACACCTCAAATTAACGTATCACGTGAACTTGATGTAAGCATAAATATATATTATGATATACATTACTATAGCACAATATATAAATACAATTAACAACAGAATCACATACTTATTTTATCCACGATAAATGAAGTTATAATCATTATCTAATTATTGACAAAGCTCTTTCTTTCCCTGCCCTATTCAGGATTAAACTTTTAGACACTGAGAAATGCTTTTTGTGAGTTTTAAAGTTGAAATTAACCTATTTTGCCCATGTTTAAAAATACTTTTAGGTAAAAGTTGAAAAGCAAGAAGTTTCAAATTTGAGTTTTTAAAGAAAGATTTTTGCAAATCTATTTTTACACAATGAGGGAAACTATTTTTTTTTCTTTCTCAAATGTACCCCTCTATATTCTTAAAAATTTAACATTACCCTCAAAATTTTTAAAAGCTTAACATTGCTAGACATAAACCAAACAATCAATGACTTTTGTTCAAAAGCACTTCTAACTAAAGCTTAATTGCTAAAAGTTCTACAACTCAAACACTGAAATTTCACATTTAGACCAAACAGTACCCAACTATTGTTAATGGGAACAATCAATTAGCGTTAAAGGCCTAACTATATATTTATAGTCAATTTTAACTGGCCCACCTCTAAAAAGTTTTATCAGAATATACAGGGCTACACACAAATTAACCGTATAGACTTATAAGGTGAGTTTAAAATAATATGATCAGAAACTAGTTTATGAATCACATATCCAACATATTTTATAAAACAAAATATAATTAACGACAATTCATATAATAGAGAAATATTCTCACACTTGAGACTTTATAACAAGAACAACTCACTAATTACCTAGCAAAAAAAAAGAGAAAAAGAAATCACTAGTTAATCATCAACGACTTGAATCTTTTTATATTATTATAACGTTATTAGAGGGAGATCCAATAGCGTTGAAATGTCTACTATTATTTTATCATAACTACATGAGCATATCATCCATGTTGAATCCCCCTTATACACATGTAATTATGATAAAATAATTTAGATATTTCACCATTATTAAATCTCTCATAATGTTATAAGAAGAGGAAATCCAGTCATCAAGTTGGCCTAATTAAGTAGGTCCCCTTGGATTGTATTTTGAGGGTACACGTGATTAGCCTCCTTAAAAGGTCCTGAGGCCCAATTTTACATAATAGCGGGCCTTCGTAATGTCATTTAGTCCAATTCCAATAAATCAACAAGCCCATTAATGATCCATCAAATACCCCCAACCTCTTTTGGTGGGAATGTTATCTCGCGCCTCTATCTCTCTCTCACACACTCTCACACACATAGAACAATGTCAAACTTAGCAAAAATAACGCATCTTTTTGTCAAACTAGCATCGAATCTGCAAGCCCTAGATCCAACGGCAAGCAACGAAGATCAAGATCTTAACCTCACCATCTCAAATCTCAACCGTTCGCTCAACTTGACCGAAACGCCTAGGGTTACAGCTCTCGACACCGCCCTCTCTCTCATGTGCTTTACAGCTCCACAGGTCAGATTCAAAAAAAGGAAGAAAAAATAGTTTTTTTTTATTAACATAAATTAATTATTTTATAACGTAATTTTCATTTAATTCTTTTCAAAAAATTCGATTAGGTTTTTGATATGATGATTGAGTATACAGTGAAGACGATCGTTACTGTTTTATCATCTTCAATAGAATGCAACGCTTTGAGAATTGGTAAAGATGAGGTTTTGCGTGTTGGTGGATCGATTTCACTTCAAGACTGCGTGGGTTTGATCGAAGCGTGTGCTGAGATTTTGGACAAATTGGAGATGCGTGGAGGTAAATTTCACCTTCCTTTATTCTTTTCAAATTTAAGATGTATTACAAAGGCCGTGGCCGAAAGTTTAAGCCCGTGTTGACAGAATAAGAGAGAACTCACATGTCATTGTAAACGAAATGCAATTACTTTACATAACCAATGTGGAACGAGACTTTACATATCTGCCGCTTAAATTTGCCCAGTGGCCAATATGCTTAAACTCGTATTAACAATATAAGAGAATTCATGTCGTTGGAAGACAAACACCAATACTTTACTATAACCAATGTGGGACAAGATATGACATATATGCCACTTGAATTTGCCCAGTGACCAAACTGCTTAATCGTTCGTTAACAATATTACAGAATTCATGTCATTGTAAAACAAATACAAATACTTTACATAATCAACCAGTGTGAGATCAGATTTTACATATATGTTATTCAAATTCATCCAATGGTCAAAATGCTTAAACCACCGTAAGGAACTCTTGTGTCATTGTACATTAACGAATACTTTACGTAAGCAATATGAGATGGATATTACATCACACTTAAATTGCTCATCTTTTATGTGTAATTTGTCCATTAATATGTTAAATTGGAAAATAAGAGACTATTTTGATGTGTTTGTGTGTGAGAGATTGCTTATAAGATTATGTATTGCTCAATGGTGGAGTGTGTAACTGTTTCTGATATAGTTACGTTAAGATAGGTTTTCAAGAAGATATTTTGTTCTGCAATGTAGGGCCATTTTCCCCGAAAATGGCTTGTGGAATCAGATGGTGATAATGTAATTACTTTCCAAGTGAAATTGGGCATTTCTGTAAATAAGACTTATTTATGTGCAATCTGGCATAATTCTTGAAAATTCGATAGCGAACTAATAGTTAAGAGTTCGGTTTTTTTATAGGGAACCTTTGTTCTTCACTGTTGTGTGCTGTGATAAAAGTGGCAGTATCGACATCAAACTTCCGATATGCATTTGATATTACTCCAGTTCTTGATGAAAAATCTTCATGCCGAAGTTCTGCTTGTTCTGAGCTACTTCAGCATTGTCGGAAAGAATCAGACATGAAGATTGGAGAACTGCCTTTAAGGTTTGGAAAGTTGACTGTGGAGTTTACACGTATATACGATTGCTAAATTCAAGGAGTAACCTACTATTTATGGTTTTCTCTTCCTTTGATTTCCTACTAAAAACCAAAAAATAAGATGTATATTTTTGTTATGTTAATATTACAGAGTATTATGATTATAATACTTTGTGCTTTTTTGCATTTTATACTTATAGTAGTTTTGTCTTTGCTCGTCATTGATCATAATGACATATAACGCATACATCTCTTGAACTTGCTGATTTAGCATACAATATTAAGCCCTGTACACGATTTGAACTTAATAAGTAACACCAGCCATGCAATTTTCCAACTTTTTATAAAGGAGAAGCTGACTGTATATCCCACTGACGGTGCATTTCGGTTCTGCCACATTCCTTGTGTGAGCCGGGTCCCTACTATATATATTTCAATTGCCCTTCAATTCATCAATATCAAATAGTAACGATAGTAGATAACATCTGTACTCTTGTAGCAAAATGACGGAAATTAAGTATTATCACTGTATCCACTCTATGTTTTATTATAAGAGTAGAAGAGAAAACATTTGATAAAGGCTTACTCTGTATGATTAAGATGTTCAACATCTTCAGGCTGCTAGAGCCCTTCATTGACATCGGATCTGTACTAGAAGATAAATAATGACAATATGATCAACTTATATTATTTTTTAGAAAAATTAATGGATTCTTCTTATCGACTTTTGTCAAGTAAAAATTATTTGCTGCGAGTTATTGGATTTCATTTAACTGGTTTCATCTGATTCTATACAATTTGAAATTAATGGATTCTTCTTATCCACTTTAGTCAAGTAAAAATTATTTTCTGCGAGTTATTCGATTTCATTTAACTGGTTTCATCTGATTCTATACTATTTGAATGCTTCCAGAATGTAACTGAATTCCTTCGCAGGCTTCTGTACTGGTCTCTTGACCCGCATGTTCTAAAGCATGATATATCGCAAATTTTGCAAGAAGCTACTGAAAGACCATTTCTTTGTTTGAGTATGGAATTTTACGAGAGAACGGATTGGCGTTTCACAATCACATGTTTGTCATTATCTCCTTCTATGTTTATTGAGACAAGGGCCATGTTGCATAATTGGTTTCTGATAATGTAAGTTCCTAACTTTGATATTTTAGATTCTTTTGTTTGATTTAATACTTTTTTTTTTCCAGAAAATGCTATTACTAATGGTTTTGGACATATCCGATGGAGTAAAGGCTTTTTTATTTTATTTTTTATTTTGGCTGAGATTTCACCTGTAACAATTTATAGTTTTTAACGATTTTTTCAGCATGTTTTTCTTCTATTTCGTGTTAATTTTCAGTATTCTAAGGATCTTGGAGAGTATGTAGACCTAATTAGTTTAGGAGTTCACTGAATGCTGCTAATGAGAATAGGATTGTCAGATAAAATTCTGGGAAGTTAGAAGTTTTAAGTGTCTTGTAAATTCATTATAGCACTGATATCGTCAAGTCATAACTTCTCAATATTTATGCTTCAAACATATTTTCTTAAATGAAGAAAAATATCTGATCCTTTACTTAACTTGATAGGGTTGCCCATAAATAACAGGGGTGTGGCTTCTGTGTTGAAGCTTCAGACTGAACTAGTTTCCCTGGTGCTAGATGTATCTTCTAGACCAATGTGGTGGGGCTTGTCCGTGGAAATTGGATCAAAGCTGCCATTTTCTGACTCATATTTTCCCGACAACCACCAGTTATTGAGGATTTTGGCTGGGCCGCTGTCTTTTGAAAGTTTCCAGCACTTAGTTCAGACAATAAGTAAATCAGTTTCTCTTACTGGAAGATATACAACCTCCCAGCAAGCCACAGTGAACATCGCAATGGTAGATCATACATCTACGTGGTATATTCTTGCTCTTGGTGATTATCAGATATCAAGTATCCTGACCTTTGTTTCTGAAGTTTTATATTTTCTATGTTGCGAGACAGGTCTATGACAATGAATTTCCCTGATTGGTTCCATTTTGCCTCCGTATTGCTCTTATGTAATGAGACTTTTCAAGACAGTTTCCATCTACAATATGCCTTTGAGTCAGCTGAGACTGATAAATCACATCATACCAAATTGAACTGTTATTCTGCAGCAGCAAGATTTATTGCCTGGATTTTGAATCCTTCTGGAGAATTTCATCAGAATCTGTTAGTTGATTATCTGGCTAAAGTATCGGAGTCATTGACTCTCAAGTGTAAAAGCAATGAGGCAACAAGTCGCTACTGTAAGAATGTGAACCTGGATGTTGTGGAAAACATGTCTTTGCGGAAATACAATTTTCAAACATTATATCTGTGGCTCCAGGAATTTCAGGACATGTGTATCACATGTTGTAGACATGTCTACAACTCTGCCAGTGAAGCCGAAGCTCCCCAGGGCATTGGTAATCAGCAAAGTATGTTACTTCGAAGAATTCCTCTAGGCATCATGATTGGGCATTCGAGCTATATGGATGAAGAAGGATGTGAACTCCTTTTACATTATGCTGCAACTGGTACCATCTTTCAGTTGGCAGAAACGCAACATGGCAGATTGAAGCATAGAAAACGGAATTGCACACGGCAGCAAGACTCTATTGGATGTACAGAACAATACACTACAAAAGAAGCTGTTGCAGGAGCGTGTGTTGTCTTTGATTTGACCGATCTAACTGAGAGTATGTCAGCTTCAATATTCGAGTCTGAAGAGAGTGGACTAAATTTTCTATGCCAGGTGAAACTAAAAGCTGGAAAGTATTTGTTCAAGTGTATTAAGAGGCTACTTCAACTCAAAATTGATGAAGATGTTGGATTTCTGATGCTGAGGGATCTCTGCAAGAGAACGGTCCGATGGAGACGTCAAGGGCAAGATGTCTTTCAGGGTTATCAGGATCTGGATGATATCATTGATGCCTTAAATCATGTATCAACTACAGTATGAGGAAATCGTGTAATTGCAAGCAATTTCTTTTAGCATAGCAGAAAGAAGCTTCAGCCATTGCTGTGAAAGTATCAGCTGTTAGTATAATCTCATTACTTTTTCATTAGAAGATCCGAGTCCAATTCTAAGTTGAAGAAATTGTGGTGTTGTCTGTATCTATATAATACTTTCTCATAGCTGGAACTTCTCCCAGAATGACATGTAGTAAGCACAGCCACCCGATATCGAGTCTACCTTTCAGTTTCATGAACGATAATACTGGCAAAGTTAGATCAATGGTGATGAATAGATGATGCAGTTAAGATGAAATAATTTGGATAGTTTACTATCACTGGATTTTCTTTATAATGTTTACTATCACTGGATTTTCTTTATAATGTTCACTATCATTGATCTTTCTCGTAACATAATAGCTGAATCCCCACGACAGATGCAGAGCAGAGGTGGTGAGAAGCAAGACAAATAGATAGGACAAACATTTAGGCTGCTAATTCGTACACCATCAATGATGCTATGCCATTTATTGGTTGCTAAAAAGCAATAAAGATGAAACAGCTTCCCAGTAATGTAGCTGTAAGAGTACATGTTTTACATATAAGAATTTCTGGAGTTCAACTGTTCAGCTGAACCTCAGCCTAAGCATGAAATGCTGTAATTTGTATATATACAATACATTTATTTGCAAATTCCCTCTCATATCCATATCAGGCAAGTGAAGTACAATTCAACTGTACAGTTTCCAATCCTGTGTGAATCAATGATCTTATATAACTTCTAATACGAGAGCGCCTATTTATGTACTGAAGACGAGTTGATCTTCGCTTCATTATGCAAGGAATATGCGATGTGATGATCTTCGCTTTATTAAGCCTTTCCAGTCGTTCTTCTGACCAAGGAAATCCCAGAGGGGTCACCACCCCATTCCTCAAACACAACCAGCAGATTTCCGCTTGGTTTCAGCCATGAACGAGGAACATGGTACCTGGAATTACAGTTTCGTTAAAGATTGTAAATGTGCTTACGAGAACAACCTTAAAATTCTGGAAATCATCTTACCATCTCTGAGATGGTTGTCCGCAATTAGTTTGACATTTCTTCTCAGTATAAGTTCCAGCGTAATTACAAGCTCCACAGTTTCCATGCGCTATGTATCCAGGCCAGTGGCGACCTATGCCTTGGCCGTTTATCCATATCTCACCTTTTCCCATGCTACCCATGTCTAAAGCTAATGGATCATTTCCAGCAGGTGCATTGAAAGTGGTCTACAAGAATGATAATGATATACGAACGAACGCTATCTCAGCAGGTGCACTGACAGAACGCTATCTCAATACTGTATAAGGAAGAAGAAAGATATAATTGTTGCATATGGATGAAATTTACCTTGTACCATGTCAGGGGTTGTTTTTGAGCCAACAGTGATCCTGCTGCCCACTCAACAGAGGAACTTCCACTGACAGAATCCAAACTTAATGATTCGCCTTTTAAACCAACCTGCGCTCATAAGCATGCATCAAGTATAAGACGGTTTGCTATTTAACAAAACAAAATCCTTTGGATAACTGATTTGCTAATGCTAAGAAATATCAGGTTTCATCTAAAACCAATTGGTGTTAGGTGGAGTAGCCCAGAATCTATGCACGAGTGTAGTCTTTTTACTAATTGCAGTACAGAATTAAAACAGAAAGCAATCAAGACACGAACCCTGTAAGACCATCTCTGTTTAGTCAAATCTCTTGTCCCCTCATTTAGACCCTTCAAGGTGACTGGACCGAGAACTCCAGCATTCCATTTCTCAAAATGCAATCCAACATTCTGAAATAAACCAAATATGATGCAAAACTCTGAGATAGAGGAGATTATAAGGATATTTTTTCGAGATAAGGACTTGCAAAAGTTGAATAGTTGTCTAGCTGGAGTAGGGTACCGCTTTGATATCCGAAACTTTAGATATGACACAAGAAATCATTAAGGCAATGCGAATCCACAATACAATTAATTTACCAATCATAAGCACGAGGAGTTAAACACTTACCGGAAGGCCTACAGCCACACTCAGTAGAGATATCTTGTTTATCCCAGCTCTCAATCTTACATTGCCACTAAATGTCAGTTTTGGATTTTCTAGTCCTCCATATGCAGTTCCTAACACAAGATCAGAAACTTATAAGCCAAGTCGAGATAGCATTTATAGATATGCAGCAATCGACAATAGTAATCAGAGCACAAACTACCTGATAATTGACCGTTAATGAAAACGTGCAAAGCGTGACCAGCTGACATAATAGTGAGAAGAGGGTATTGTCCGTTCTTTAGGAATCCTTCATCAGGTGCTATGTTAACTCTGGAGCAAGCAACAGTATGAGATCAGCTGAACTAATCATCGATGCTACTAATAATAGTTTCTAAGAAGGAACCAGTTGATCTAACATTATATACTTACTCTGTCATGTACCATAAATAGTCTGAGGCATCTCGAGTAACTTTTATTTGTTCCCACAAACCATCCATTGCGAGTGTGTCTCTGTCACTGGAAGATGGAGTTTCTTCAATGTATGACTGCCAAGATAATCCACCGCGTATTGGTATCATCTTTGTTTGTGAGCTTTGGGAGCTAATCTGCAACCATTGTTAATGATAGTAAGATCATATCGGTTTCATTCAGATATCTATAAATTACCGAAAGAAGAAAAATGTATCCGACTCAAAGAGTACTTCTATCTCTTAAAGATGGAGAAATAACGACTCACCAATTGAAAATTGATCAACAATATTTCCAAATTGGGCTATGCTAAGATGTAATGGACAATTGTGATAGTTTCTATACCATCGAAACACAGATAACTGATAAGGTAAAGAGAATTTCCTTACTCTTGCAGTGTTGTAAGTCACAGTCTTGCAGTCAGGAAGGATGCTTATAGACCAAGGAGGCAAGTCGTATTGCCTATTTTGAAAAGTCACTTTCACTGAATATTTCGGATCATAATTGGAAAGAAATGCTGAACAAGCTCTAGATTTTGATCTAAAAACATGAGCCTGGGAGAAGATAGTGCTAAAAATGTTAGCATCAAGTTCTAAGAAGATAAGTACAATTGTTTATATATGGTTGTAAGCATGATGAATCAATTCAACCTCTTGATTCTTGCCAAGCCAGGTCACTGTAGGATATGACGATACTAAGGCGGGTTCTGATAGCTTGATGGATTTATGTAAGTCTCGTAAGTGTCCCCATTTCGGTTCATTTAGCAGTCCTAGTACATCAACCCATCATGACAACCATAAGTATACTATGTTTTGGATGAAATTATTCAGAACTCGGGAAAAGATTAGTATATAAAACCGTTCAGCTACTGTATCAACCTTAGCATACATCCACCGTTGCTAGCTCATAGACAAGCTCAGTACAAATACAGGCATAATTGCTTGAAATACAAATCATAATACGCATAAATTACCCGCATCCTTACCATATTCATCTATTGGAGCATCATAGTCATAACTAGTAGCAATGAAAAGACCAGCGGCCGTCCTGCCAAAGTTGGTGCCTCCATGGTACTGAAGCCAGACATATGCAGAAAAGAGTTAAGAAACTATTGACCATAACTGCTTTTCCGGGTAATCCAAAATAATTAAAACTTGCATTTTCTCATGAAAAATAGAATGGGTGGTGGACTAACCATATAGTAATTAAAGAATGAACCATTGTTTTGTACAAATCTTGCAACTGCAAATGCCAAATCTTCGGCTGGTCTACGAGGAATTGGACCACCAAACTGTGTGTACCTGGATGTAGTGAAATACAACACGAGGAAATCAAACGAGTCAATTATATTTTAGATGAAGGCCAGTAGGGAACACAGAGAACTTTATGCCATGATGCTAACAGTTATTGGGACTTACCAGCCAGTCCAGATTTCTGTCCACATTTTAGGCTTATAGGGCTTGTTCGGGCGAAAGCCTTCACAGTAGAAGCCATTGCAAGTATCAATCTGTAAAGCAAATACATGAATCTGAGGTTCGGGGGAGTATGTAAGAAAATTCTCAAGAAAATCTTACTTGAAAATTAATCTTAATCTTTTGAGATAAGTATTACATGCATTGAACTTAAAAAATCCCATTGCATTCAATACCACCCCCAAGTGGACAATGTTCTGTTCAACAACTTGCAGAAAAGATAGTCACAATAAATTAAGGTTCCAACATTGCACACTCAGAAAAAATTGACAGCGAAAATGACACGTTGAAAACATTGGGAATTGCTTACGATTGGATCAGGAGCATCCTCTTGCTTGCACATAATCCATGGCACGCCGGTTCCAAGCCGCACAGCCATGTCTGCTGCCCATTTTGTATAAGCTTTACCGGGCGCGCCAATTTCCCATTCAACAGGTCCATACTCATTCTCTATCTGCAATATGTGATTCAAAACATTGGTTTAACACAAATTATCTAAAGTTCGTAAAAAAAAAAAAATAGTAGTCTATTTATAGAAACATAGTAAAAGACAACAATGAGCAAATTTTCGGACCTGCGACATAATAATAGGGCCTCCTTGAGGCTCAAACAATTTTTCTGACTTCATCATGTTGACAATTTTTTCTACAAATCCTTGCATTGCCACCTTCATCAGTCAACCAATATATATTATGTATGGACAAATTAGCAAACATGATCCATAAATTTTGTCAAAACCAACACTAGAAACTCCGAAAGTAATGAACCTTGAAAGGCCGATTGTCTGTTCTAAACTCTATGCCATTCACATATTTGAGCCAAACAGGGAATCCCCTGCATCAGAACAGAGCAGAAAACAGAGGAGATGAATATGTGAGCAGAAAACAGAGGATATGAATATGTGTGCCTTGTCAATGTAACACACATCCTCGTGGCAGCAAAGCCCGTGTTTCTTAGTATAATAAAAAACGAGACTTTCACAGGTATCATATAAATATATATCATATTTAAATTACCCAAAATTCCATTCTGCACAAACATATGGGCCGATGCGAAGATGAACATATAGCCCTGCTTGTTGGACTAGTTTGATGAACTTTACAAGATCATATCTGCCCTCAAAATTGTACTGAAAAACAAAGAAAAAATTAATTATATGTCAATAATATTTTTACCAAATTAAAATTCATAAATAGGATAATCAAGTGAAAACAAGAAAATTACTTTTCCAGGTGATGGCTCATGCCCATTCCAAAACACATAAGTCTGAATAACATCCAAGCCTCCATCTTTAGCCTTTTGTATAAGATCAGGCCACATCTGCATTCATCCAAAAATACATATAACTGTCAGAAAATAAGAGTAGAAAAAGATTGAACCATCTGTCACGTCTAGACTCAAAACCCGAGACTGGTGTCATATACTTGAGAATAATATTCCTGCCTCAAATTCACTTTGCTAAAATGATGAACCCGAGTTATTACTTAAAAGTAACAACACGTTTATAAGCCATGATCATATCAGGTCCTCCACCAACAACATTACACCATCACTCAAAAGTCAAGAGAAAAGTATGTAAAACTTATAAACTATCACATTGGTAAAGCATTGGTACCTCAGGAGTGCTTCTCGGATAATGAATGGAGCCAGAAATAAGAATCCTTCTTTTGCCATTAATGATGATAGCTTTGTCATCATAGGAAACTTTGGCATCAACAGATGAACAAACCAAAGAAAACAACACCATGCATAGTAACATGTTGATTCTCAACATGTTATTACACATTGAACCCATCATTAAGAAATATACTCCCAATGCAAAAAATGGATTGACCCTCTTGTGTCTTCGTGTTCTTCCCTTTTTTCTTTTTTCTTTTTTCTTCAAAAGAGGCACGAGCCGGTTACAAATGAGTCACACGAGGGTATAGACTTCACTGTATATTCTTAATTGTTTTTCAGGCTCTGCAGAAACATCAAAAGCAACACAAGCACTAGCAGAAAGAGAGGAATTAAGAAAGTGATCGACAAATCTTTCTTGTCACCTTTTCTTTCTTTCTCTCTTAAAAGAAGTGATACTAATAGTAGTATAAAGGGCTCAAATATGTATCTATTACATGCATATGGTAATTGAACGTGTGTAAAATGTACCTATAAGAAAGAAAGAAAAAAAAAGTGAACAATGAGTGTTGCAGGCAGGGGTAAGTATCGTGGTTTATTAAAGAATGTGGGAAGCTTCAACTGCTATTTAAAGAGTTCTTGTGGGGTCAATCCAATTTTCTGACACGGAACTTAAGACACAATCCATTAAAGTATTTGAAGACTTTAGCTTTTCTTTTTTTGTGTGGATAAAATGGTTTTGGATTGCAATATTTGGTTTACCCACCATGTAAAGACAATCTTCGCTTTAGAAAGAAAATACTCCCAAGGGATTAGTTTTTGGTAGATCACGAGTGTGAGCAAGAAACTTGTTAACGTATAAAATAATGAGGGAGTTAATTTTTTTTTGTAGACAATTTTAATAGGTTTTTGTGTTTAATTAATTTTAATTTTGAACATGGTCATGTATTTTCAATTTAACACCCTTAGTATGAGTCGGAAGAACTTTAAAGAAAAGTTTGTACATAGAAAAAAGTAAAATTTCAATTTGAAGAAACGTGACGCCGCAAGGATTTTGTTTTGGAGGGAATTATATGAACTTTCTCTGAGAAAGCTATTCGGTTAATTCAAATTGAGATCAATCTCTCATATATTAGTAAGATCGATCTACATATTGATAAGATTTACGTTACACTAATATATAAGACACTAATAAATCCGTTCAGATTGAAACAAGATTTTTCCCTTTCTCTAATGCTTTATAAGGTAAATATATTTTATTTGTCTATGAATTTTATTGAAGAGGACAGACTTTTTGGATTGAATACAAAAACTGATGCTTTAGACTTTTTGGATTGAAATACAAAAAGAGATGCTTAGTATGTGGACAACTTTGTTTCACCAAACACAAGACTAGGCAAGTAATATTCATGTAAAACATCGGTCTACCTTGAGCAAATACAATACTAATTGTTGAATTCAATTAACGATGTGGTTAGCATTCCCAAAATTGTCTCAAGCATCATAATTTTTGTAGGAGAAAGTTGTACTAATAAGTTTTATTTTCTCATTCTGCAAATAGATTAATTGTAATTAATCACTCGAATTCTCAAATCTCATACGGAATGGAATTAGATTATTTTCCTTCTAGATATCCTAATTGCAACAAGGTTAATACATACAAAACGAGAATAGTTAAACTTATTTTCTGTACTGTTAAATATGTTAGTAGAATTTAAAAATTCACAATTTCACATGTTAACCACTATTTGAAAACAAAATTTCAAGAGTATCGATCCAACTGAAAAACATGTTACACGACCGTCTCTTTTCGTAACTCACACTTAGAATTATTTGATTTTTCATGTGGCTTCTTATCATGAAAAACATGCGTGAGTTGCACTAAGCAATATTATTCTTGTTTAACATAAAGTTAATCTAAGGTTAACAATCATGAAAGGGACAGCTTTCACATGAACTTTTACACTAAGATAAGATCAAATCTTGCAACCTACGAAGAATGAATTGCTTATCAATTGTCTCACTCCACTTGCTTAGGACGACAAGTCAACATTGTCATACCGTTATGAATCTTTATGAATGCAAAGCGTACAAGAGAGGAACATATGATGCCTTTGAAGTCACAGATAAACCACTTATATAACATTTCTTCAACAATCTTAGTTATAACCTTTTAAAACATCTATGAATTGCCCCCTCACTAGTTTTTTGTTATAGACAACCTAACATTTAGCAAGAAAATCTAGCACCCATTAAATCCCAAGAATTAAGAAAAAAAAAAGAAGAAAATAAAACTTTAATAATTATTCTTTGTGGTATGTGTAGTTGGACGGTCTTGCTTAATTTCATTGCCCCCCTTTTTTTTTTATTATCGAAGAACTTACCCAAGACAAAATTATCTTGTATTAAATTTACCTTAAGATTATAAATTTTGAGGTGTAGCAGAACAGCCTAATGCATGTTTCAAATCATTCAAGAGTCAAGTAATATTTGCGAGTAATGACATAAGTTTAAACTCGAGACTTTTAATCATAACGAGTCGTTTTCTAACTATTCAACTAATTTTTGGAGCAACCCGTTTGTTATTTTTCAAAGAGTATTACGAGTTTCTACTCTAGTATGATGCTTGCTTATTCACTTTGAGTTGGTTGTGAATCTGTGGAATTTTTTTTTTTAATAATACTAGGCCAACACTTTGGTCCCTGAAAAGACTTCTTTAGTTTGAATTTGAGCCAAAGCTTTATCGTTTCGTCCGCCCATGCAGTACAGGTTCGTAATAGTATATTCCGCTACACCAAAAAAAAAAAAAAAAAAAAAGAGGATTAATTTATACGAATAAGATTTCAAAGGCCAAGCCTAAAATATTCCAAAGAACAACTTATAGTGGTATGAAATAATTAATATATGTCAAAACTAATTGATGATGAATATCAATTTTTGGTCATAAAAAAAGGATTAAAATTAATCTAGGAAAGAGTACATATTAAAAGGAAATTCACGAATATAATGCCCGAAGACACAAAGTCTGAAATTAAGCAGAATTCTATCTAAGCATGGTGTGGTATATTGAATACCCATCCAACGATAGGGTGTCAAGCTTAGAGTTTTTAACTACCCAATTTATAACCTCGTTACATGTCCTTCGAATAAGACCGAAGGAAATGAGAGGAAAAGAATAGTTTGACGGGTGACTTGAATGTCTTTAATAATATGAGACATATTTATCGGGATATTAATAATGGACTACTCATAATTTTAGAAAAACAAAAATCAGTTTATAATTGAACAAATGCCCAAAGATATTATATCATATTTCCTTAATAGCAAACGAGAAAAAAGTAAAATCCATTTAATGGATTTTCCTTAAGAGAAAATCGTGTGCTATATTTGGAAACCATAGTCAATATAAATTGAAAGAAATTACTGTTCAAGGTAGAGTCGTTAGCTCATTGAGAAATTTCATTAAAAAAGATACTTGAAGTGGTTTACTTGAAACGAACTTCTATAATATATATTCTTTTTAAAAAATAATCTTTAAAAAATTTCACTATCCTCTTGATTTCTATAGACTAATGATGTGCCCATCAATTTTTTTGCCAAGAGATATCTAGCTAGCTAGAGAACGGATATGTCCCTAACATTACGATATTATGAAAGTTTTTTTACTCCCATCTAGCTAACTACTTCAATTATAAACTTTTTGTGAATCATTGCCAAAACCAAAGTTTAAATTTTGATATTATCCCTAAAATAAAAATTGACATTATTGGTGTTAAGGTAAAAAATGGAGCACCACCCGAGCTAGTCCTGCACACAAAATTGGGTATGGAGTCTTCCCACGTAAACACTCTGATGTTTAAGTTAATATTTTGCTTTGGAAGAAAGTGTATAGTAAATATGAGTTACCTTTTCTGTGATCATGTATGGGGTATTTATACCTTACGGAAGGAATCTCTCCCATATTTGATGGGATTGTGTCAGAGTCTATTATAACTGTCTTCCCGAGATCTTTGGGACGTCCTAGAATCCGGACCTCGAATTCTTATGTTGGAGTGGATAATAGTAACCTTGACCCCAGGTTGGAAATAACTGAAATATGTCCTAACTGAAGTAAAATAATAATTTTACCTCGAGTCAGGATTTAACTCACATCAATTGGGGATTTTAAAAATAAAAAATAAAAACAGACACGATGAAAGCATATCTCAAATGCCACCTTTCATCTATTTATAATTTAAGTGATCCAATTATTCGCAGATATGAAAATTCTACTTTTAGTTTATAACTTGATCCTTAACATAAGAGACATATATAAGAAAAGTATCCAATTTTTTTAAATTAAATGCCACTATAAGGATATGAGGGAATCAAAGATTAAGGAAGTTAATAATGCGTAGCTACTTTGCCAAGTTCTAAATTTAAAAAGTAATTTAAAAGAAGTATTCTTGCCAACTTGAGCAAGGTAGAATAATTTACTGTTGGCACAATTTATTAAGAAGACTATGTAGTCACATGCATAATGATTTTGATTTTGTATTTTCCAAAACGAAGGCATGCAAATATAGCATCTAATTTTTTTTTTTTTTTTATTTTATAGAAAAAGAGTAGAAACGAAGGCACACCAATATAACGTCCTTTTTTTCTGTTAAAAAATAATCACTTCTAGTTAAGACAAAAGTTACAATATAATCAATTTATTTCTTTCTTCTTTGTGTTGGAGCATTCAATTATCTGACGAGGATAAATCAACACATTCAAGAAAAATATATAAGATTCTAAGTTATTCTATCTATTACTAATTGATTTTAGAATATAACATCGGGTTAATTAACACTTCGATCTATGGTTGTACAATAATTTTTTCAGTTCTGATAGGATGTTTCCTAATCAATCTAAAAGCAGCATATTACTTTGCATTGTTTTAGCCACCCAATCTGCTACCGTATTTCCCTAGCCTGCGTACCAAATATTTGGAAGCTAATTCAGTAAACGAGACTTGTACTATCTGGTGCAAAAAATAAGTTGAAGCCATCAAAATAGAAAAATGGGTTCAAGATTGAAAACTAAGTGAAGATGAATGACGAAACAATTTATTTATTTAAGGGAGGAGGCCTAATTAAGCTATTTTACATCACTTAAAATATTATAGACAAAACTTGATATTGAGATCTCTTGTATATAAAACGAGAATCATACTATTAGACTAAATGATGAGATGAATGACAAGACAAAATGTTGGTATCTTCGTTTTCTCAGCCTGGACATGATTTTCCATACAAGAAACATATAATTTTGAAAGTGGTTGCCTGGTTATTGTCATTACAGTCCAATCCATGACCATAAGAGGTCATGGTTCGAAAGGTTGCTTTTTAATATATATGAAAGTGCTCTAAACATGACATCTTAAAATACCTAATATCATCTTAATTAATGTTGCATAATGATTACAAAATGGGAAGAAAAAAAAAAAAAAAACACCTCACTCCACAACAAATTAAGAAAGGGATAACCTCCCTAATCTAAAAATTAGAAAATAAAGCTATGTATTTCCCACATAGACTACTTTGCAAGTCAGTTAGTCAATCTGACGCTATACATCCAATATAAAATTGAGGTTTGATAATCTCAAAGGTCACTTTAATTTAGTGATGAAAAACTTGGAGTATGAGCGGGAAACTTGCTCATGTGTTTCGGGTTCGAATCAGTCAACAAATTAATTTTTTTGAAGTTAACTCTAGTTGGCCATTTTCCTGATTAACCTGGCCCATATCTCTTTCGGACGGATTCATATATCCTAAAATTTGACACTTCTGTTACGAGTGTGAAAAATTTCTCAAACTCATCATAAAAAAAAAAAAAAAAAAAGAGCTTTGATACTTAATTAATATGGCTGATTTGTTGACTGGATAGTCAATCATATTATTTAGCTAAATTTTTAATTAGACACAGGTACATTTAATGCTATTAGTTGGACTTAGATGACATAAATGTCAATAAGAAGTAGGATACCAAATGTTCTTTATATTTTTTTATGTCGTACGTAGTTGACAACCGGACACCTCAATAGAAGTTAGCATTTATCATGCACCTCCTTTATTGTCATTTTCTTATCAAATCCATAATTTGGGGCATTATTGGTTTAAAGCAAAAGTTTTGCCTTTTGAATATTTTGCATATTTGTTGGAACAATAATTAAGCTAAATCTACTTACGTTTTGAGTTCGAATAAGTTAATTAATTAATTTAAAATTAGTTTTAGTATACTTTGTGTCTGAATAATGTCCGTACCTTCTTAAAATGGAATTGTCCTTTAGATCTGAGCACGAAAAAACTTATACTAAATCTCTTTAACTAGCAAGCGGGGCCTATGGTGTCCCTCTTTTGTTTATCAACACAAACTTTATTTGCTTTCATGCAACGTAACTATAAAATATATATCATGATATAATCATTTATTCTTCTGATTGAAAAGATTGCCAAGTTGCTTAGGTTTTTTTCGTGTAATGGATGAGATTGCCACATAATAAACATCGACCTCCAATTGGGTTGTGCATATCCAAAAATGTTAGTTATCCAATCCTTTAATGTTTTGTTGTTCGTATGTCATATTCCCTTCACATCCATTCATTAGGATTTGAAGCCCTTGCCCTTTTCCACCAAAAAAAAAAATCCCTTTCCCTGAAGCAACTATGTCGTGCGTAGTGGTGCCTCTAGGTTAGGGGCGGAGTTAGGGGGCTGCGGGGCCCTGTCCTCCAATTTTTATTTTTATTTTAAATAAAATATATGTAGTATTATTAAAAAAAAAAAAAAAACCGTTATAATCTTCTTATTTTTCTTCCTGTTATCAATCTTTTTATTTTTATTTTTTTTTGTCATCAGTCTTCTTATTTAAATATTGATTCTCCCAATATTAAATTCTCAACTCTGCCCCTTCTCTAGGTAGATGTAGCTTGTGGGACTGTAACATTCACTAACCTTATAATTTCTTTTTAAATATGGAAATAATTTAAGTTCAAAAATTAATTAATTCTCACTAAAAAGAAATATAAATTCATATAATTGTCAAATTATACGTTATAATCTCTTCTGATTTTTTTTTCTGAATTCCTCCATGAGTGCTTCTTAATCCACATCTTCTGTATACCACATGATAACCTTAATCCGCAAAATTAGAGTTGTCTTAATTAATATGAAATTAATCCATTCTGTCCGAACTTAGTTATTTGAAAATTGAAGTTGATGTTACACCTAATTGGACTTATGATTAGGTGATAGCTCCCATCTTCACACCATTCGTCGCATCATCATCATCAATCGGTCGAAATACCAAACAACAATACGCAATACGCAATAGATTGATAAGATTTCTGAAGAAGTGCACGAGTCCTAAAATATAGATTAGAACGAATCAGGGTCGGATTTAAGATTTTTTAAGAAAGAGTTAAAAAAATTTATGCTTATACGTACATAACTAATTCTTTTTAATGGGACTACTTAATTAATTTTTTAAACTAAATATCCTAAAAATACTCATATTTTTTTTTAAAAAAAAAATTGGGGTTTGTGGGAGTTGCATGCATGGGCGGATTTACCTTGGGGCTACCAGAAGAGCTATTAGCAACTGAACTAAAGTTGTATTTTTTTAAAAATTTATATATTTTCAAGGTATTTTTAGTTTAAAAAATCAATTTAACCCCAATTAAAAAAATTACCTATATATAAGAGTTAAATTATATATTTTTAACACCACTAAACAAAAATCCAAAATCCTCCCTTAATTGCACGCCTATTGTCTCATAGTTATATACGCCCTTGGACCGAGGTCAACCTGGTATTTTGACAACAACCATATGAATATATTTTTGGCAAATTTGGGATGCGTAATTAACATGGCACTCGAGTAGACTAGAATATGACATTGGTTTACCTATCTCTATCATTTCTTATTTTCTTCCTTTTTTAGTCTTGTTTTCCTTCACCATCTACATTTAAGTTTCTACTTTTCAGCAGTTTGTTAGGGTTACATTATATGTTCACATCAGTGTTAGAGCCTATGTTTCTGTTCGTTACTAACATTATCGTATAGTAAATATAATCATTTGACTCATCGACTACAACGGTATTAGGTCTACCTAATCAACAAATTTTAACGATTTCATATGTTTCCTTGAAAATGAAATCAACAACTTGTATAATATTCTTGGTTGATTAATTTGATCAGACTACACACTTAATTTTGATCATATAACCATTTCACCTATCCACATTTCAACCACTACCAACTTCTACAATCTTTCAATATTTCACACACAAACTCTGACTTATTTGATGAGTTCTATTGTCAATTCTTCACTTCAATTATCATTTTTCTCAACGATTAGGAACAAATTTAGAATTTTATTTTATTATGAATTATAATATTAGTATTTTTCTTTATGGGGACTAATTCGAATTTCCAAACTGAAACACACGTATTTTAAAAATTTTAAGAATATAAAATACAAATATATATAAAAAAAATAAAAAATTAAAGATCAATAAAGGTTGCAACCCCACAAACCCCGACATACATATATTTGTCCTTGTCAACAATAATATTTAATGCTTCCTTACGAAGGAAGTTGACTGGAACTCTTGACAACTCAATTACAATTGTCAATATGTAGTTATGTTGTTATATTTTGGGATCAAATCTCTAAGTATTTATGTGGAAAATGGGATCCAGGACGGCCTATATAGGTCAGCCTTCTTCATCCATAACATGAGGTGGGTAGTAGATGAAAGAGCAACCATCTGTTTGATTGTAATGGTTAATCAATAAATGCTTTTCTTGTTGCTTAAGAAGTGAAGCATTTTTTTTATGGATTTGGATATAATGTTATGAGAGAAATCAATAGTGGTGAAGTGATTATATAATTATTTTATCACCGTACTTGATATATCAAAATATTATTATTATTATTATTTTGGTAATTTTGGGAAACATTTCTACTCAATTAACTTACGAGACATAGACTTGATTAATCTCACCCACAGGAACGGACATGGCACGCCGGTGTCCCCTCATGTGCAGATCATTTCATTATAATTATATAATTGTTTCACTATCATTAATCTCTCTCACAATATTATTACATTATAATATTATGGAAGCAATGACAAAGCCATTGGATGACATTGAGCGGTGATTGTAGCCCCTCATCCAAAATTAAATTTTTTAAAATATATGTATTTTTAGCATAAAAAATTAATTTAATCTCATGGAAAAAATAATTTTTCATATATGAGCATTAATTTGGGTATTTTAGACGTTATTGAACAAGAATCCTGAATCTACTCTTATTTGGGGAGAGTCCAAATCCGTGATATCTAAGTCAGTCTCATGCCATGGTAGATATAAAATAGTGTTTTATCATTACTCATTAGCCAATTTTTTGTATGAAAATAATATTATGAAGAGTTCCATTTTAGCGAATTAATAGTGTTCTACCATTACTCACTAGTCAATTTATTGCATGAAAATTCAATAATTATGGCTGGCCTATCTGACTTCATCATCAATAATTCTAGCTAGATAATCATGCAAAGCTACAAAATTAAGGATAAGAAAAGCTTGACGTACTCGCGATGCAAAAAATTGAAAAACATTTACACACTAACGGTTTTGATAAAACGCTTTAAAATTTTTTTTTTTTAAAAAAAAATACTCATCCACCAAAAAAAGGAAGAAAAAGAAAAAAAAAGAATCGACCATTTGGGTTAACAGCATTAGTTTGCGTTAAATATACGGATTGTCAAATTGGGTGGCTTGAAAAAACCTATAAAACTGACAATGTTTCTAGAAGAGCCGTCATGTCCATCATACAATTCATCATCGGAGCAGCATAAAAGCTGTTTTACAAGGAGAATAATGTTTTTTGTCATCACGTTGTTAAGAATTATGGCCCCTTTATATGTGGTTTAATTTTTAAAAATATAACTTTGAATCCAATAGTTAACATTGAGTAATAAGTAACATATGAATGAATATGAGTAGATTAAGGTGGCCTAAGTTTGAAATCATTTTAAGAATTATTCGCTTTCATTTTAAAATTAACTGGCATTAAAAGAAATAATTCATAATATCTTATAAGGTGGTCTTTTAATTTGTAATTTTTCTATGTGGTTATGGATTATATATTCTAACACAGGTGATTTCTTTTTTTGCTAATAAAGCAACGTGAGTGATGTTACAATCCCTCTTTTAAATGATAAAAAAGTTCATATACTAAATGAGACTCTTATCATATAAAGAGAAGTGAAACAATACTCGAGTAATACAATAGCGATGCTATTACAAAATTTTATTTAACATGGCTGAAACTATCGGAAGAAAAGACACCTTCGCTTTTCATTTTGTGCGATTCAAGTCATGCATTGGATGTTCCTTATCGAGTTAAAGTAATGTGTTTTGACACGTAATCTGCATGGCCTTTAGAGATACAACCATATCCTAAAATCTTTTGCGAAGCTTCACATAATCCATTCCAACAGTGCCTTTCATTTTCTTGTACGTGCGTAGTTTTATGTTCCCATCACCCATTTAAATGGTTTAAGTACTTTATAGTCAGGCCATGCTTGTGGGCCTGATTTTGACATGTAGGCGAGAACACTATGTTTGCGGACAGTGACGGAGCAAAAAATTTAAAGTTAAGATGTGTATTTGTATGCACTTATACAGTTAAAATATCATACAAAATAATTTTTTAAAATCGAAAAAAAAAAAGAAACACCTTCATTCTCAAATGGCTCCATCACTGTGCGAAAAATGCCTTCCAAGCAGAAGTTCTTGCTTTCAAGTCCGTCCCTCTCCTTGTGATCTATCTGAGTAAAAAAAAAATTATAATATTATAATGTTATGAACGAAATTTAATAATTGTGAATTATTTACATTATTTTATTAAAATTGTAACAATAATTTACGTCTAGATTTCGCTCATAACATTATAATATTATAACCATTTTCGTTTTAGCTCTCAACAAATTATCTTTGAGATCTAGTGACAAATCTAAAGTTATTAGTGCTATCAATTCTGGCAATTGAAAAATTGATGGCATTTTATACAGGAGATTACTACTGCATATTGCAGTTCTCCCTTTGCAAGATGCCCGATTCTCCAAGATTAGTAGAACTGCAAATTGTGTATCCCTTAAGATGTATCCAATCAATTAATTTTGAACCTTTCACCTTGATAATTTATATGATTTTTTCTTTTGGGGTTAATATAATAACTTAACGTTTCTCACCCAAAAGAAAACGAGAAAACCATGTTTTAAAGCAGAATACGATCAAAACCCATAACAGAATCCACCCCTTTGTTATTTTCTCCCGAAAACATGACATAATCATGACGATATATATTGACGGAAAAAAGTCAAATTTGATTTGGTAAAATAATTTCAGGAACTCCGAACTTTCAACGAGACTAATATTATGAACTTTAAAAAAAAACTATCTTAGTTCTTAAATTAATTGGTTGATAAATGGGTTAAGAACAATTACCACTTTGAGACTTGACACCCTTTTTAGGAGCACAGTCTGACTGCTCTACACTGTAAGAATATAACCAATTTTTCAGAAACGTCTTAACAACAATCAAGTAGAAAGACAACACTACTCGTTATAACAATTCAATATAACACTTACAAGATAATTGTCCCACCGTGCGCTCTCAAGATTAGAACTTCAATGGCTTCTGGACTTACAAGAAGAGTACAAGAAAGAAAGACTAACTTAGGATTGTGTTTGGAGTTGTGTTGTGTATGAAAATGATGAACTAATGCATGCCTATTTATAGAATTCAACTAACCCGCCACAGAAGACTTTCCTATCAAACATTTCAATCTTAGTTGGCTTTACCAACCATGTTCAAAGTATTAATCACCCATATTTATCACATGGGTGGCTACAATTGACCACATGGGTGGCTAGGATCCAAGTCAACTCCTAGGAAGTTTTCTTTGGTCAAATTGGCTAACTTTAGCATTGCATCAACCCGACGTCATCTTAGGTAATTCCAAATTCCCGAACTTCTTTCTTGTAGCCATCGCGATCTCTTTTGACCTCATTGACGTTTAAGTCGGAATCATTAATTTATGCTACCATATAATTAACGATACTTATTATGAAGAGGTGGATATTGACATATATCAACACCCCCCCCCCCTCAATGTTCACCTCATGTTGACTAAGCTATTGGGCCAATACCCAATGTTTGAAGATGCTTGCTCAATTGGACGCTCCCTAACTCTTTAGTGAAGATATCTGCACAATTATCTTCTGTAGGGTAGTACTCCATGTAGATTTCACCTTCCTCGATCAGTTCCCTCACATAGTGATACTGAATCTCTATGTGTTTTGTTCTAGCATGAAATACCGGATTCTTTGATATGGCTATACAACTCTGACTGTCACATTTCAACATTGTTGCTTCCTTTATTGGAATGCCAATATCAGTCATGATGCGTCGTAGCCAAACAGCTTCACAGGATGCTACACAAGCAGCCTTGTATTCTGCCTCCGTTGATGAAAGTGCAACGGTGGGTTACTTCTTACTAGCCCATGAGATGACTCCACCACCGAATGTGAATACGTAACTTGTAACAGATTTTCTTGAGTCAATATCACCAGCCCAGTCTGAGTCACAGTACCCAGATAAAATATCTCCAGACTTGTATGATATCCCATACTCCAACGTGCCTTTGAGATATTTGAGGATCCGCATCCCTGCTTGCCAATGACTTTGTTTCGGTTTATTTGAAAACCGACTGAGAACTCCCACAGCATAACTAATATCAGGTCTTGTGTTACAAAGGAAGATTAAACTTCCCACCAACCTTTTGTAGAGCTTGTTATCAACTTGTTCTGAAGGATCGTCAATTGATAACTTTGTATTCACTTCCATCGGGGTGACAACTGGTTTGCACTCGGACATACCAAATGCAGTTAGAAGCTCACAAACATATCGTTGCTGCGAGATGAAGATAGTATGAGGTTTTTGCCATACCTCGATTCCCAAGCAATAATGAAGAAGACCAAGATTTGTCATTTCAAATTCTTGGCTCAACCATTCTTGCGTCTTCCGAATATTATCTTCATGGTCACCAGTGATTAGAAGATCATCCACATATAGGACTACAATTACCTTCTTTCCTTGTTCACTTAGAACATACAAGTTGGCCTCTGATTTGCTTCTACAGAAACCATGTTGCAAGAAGAAAGAGTCTATACGTTTGTACCAAGCTCGTGGTACTTGTTTTAACCCATATAAAGCCTTTTTCAATTTGCAGACTTTTTCTTCTTCACCTGGTATTTGGAAGCTAGGGGGTTGTGCAACGTAGACTTCTTCTTCAAGTTGCCTATTAAGAAAAGCTGACTTGACATCCATTTGATGTACAATCCATTCATAATGCGCGGCAGCTGCAACAACTAGCCTGATTGTTGACATTTTTACTGTTGGAGCAAAGGTTTCATATACATCGAAACCTTCGACTTTCGAAAATCCTTGTGCTACAAGGCGTGCCTTGTATTTTTCAAGACTTTTATCTGCCTTGTACTTCACTTTCCAGATCCATTTGGTGCCGATAATTTTTCTGTTCGGTGGCTTTTCAACGATTTCCCAAGTATCATTTTTCATGATACTATCATACTCGGCTTGCATAGCTGCTCTCCAATTTGGATCTGACATGGCTTCCTCCACAGTTACCGGTTCTTTTACCGTCTTGATGATTTGGGTCATCAAAGCCATGTTTACTAGTTGTTGTTCTGATATGTTCTGCTCCTCTATTCTCTTTGATCATCTTAGTCCATCAGGACGTGGACTATCATCAGTAATTCCTAGATTTCTTCCATCAAAGAGCTGTTGGAACCACTTCGGTTGTGGCTTCCTTGTGGGTACAACAGGTTGGTCTTCAGTCTCCTCATCATTAGAGACTTCTTCATTGTTCAACGGTCGTTGTTCAGGCACTTGGTGGATTACTTCATCAGTTGATGACGAAATGGCAGGACCGCTATCCTTCATTGAGTGTGGTCACTCATTAAACACCACATCTCGGCTTATGATCACCTTCTTGGCCTCTACATCATAGAGTCTGTATGCTTTAGACTCTTCACTATATCCCAAGAAAATGCCCTTCTTGCTCTTGTCATCCAATTTCTTTCGATTTTCATTTAGAATGTGTACAAAACACTCACACCCAAATTTTCTTAAATGAGACACAGAAGGTTTCGTACCATAATAAGTCTCATTAGGAGTCTTATCGTTGAGTGCCCTGGTTGAGCACCGATTGAGGATGTATACCGCTGTGTTGACTGCTTCAGCCCAGAATGTGTCAGGTAGGCCAGCACCTTTCAACATGCATCGAGCCATTTCTACAATTGTTCGATTTCTTCGTTCCACAACTCTATTTTGTTGTGGTGTGTATGGAGCAGTCAATTGGCGCTTAATCCCAAGCTTGTTGCAGTAGTTGGTGAACTCAGTAGAACATAATTCCCCCCACGATCGGTACGAAGTTTCTTCAACTGAGTTGTGTTCTCATTTGTCATAAGTTTGTGCCACACTTTAAATTTTTCAAGAGCATCAGCCTTGTCCCGAAGGAAGTACACCCACATCTTCCTACTATAATCGTCGACTAACAGCATAAAGTAGGAAGATCCTCCCAACGCCGTCGTAGTCATTTTTCCGCAGAGGTCAGCATGTACCAACTCTAGAGGAGCCTTTGATCGGTTATGACTCTCTTTGAGAAATGACTGTCTATGTTGCTTGCCCAGTATACAAGCTTCACATGGTCCTTCAATTTCTTCAATTGAAGGCAAGTCGGCCACCATCTTCTTCTTTTGCATTTCCTTTAACACACGATAGGAAATGTGCCCGAACCTTTCATGCCAAAGTTGACTTGTTTTGGCATCCACGACAGCAGAAAGAGAGCTGATTTCGTAAAGATTATTTTTGTGAATACCTTTACTTACGATATTTTGATCCTTGTCAAGAATCAAAGCTTCCGTCTTCTTGAACCGTACTTCTAGATCATTATCTGTAATAGCAGCTACAGATAGCAAATTTCTGGTGATCTGGGGTACAAAGAGTACGTTGGATAGCTTCTTGCTTCCTCCATCTTGAGACACGAGCGAGATAGTTCCAGTGCCCTCAACGGGACACCTCGCATTATTCCCGACGACAACATTCATTGGTTCTTGTAGAGGTTTTATGGAGTCATATAACTCCTTCTTGCTGGTCATGTGTCGGGAAGCTCCACTATCTAACACCCATGCACTTGTTTGATGTACATGTGCGCTAGTACACGTTTCTTCCGATACATCTGTTACAGTAAACAGATGCACTTCCGTTTCAGCTGTATTGGCAGATTCTTTATTTCTCCAATTTGGCTTTAAAGTTCCGTTCTTTTCGTCATGGATTCGTTTCCTGCAATCTTTGACAGCATGACCTTTCTTATTGCAGTAGTAGCACGATCCAGAGAACGTCTTCTTCTTTGCTTTCTTCTTTTCTTCTTGGTTACTCCTTGCCTTGGCTGTAAAGGAAGAGTCAAGTTGATTTTCTCTGCTCCTCAGCCTCATCTCCTCCTCCATCAACATGGCAGTGAATTCTTCAAACGTCAAAGGAGGAATGCGAACTTGTGTATTGAGTGCTGTCACAAGGCCGTCAAATTTTGGAGGCAACACTCTAATGCACCTTCGAGCTAGTTCCTCGGTTGATTTGGCAATACCAACTGCAGCCATTTGATCACGTAGGTTTTTCATCCTACTGATAAATGACTCAGCTGCTTCATCTTCACTTAATCTCTCAGCAGCTAACTGATTCTCCAAGTTCTGAATGCGAGTTTGGTTCCTTGTTTCATATTGATTTCTCAGTATATTCCAAGCTTCAGTTGCCTTGGTTGTGTGTTGAATTAGAGTAAGAACGGAATCTTGAACACTTGTTACAATTGCACAAAGTGCATCAGCATTTCGTCTCCTCCATTCTTTAACAAGCTGAGGATCTGGAGGTGTGACCTTTTTTGTGTCATCTTCAGCACGGACTGCAACTGGTTCTGCATCTGTGCCTAATACTGTATCAAGGAGTTCGTAGGAGTCCAGAACTATAGTGATTTTGAACTTCCACAAAAGATAGTTCGTGCCATCAAGCTTTCCTTCTGTGAAGGTAGGGGGACGGATACGAATTGTTGGTACTAAACCAGAACTAGAACTGGTAGAAGAAGAACTAGCACCTTGAGTAGTCATAGTTGTTGAGCTTTACTAGACAAGATTGTTGTTAAGAGCCCCTTAAGCTCTTGATACCATGTAAGAATATAACCAATTTTCCAGAAACGTCTTAACAACAATCAAGTAGAAAGACAACACTACTCGTTATAACAATTCAATATAACACTTACAAGATAATTGTCCCACCGTGCGCTCTCAAGATTAGAGCTTCAATGGCTTCTGGACTTACAAGAAGAATACAAGAAAGAAAGACTAACTTAGGATTGTGTTTGGAGTTGTGTTGTGTATGAAAATGATGAACTAATGCATGCCTATTTATAGAATTCAACTAACCCGCCACAGGAGACTTTCCTATCAAACATTTCAATCTTAGTTAGCTTTACCAACCATGTTCAAAGTATTAATCACCCATATTTATCACATGGGTGGCTACAATTGACCACATGGGTGGCTAGGATCCAAGTCAACTTCTAGGAAGTTTCCTTTGGTCAAATTGGCTAACTTTAGCATTGCATTAACCCGACGTCATCTTAGGTAATTCTAAATTCCCGAACTTCTTTCTTGTAGCCATCGCGATCTCTTTTGACCTCATCGACGTTTAAGTCGGAATCATTAATTTATGTTACCATATAATTAACGATATTTATTATGAAGAGGTGAATATTGACATATATCAACATAAACATCATTTTGTCAATCAAGCCTGATGTTTGAGTTATTATTAAACTTACAAAAGTTATTTATCAATTATACTCATATCACGTTTCCCAATAATATGAAGTGTTACAATAACTAATAAGGATAAATTTCACATTTAATCCTTATTGTTTATATATATTTTTAATATAGTCCCTAATATTTTAAAAAATTTATAATAATTCCTAATATTTATAAAAATTATTCAAAATGATCTATATTATTCAAATTTAGCAAACTAAAAAATGAGAAAGACTTCCATCCGACCAACCAAAATCACGATTTGATTATAGCCGGTGATCAAAATGGAATTCATGTTCATCTTTAAACACTATTTTGACTTCAAATTAAATGCATGTGGGGCCATCGCACTAACATGGTGTTATTTAATCCGATTATCGAGTGGAAAAAAATTTTCCCTACAAAATGGTCGATGGTCAGAAAACGCGTCTTTAGCTTGTGCCAACAAAGTCTTCTTGGTGTTATGCTTCTATTGAATATCTTGGTATCCTTAATAACTTAAAAAGATTGGGCTGAAAAGACTCAGTTTTTTCTTTTTTTGTCGTGAAAAAACTTTGTTGATATTCTATGATTTGACTTTAATTTAGACACTCGTAATTGATAATTGTTTTCAGGGGCCGAGGCATAATGGGGCAAGTGAGGGCTGCAGCCCCTACTGACTTTGCGAATTTTGTTATATCTATATGGAATTTTGGATAAAAAATAAATTAATCCCCACTGAATATTTAATTAATTTTACTTTTTAAAATTATTTAACTTTTATAAAATTTTAAATTAGCCCTTAAGTGAGATAGGTGCTTCCAATGGTAGAGTCATTCTTAAGATTGTGGGGCTGCAATCCCCATTCAACTCAAATTTTATTAAAAAAATGTGTGTATTTTTAAGGTATTTTTAAATTAAAAATTAATTCAATTCCACTGAATAATATTTATTTATATAAGTGTTTAATTGTATAATTTTAACCTCCACTGAAGAAAATTTCTGGCTCCACCCCTAATTATTTCCCAAAAGAAGTTACAGTTGATAAAAATTGAGATTCCTAAATGTATACATTTTTTTGGCTCTTAAGAGCTCAATTATTTTTTAGTATAATAAAGGTTGAAACCGTAATTCTAATTTAGAACCTTTTATTACAATAGATCAATTCACGATCATTCTATCCAACTCTTAGGTGTAGCTCAAAAGCTCAATTAGCTATATAAAGCCAACAATATCATAAGGATGATCGGAGGAGAATTGAAGCTACTCATATAAAGAAAACTAGACAAGGAAGCAAACATAGATTATCATTTTAACGTCAAGAAACAATGTAATTTATCATATGATGAAAGACATCACTACTGCGTAATATATCATATCAAGGCAACTAAGTGACTTGCTCAAATCAACTCAATTTTCGCTGCATTCCTATCCTTCTCTATGCAAGTGAACCTGGCAAGTTTTACATTCTTACATGAACAAGAAAAATTAAAAGTCGGTAAAGATGTCATGCCCTAGGCTCAGAACTTTACACGTACAAGTGAACTAGAGTCATATTCTTTAAAGTAACTGCATGAGTCTAAAATACTTAACTCAAGTTATTACTTAAATCACAACACTTACTTATAAGCCACTCATTTATCATATATCTGTCGAGAGAACTTTTTTTTTTCTTTTTCTTTATAATTGATTAGCAAGGGATGATATAATTCATTTGTGAACACCACGTGCCTTCAATTTTCTCTTAACCCAAGTTATTACTTAAACCACAACACTTACTTATAAGACACTAATTTATCATATATCCGTCAAGGGAACTTTTTTTTTTCTTTCTTTTCTTTATAATTCATTAGCAAGGGATGATATAATTCAGAATGGGCCGAGGAACAAGTCAGACCGTTAATATTTGGGCCCGAACTTCCTGGATTTAAGCCCAACACAATTATGCCCATTACATGGACGTGGGCGAGCTTTAAACTTTTCGTATTTTCTCATCTATTATACTTTTCTTATGATGTAATTGCAAGTAATGACTTTTTTTACTTTTTTTGGTAAATATTGCAAATAATAACAAAATGAGGACATTTTGGATACTTATCACTATATTGTTGGAATTAAAAACGGAGAGTTTATAGTGTAAAAGTCAAAATTTCAATAACATATATGCCTTTTCTTTTTCTTTGTTCAATTTCAAATTATTAAAGAAATAGATTAGCTGATGCATAACTTAGTTCGCACCAGTGGGACAAAAGTATGAATCGAGCAGTTTTACAAGTGGAATGGGGATGCTGAACGTCCAATTCATAGGTAACAATCCCCGAGCCATGGTCTTTGGCATTTTTTTCTAACCGAGTGCATTGACTCAAGAATTAGAAGCGGAAAATTGAGAGTTTTATGTAAACTTAATATAGAAAAAGCCGGTCTTATTTCAAACAAAAGAAGCAAAGAAAGAAAATTTTCGTAAATGTAGCCAGGGCTTTCGCCTTCTAACTCGACTTAAGTTAGTTTGAGGTATTGAGATTGCAATAGACTTTAGACATCTTGAATAATTAATAGGCTCGCATTTCCGGTAAACTTCAAAGCTTGGGAAGATGATAGCTTTGAAAATGGGTTGTCCATCATTTTTCGCGATGATGTTATTTAAACTTAAAATTAATTGAAAATAGACAAGCGGTCTTGACTGTTAGAACTTCAGCTTCCAGAGCTAAATTACTACACGTATTCCAAGCATGACCATCATTTTTTATGGAAATGTTGATGGTTTAGGCTAATATTTATCATTTTTGAAAAGACAAATATGTTAGATGCATGTTTATAAATATAGAGAGTTAATTTTCATGTGATTCAACTGTAAAAAACTGAAGTTAAATTTACAGTTTAAATGAAATATAGTCAAATATCTTATACTTGTTTGGATTGGACTTTTTAAAGGAAAAGGAAAGGATGGGGAATGAATAAGGAATCTTTTCTCTTATTTGAATTGGAATTTGAAAGGAGGGAAAGGTTATGGAGAGGTTTTAGAACCCCTCCATTTCCTTTAATGAGAAGGATTTTGTAATCCTTCCGAATTGGGGTGTTTTGGAGGGAAATGAAATGTTTTGTTATAAATTTTTTTTTTATCCTTATATATCTCATGATTATAAAAATAAAAAAAAATGTATTTAAGTAATTTTGTAATTAAAATTATCATTTTCCTTTCATTTTTCTTCTCCAATCCAAACAAAAAATCATAAAAAATTTTCATTTCCTTTCCATTATTATTTTTTTGTAATACAAACAAAGTAATTCATTTCTTTTATTTTTTTTTCCTCCACTCTACTTTCCTTTCCATTCCTTTGTGTAATCCAAACACTATGTTAAAGTTCACTCGTTGCCGAAGCCGAAAAACGTCATATTTAGCCGTAAAAAGATAAGGCTGAGATAAAAAATTTAAACTTCCTTGTAATCAAGGTTCACTAGGGGGTGCTTGGGCAAATCTTGGGACACCCTGTGGGCCAATATTGGCTTTTTAACACGACTCATTTGATGACTCACTACATAGATGTCGCAAAGGATTTAGTATCTATGACGAATACGTGTTTTTTTGTTTGCCACTATGTCCATTTGATCTACATCTGAATCTGGTCTTCTTCTAGATTACCCTCCAATTTTTATTTTTCTTTTTCTTTCTTCTTTCGATCGATCGGGACTTGATCAATGTATGAAATTGGTTCTTTCATGTTAGATAATACAATTCTCTTATATTGAGAAGTCATGAATTTCAAAAACCAATACATTAAATTATGGTTACTCCACAATTCACATGATATTGTCAATTGATATTAGGATAGATATTCGTGTTGTTTTTCATTGTATCATATTTGGGCTTTGGTTCATTCTAGTTCATCCATGTAAAATCTATTGTTACTTTTGCACATGTTTACTTCATCAATGCGTCTTCAACTATCAATCTTGGGTAGCATGATAAAGACTTAGGAGTATTTTCAACGGGAAAATAGCGCAAATGGTACATATTGTTAATTCTCTAAAATTTTAAATTCGTTTCTATTGTTTAAAATAAGCTAATTTAGTACCTAATATTTTTCAGAATTTCAATTTACTGCCCAAATAGGGCCACAAATAAGGACTAAATATGAAATTTTTTGAAAAACAAAAAGGATTAAATTTGCTAACTAATTTTAAACAATAATGACGAATTTAATTTTTTTTTTAAATAAGTAGATTAAATTGACTAATTTTGAACAATATAAATGAATTTAAAATTTCAGTGAAACAATAAACATCATTTGTGTAATTCTCCCTATTTTCAACACTCAATTCAGGCTCACGTACATGTTATATAGCATGTTAGAGAATTAATACAATTGCACAATCATGAATAGATCCACCTAATAACAATTAGGTTTAGGAGACACCTCATGTTTCTTATCATAATTTCCGACTATAATTAAGCAAATTTACCAGAAAAAAAATTTCGTAGAGGACTTTGTCCCTGAGCATATATACTTTTTTTTTTTTTTTGCTAAGCCCCTGAGCATATATACTTGATTCTCCTGCCACTGGATCAAAATTTGATTTCCCTTTTCACTAGCTCTAAGACCTGAATAATGGGTCCATAGATATCCCTACAAATGAGTAGATTCAGCATTTTTATTTTGCGGGGTTAAAATTACATAGTTTAATATTTATATATCGATATATTTTTTTTTATTAAAGGATAAATTAATTATTTTTTCAATCTAGAGATACCTTGAAAGTAATACACAGTGGCGGAGCCACCCTTTGAATTGTGGGGGCTGTAGCCCCCACTCAACTCAAATTTTGTTGAAAAATATGTGTATTTTTAGGTTAAAAAATGAATCAGCCCCCACTGGAAAAAAATATTTATATATAAATGTTTAATTGAATGATTTTAGCCCCCACTAGAGAAAAATCCTGGCTTCGCCCCTGGTAATACATATATATTCAAAAAATATAATCTGACCGACTCCTTAATAATTTGACCGTCAAGATTAATGAAAGGTATAATCCTTATTGACTCGTGAATACATCCGCTTATGTCCTTCAAGAGAGAGACATATATGCATAATGCACGAAGAGAAAGAGTGGTCCATGCAACTTGGACTGAGTGCATAGTAACTATTCAGATTTGCAAAGGGCACATAATGAGGAAAGGTTTTATGGTGTCTTGTATTCTAGTTCAAGCTTTTATCCGACTTGATCTACGCGCAGACACATATGGGTGAGAATGGGTTTGAGAGAGCCACTATGGATACATAGTTGCAGTTTGAGTAATACTTTGTTCTTACGTGATCGCATGCATCATGTTTAAGCTTAGCTCAACTCATATTATTATAACGTTATGAGATAAATTCAATAATAATAGTGATAATATATTTATGTAGTTATGATAGCATGATCTGAAATATTGAATATCTCATAACATTATATGAAATGAGAAAATTCAAATCCGAATAATACTATTTTTACCAAATACAGACTTCTGTTTTAGATTATAATACTTTTAGTGTACGACTTGTCCTAAATGCTAGCAGGGAAGGAATGAGATTATGGAGATTCTATGGTCCAAAATTCGAGTTTTATCTTAAGCAGAAACAAAAAAAAGAAAACTATATAGGTTTATACCTTCAGGGATTATAAGTATATGTAACAATTTACAAAATTAACTCGTGAATTTTCCCTGCAACATATTATTTAGACAGTTTAATTGGTTGCCTATAATTAAAGTATAAACTTTTGAACAAATTTAGCTTACATAGATCAAATCAATTATGAAATTGGTGAAGCAACCTTATAATAACATTGATACTGACATAATTAGGCTATCTCTTTCTACGTAGTAAATGTCCGTAGAAATTTAAACATTTGATTTCCATTACCTTATCATGTTTATCTTTTTATTCCATTTTTTTCCCCTTTCTCGAGTCTAACTACGTACTAATTTTCTGCCTCCTTGATGCTGCTTTATATTGCTCGGGTTGTACCGTATATGTTCAGTTAAAATGTAATATTCCGTCCTATATTAATTTTAAAAAAAAATCATATTTTGTTTATAAGTTTTTGTGTCCTCTAGTATTACTGTCAAACAAATTTAAACATTTTTAGGGTATTGTTCATCTATATCTATCTCAATGAGTCGTCTATCGAATCATTGCAATTAATGTTCGATCCTAAAGAGAGGGAAAAGATCTTTGAAAATTGATTGTGGATTTTTATGATCCAATAAAGAATTAGTATATATGTTGAGAATGACTTGCTTAAATTTGGAAATAAGACAAGGAAAATATATAATTGAACAAATAAACGGCACGAATATACGAGAACCAACAAATTGTAGGGTATTGAAGACAAAAATATGAAACTTTTTGTCTCCACATTGCAACATGCATGATGATAATTCTTGTTTGAAAAGAAAATGAAAATTAAAGACAATTTTTTACGATCATAACATGGGCTACGTATGGAGCTTAACAATCACTCCTATGCGTGATCGAGGTGGAACAACGATAGAGACATTAAGAAATATTATCATGTTCGTTGTCAGAAATATGGAATGTGTCCAAAGGCAGGTGCTTTTCATATTGGTGCTTGAAAATCCGAGGGGGCCATGGTCTTTGAGCTACATGACAGTTTGGTTCTATGTCAAAAGGTCCCATTCTTGTCATAAGCTAGCACCCCTCTTTTTTTTTTCTTTTTTTTTTTGTGCGGATAAGTTATGGTTGCAGCAAATTTATGGGCAGGGAGGAATATATTGTAACAGTAAAGGTTAAAAACCGTTACAGTCGAATCATCTAACTGAGTATCTAGAATGGACTCCACATGCTTATGGTATTGAGTTAAGGATCTCTTGGGATGTAGGAAGTGAAATTATATAGCCTGAACAGTCTAATCACTTGCAATATTACTTGGTCGTTTAATTACCAAGTCTATATGTTTAATCAGCGTATTTGTGTACAATGAATAAATTATGCCCAGTGATCGAGTGTTTGAAGCAAGCACCGGATATATGCTTACTCTCTTAGAGTTCGAGAGGAAAAATTATTAAATTAAAATAAAGTAGAAGAACTCAAATTTAAATTATTTGCAAGATTGGGAACACAAATTTATTTTCGCAACTCAATCATAAATGACGGAATCATCGGAAAGCTTGTGCAATTGCAGCGGGCCGGTGTTTGAAGGAAAGAAAAATTCACATATTTTTAGTGATTTATAATAACTAAATGATGAAGAACAATATCAGTTAGCCATAAGCCCCTAGATCTAATTCTTCAAGAAAAGTAAGAATTCCGGAATCAATTAAAAAGATGATTCTTTTGGTGTTAGTCTTACTAGGTATTGTGCGTGACCAATTTGAATTATACCTCTTTTGAGCTGAGTCATGTATCTCTGTATTAAGCTCCCCGAATATGAGTTTGAAAGACTTTATAAAAAGAATTTTCCATCCTAAAAAATTAAGAAGTTTAGGTTCTGTTTGCCCTAACTGTGAAATTTTAGCTTTTAAGATGTAGAGTTTTGGTTAGAAGTGTTGTTGAATAAAAGTCATTAGTTGTTTGGCCTACGTTGGGTAATGTTGAGCTTTTAGAAAATTTGAGGGTAATATTATAATTTAAAAAATATGGAGGGATATATTTGAAAAAGAAAAAGAAAAATAGCTTCCCGCATTATGTAAAAACAGTTTCGTAAAAGCCGTTTTTAAAAAGCTCTAATTTGGAGCTTCTTATTTTTTAGTTTTTTTCAACTATTCTCAAGCCCAAGTCTGCAAAATTCACAATTAGCATCATTGATAACTCCCCAGCTAAGAAGCCTTTGCTTAGTAAAGTTACGATCAAGGCACATCAACCAGGTACAAAAGCCTTGTTTTGGTATCACAATGAATAGGCATCTATGTACAAAATGAAAGATTATTGATAGGCTTATGTAGAATCCTTGTTGTTTTGCTTTTGACTGATGTATCATGTATACTCATGTATTTTTAAAAGTTGAATGAAACGATTACTTACCGAGCAAAAAAAAAAGCTCATGATTATAAGCAACTCAAAATGGCAATGAGTCGGATACTCGCTAAAATTTATAAAACCAAACCCGAACCTGTTTAAATTATATTTTACCAAACCCGTGACAAAAATTTGTCGGGTGTAGATTTTGCTTACCAAATCTGAAGCCGTTAAATATTAAAAAATTCGCGGATACCCGACTTAACCCGTTAATGAATAGAAAAAATAATTTTTTTAAAAGAAAAACTTAAATTTTTTTTAAAGAAATAAAAAAAGTACTAAAATAATGACAACTCGCAATGGGTTAGAAAACGTAAATTAAATTTATTGTCTATTATCAAACTTAAACTTAATAGAAACATTTAACAAAATCTTTATGTTGAAAAGTTATCATCCTTCTATAATAATATGAAATAACCTAAAGAAAAAAGAACATAAAGTACTTGTCATAATTGGAAATTATCATTCTCGATTGAATTATTTAGTAATTGAGCGGTTGTATTAGTTGAATTAGATAAAAAGAATAAGTAAACATAAATAATAAGAATTAGGCTATAACCCACAACTATTAATCTTAGACCAATATTAAAAAATTATATTTTCTTAAGTAATATATTATTTGTATATGTATGTAACATATATACATTTTTATTAATTTATTTTTACTAAATTACTAAACGGGTTCTCGTGTTTTGGGTTTTTTTAAATTGCTATTACCAAATCCTACCGGATTACTCCTCGATAATCACATATAAAAACCAAACCTTAACAGATACTTCATCAGTTTCGTAAACGAATTTATGATCGGGTCGGATACTCATCGGATTCGGATTTAAACCTTACATGTTGTCATTCCTATAAGCGATCATATATGAACACATAATGAATGAGTTGATTGAATTTTTTATTGCTTTGTGTACAAAGATGTTGGTTCTGATCTTTCTCCATGACTATGATGAATTCTTGATTTTACTAACAAAAACTACAAAAAAAAAGTTACTTGAAACGTGGTTGTGAATAAAGTTTCTATCAAGTCTTCAAGGAAAAGCAGGCAAGATTGACTTCAAACGTTACATGTGCATCGCAAATTATTATTATATGCGACAATACTTTGAACAAAATTCTTACGCTTGATTTTAATCCAACAAAAAAATCGAAAAGTTAGATTTCAATTCAAATGTAATGCTATCAATTCGTCAAGAAGAGAGAAAGATCTGAAAAAATATGTAGTGAATGGTAGAAAGAGAAAAGTGAATGTTTGGTAAGACTAAACAAAAGAGAAAGAAAGAGAAGAGAAGAAACCTTAATTAAGGGAGAGAAAAAATGAAAAAACTTAAAGAGAGAAAAAATAATAGAAGAGAGAGAAATAAAATTAATTTATCTAGTTGACATGACAACTAGGAGGTAATAATTAAATGATGAAAAGAAGGTGATATCTAACATTACTCTGTTAAAAATGTGTGCATTTTTAAGATGTTTATAGTATGAAAAATTAATTTAGATCCCATTAAAAAATTATTTACATAAAAATATTAACTTATGTATTTTAATTTCCATTAAACTAGAATCCTGATCCGCTTCTAAATTAGCAAAGATTAATTTCTAAAGGCATTGTATAGTGGTTTAATCTAAGAGAAAAATTATATTTTATATTAGCACGTGATGAAGGTTGGATAAACAAAGAATTTAAATATCAACACTTTATAGGCATAGACGCGCAGGTTCAAAAAGCATTTCTCATAGTAGTTTAATTAGTTTTCTCCATTGTCCTTGTGGTAATTTCCAGGCAAATTAACAATCACTTACTTAAGGTTGATATATATAGGAATACACACATAATAGCCATGAATTCACAGACCTGACTGCTCTACAATTTCATTCTCTATAATTTTATACAATATTTATACAGATTAATGATACATGTCACCAAATATTATTTTAAGGACTATATTAATTTTAGTAAACTAATCTTCCCAACCCTGATTACAAGAATTTAAACTATCATATTTAGCAAAACAAATATGGTATCCATATGATTCCAAAAACAAAACGTTAACATATTAAATATTTTAACTTTTTTTGAAAGTGTTTGCGTCCAGGTTTTACATCATACTCAAATCTATTATTCAATCTGAATCAAATATTACTCATCATCTTTTTCTTTTCTTAAAAAAAATAATATTTTTTTATACTATTTATGCTAACTTCCATCATAACGAATAAAAATAATGTAAAAGCATGACAAAGATTGATCAACCTATCTAACTCCACCATGTATTCGTTTTGCCTACACCAATAAACAAAGGCTATGCATTTTTACAAATGGTTGATGCAACATAATCATGATAAATTGTCTTGAATGACCCAATTCAATTAATAGGGATACAAGTTTATTTTGTTTGTAGGTATAGGGTGAGTAATCTTTAGTTCAAATTGAATAATAGATTCTAGTATGATGAATCTGAACGCATTAAGCACTTGTAAGACGCATTAGGCACTTGTAATGAAAAGTGAACTCATTTAATATGTTTTATTTTTATAATCATATGAATACCATATTTATTTTACTAAATATGGTAGTTTAAATTTTTGTATTTAATATTTTCTAATCATAATTAGAAAATTAGTTTACTAAGATTAATATAGTCCATAGATAATATTTAGTGACACATATCACTAATTCAGATGAATATTATATAAAATTATAGAAAATAAAATTATAGAGAAGTCAAGTCCTGAATTCACTACTTCAAGGATATGGAAAAGAAACTTGGTTATGTGAGATTTATTAATACCGGAGCCAATTGACTATATTTATACATTATCCATGAGGAGATAGCATTTAAAACTTTTAGAGATATTTTATTTTTTTTAATTTGTCCAAGTCAAGATTTTGATCAACTGACAAAAAAATGTGGGAACACTATTGTGATTATTCTTTTTCTATAGTAGGTATACACACACCTCACTAAATGTGATTGCTTTGTACATTTATCGCTCGACAAATACTAAATATTATCTTATTTTTATCTTTCAAATATCACTTCTTATATGTATGCTTAGTTGGCATACTAAAAGAAAAAGAGAAATTAAAAAATTTATAATTTTAGCATACCAACTAAGCATCCATTTAGAAGGTAGTATTTGAGTGATAAAAATATAATAATATATAGTAATGCTCTTACTGCTCTAAGACTCACTCATATTTTTTAGTGCTTTTATTTTTCTAATTTTTTTTTTATTTAAGAGAGTTTTAAGGTATTTTATATCATATAAGATGTTATATATAATTAAGAATCTTAAAATTTATTACATATAAAGTAAGATTGAGGCGGGTTCTTCTTTTATGAGGCATGTGGCAAATTTGTTACATGCACATAGATAAAAAGTAATTCAATTAGTTGACAAATATTAACCAATTATCATAAGTGGAGATATCATAATAATTTATTTAAAACTCTATAAGGCTAAAGTAGTAAAAAAAAAATTTCAGACATTCTGATATAATATATCTCCACGATACAAACTAATATAAATTAATTTTATAAAATAATAACTTAAGATATGACTGTGATAAATTTATCATATGCCTAATAAATTTTTTTTACTCATATCATTATACTGAATGACTGGTTTCTAATTTTTGCAGGTGTGAGTGTGTGTGATTTGCCCTTTGACTTTTCCTGTCCTTATTCTCTTTTCAGTTTGGATGGTGCACTACACTGACAAACTTGCCGGCCCTACATATCAGGGACAGTCAATTAGTGACCATACATGAAAGAAGACCTATCACATATCCAAATAGAGTTATATTTTAAGAAAAACTCTTCAAAAAATTAAGACTAAAATTAGTATAAACTTTTACTCACATGGATAATCGCTATATGTGTGGAAATTTTCATGTTTTGTGAGTAAAATTCAGATTGATTAGTTAATTTAGACTTTTTAAAGAGTTTCTCATATTTTAAACACTGTAAAAAAAATTTGCAAGCTGGATAAACCAGAAAAGAAATATTAATTCTTTTATTTGTTAGAATATACTCTCTTTCATATAAAAAAATTATAAACTCTAAAATCGTATAAGGTCATGGACCAACTCATCTTTAACATAAATTAAATTTAGGGTGAAATTTCATAATTTTTAATATAGTATTAGAGTTAAGTCGTTGATCCAATCTTATCTATTATGCTCCATTGATGTATGATTCATCTTTTACCTAACTAATTCATTTATCTCAATATCAGTTTATATATGCAGCTCGCATTCTAACTCAGTCACCTCAATATTAGTTTTATGTATTCAAAAAAGTCACCGTTGTTAATGATTGTATTTGTGCCCCGTTGGCCGTGAATCTTATTTACTCAGTTGCAAATGAACTTTTTCTTTTATGGTTGATGGGAACTCTCCTGGTAAGCTTTTTGAGATGACATCAAATAAATATATGGTCCAATATAAATCTACACAAAGCATGACATGGTAAGAATTTTGCATAGAAAGGTCCAGCAGTAGTGAGAGTAAAATTGTTCATACGAATTTGTTGATTCGATATTTCCCACTACTCTAGATCTGTTTTGCCTTTAACTAACGTGGTGCATGTGTGAAAGCGCACTGTTGCACCCAGAAATTTATTAATTAATGATCGAATTTTACCGAATAATCTGATGATAATTAGACTCATCAAAAAAAAAAAAACTATATTCTCCGTGTGCTTAGTTCAACTAAAGACTGGTAGATAGACTAAGGGTATCTTCAATGGAGTCTTCAAATGTAAAATTTTTATAATTTAAGTATTTTTAGATACTCCAGTCTCTAAAAACAATACTATTCATGGTAAAAGTACGTGGGATTCACCACTTTTGGTTTAAAAGATGTCAAAATAGAGATCCAGTCTCTATTTTCTTTCACAAATTTGTTGAAAAAAATAGAGACTGGGTCTCTATATTGGCATCTTTTAAGCTAAAAGTGATAGATCTCACATATTTTTGTCATGAATAGTGTTGCTTTTAGAGATTAGAGTATTTAAAAATACCCAAATTAAAAAAAATTTATATTTTAGAAATTCTATTGAAGATAGCGAAAGTCTGGGAGAGCTGAGAGGCTCTGACCATTATACATCATTGCTTCCTCATGTGATCTAGTGCTTGTGCAATTGAGAGAAAATCCTTGGTTCTGTTGACCGGACTCAAACGTGTTTCGTACACTTATGTGGGCTTCTACCAGAGTGTTATGTCGTATGGCCTGACTAGTCGGACTTAATATCTTTCCGCATTGAGTATTTGGAAATATAATAAAGAAATATGAGGTTGTTTTCAGATCTTTCACCGGTCAAAAACTCTAGTCTTTTGCTCTTTTCTGCCGATCTTCAGTATATTTAAGCGATTGTTTATCACTTTGTGCTATTTTGGCTTTAAGAAACCCTAGGAGGCTAGGCTCTATAGTTTTCGTTTTTCTCTTTTAATTCTTTACCAGAGCTTCCTTCAATGACTCATCAGCATGAGAATGGCATTTCAATTTCCGGACAATGGTATCCAATATACTAACAGAACCAAAGCATGCTAAACGCCTTTTAGAATATTTCATATCGAATACAGTTCGGTCCATAAAACTTTCTTTATGTATAGATTCGAGAAAGGATTAGACAAATTTAATATGGAAAGAAAAAGAAAAAGTGGGCAAAATTACCCCACTACTAGGAAAAAAAGAAGTGGCTAAAATCAAGTTAGGGATAGAATATTGATGCAATGGATGTGGGAGGGGGTGGGCAAGCTGTTTATGTCCTTTGCCTGGCGGAGGCATTGATTATCTTTTGGCATTACTGAGGTGCTGAGAAAGTTGTTGCCATGCAAATCTAATCCATTTCATCACATCTGCAACATGCGTTAATATATATATATAACTATGTATTAAGTTTAAACTATTAGAGACATGTTTATTACATTATTTATTATTATCAACATGTCTTCGCAAGTGCAAGCGAAGTTAATTTTTTAGCTTTATACTTGAACAGTTTTAATATTTTTAAATGAATAGCGGTGAGTTTTGAACCCATAATTTTTTTGTACTTAGACTATACCATATTAAGTGACCACTTTATCTAAGAGTTTAAGCTATTCGAGAGAGGTTTATTATATTATTTATTATATTCAACAATCTATTATATTATAATTCATTTTATAGTGGTCTAAATTAGAGGAGATAAGATCTTGTAAGAAGTACTAAAACACTCTAGGTAGCCAATGCCTCCATTGAAAAAGTTGATACTTTATATCTCAATTCGCTTAGAACCATTGAATTAGAACTGCTTATTGCAATGGTTAGATGCAATATTAACAAAATCGTCATAAAAAGTTTTAGTTTTAAACACCGGTGATGAAATGTTGAAACAAACTACATAATTACAATAGTATTATTTACTTGTTTAAATTACAATAGTTTAGATATATCACCACGCAGTAAGAAAACAACTTTAATTGATGAAAAACCTAACTCAAAAACAAGAGCAAACACTCGAACCAACGAGAAAAGGTTCACCGAGAGCTAAAATATATACCATAGCGCAAACCATTGAAATTAAATTGTTTATAGTGAAATTATATATATCACCACTTTAGTAGTAAGTAACTTTAATTGATGAAAAAACCTAACTCAAAAACGAGATCAAATCCTCAAATCAACAAGAGAAAAGATTCATCGAAGAGTTAAAATACTATAGTGCAAACCTTTAGAATAGAACTGTTTATTTGATAAGTGATATATATCACCGCTTTAGTAAATCAATGAAAAACCCTAACTCAAAAACAAGAACAAACCCTCAAACCAATGAGAAAAGATTCACCGCCTAATCGATAAAATATACAAGAAGTTGGATGATCGGTTAATGATGTGAGGGTAAATTCTCAATGATAGTTGGTTGTATTCATCGATTGTCGCAATAGTAGTTTGGGCCATAGCGGGATTAACCGCATTTTATATTTATTTTCCTCTAGCATAATATTATTGCTAATTTCAAATGACATACATTTGAATTTAAACTTTTTTGAAGATGGGGTTTCTGTCAAATGATATTGTGTGGTAGCATTCCACTCTTCTCCTTTTGAGTTTTGTCTTTTTGAAATCATTTGTTTGGTTGTCATGAAGTCACGTGAATGTCTAAAGGCTGGGCTTTGCCCCTTTAAAAATGTCTCACTACAGTTCTCATTAGGCCCTTTCTACACCCTTGTTTCAAGAGCTTTTCTGCTTGTCTCTTCTCTTACCCTATTTTCGATCCTTTTCTAACATCGATCTTCTACTTTTCGTACTCATCAATAACAAGCTCAAGCTTACTGGTCTGGTCCTTCCCCGGATATGATGAAATAGAAAGGATTGAGACGGTATTTTGTAAACACAAAATTATCTCGAATATATTAACCATTTTTCTGCCTGGAAGTAATTAACTTCTCGCTTTTGCAAGCCTTTCCCCTTTCCTCAATGACTCCAACGTTTATAAACTCGTCGTCTTCCTCTTTTCATGGTGGATCAAATGGAGATCATGATCAGCATCAGTTCTTGGGCCCGAATTATCATCAAGCTGCTTCATCATCTTCTTACTCATGCCATTTTCATTTCAATCCAACTCAAGATCAAACTGGATATTATAATAATCACAGTGAATTATACCAACCTCAACAGCAACTTGAGGTACACATATGTTGCCTTTCCATTGCTACTTAGCAACGGTATATTTTTCATTACCTTTCCGTCGCTATTTGACGATGGAAGTAATTAAGTTTGATTGCTAAAATTTGTTGTCCGCGTCTGTTTCTCTTGTAGTGATAGGACATATAATATTTAACTTGGCTACGTACCACATATTATCATGATCACTTGGATCTTTTTTTTGGTAACTTGAGATTCAAATTATCTTTTCTTGTGAATCTAATGATCATGTGGATAAATTTTTTTTTTAGGGCAACAATTATGCTGCATATGGTGGATCATATGAATTATCTCAGGAGAACAAATCAAGCAAATTACATGGAGATCAAGCTGATAAGAATCCATCAAAGTGGATGTCTTCAAAGATGAGGTTAATGCAGAAGATGAAGAACACGGATATCAAGAGTGTTAAGATCACAAGCAACGCTACAATTAAGAGAGAATATCAAAAGCAGCCATCATCTTCTATGGAAATTGATTGTAGCAGCAACAGTTCATCAAATAATAGCAACACCCCAATTAGGGTTTGTGCTGATTGTAACACTACTAAGACCCCTCTTTGGAGAAGTGGACCAAAAGGACCTAAGGTAACACTTCTAATTTCTAATGTCTTTTTAGACTATAGTTAATATATATCAACTAGCCTGAATGAATAAAACAAACATATAGAGTTATTTGGGCATCAAAATCAAAATTATGAGCAAATTAAATAATATTCAGGCAAGGGCAGATTTGCTATAATGTCAATAGGAGCTATAGATTTTACAAATTCGAGTATTATTATATGTTACCCGTTTTCATCACCCCTTTGTGGATACTTAATAGTTAGTATGCTAAGATAAGAAAATATTTTATTTATATTTCTTCTTTTAGCATATTAACTAAACATCTACGGTATAGAATAACATCTAGTATTTCTCGAAAAATAATTAGCTCCCAGTGTTTAAATTTTCACTAAAATAAAATTTTAGATTCGCCCTTGAATCCAGGACATATAAACAACCTTTAATCGACAAAGAATGGCCATTATTATCTCTAGCTAACAAACTTCGCCATCTTTGTTCCAGTCACTTTGCAACGCATGTGGGATTCGGCAAAGGAAGGCAAGAAGAGCCATGGCTGCTGCCGCAGCTGCAGCAAATGACTCAACCACCCTTCCAACTGAAACTCCAACAGTGAAGATCAAGGTGCATCACAAAGAGAAGACAAAAAACATTGGCCTTAGTAGTACTGTGCCATTCAAGAAACGTTGCAAAGTAACTGCTGGATCATCTCAAGAGCCAAAGAAGCTTGGCAGCTTTGAGGACTACTTAATAAATTTGAGCAAGAATTTGGCCTTTCACCGTGTGTTTCCACAAGATGAAAAGGAAGCCGCGATCCTCCTAATGGCTCTATCTTGTGGCCTTGTTCATGGTTGAAATTTCATGAAGTCTTTCGTGTTATTTCTTGGTTATAAAGGAGTACGGGAGATTACGAGATTAATTCTCGTAGATGATACTCTTTAATATGTATTGTATGATTTAGAACTTCTTTGAATAAAAATATATATATCAGAGTGTGTTGACAGGGATTTTAAGATCAGTAGGAGAGTGAGTGAGAAAAATATCGATGAAACTTTTACTAATTAATAGTTGTAATAAATGTGTGTGAGATCTTTGTAAACCTAGGATGGATTGGACAGATTGATAACCAAAATATGAATCTCTTGTAATTCATGATCTGCCTACTTATTAAAATCTAATGAAGTATTCAAACGTTGTAGCTTTTCATATATATATATATATATATATATATATATCTTACCATATTTAAGGTGTTCTCGTACTTGTATGTACAAAACTTCATTAATAAATGCAAACCAATGAGTATGGTATTATTATTGCATTATTGCTACACAATATTATAGTACCATATATCAGCCTAACGTACAACTTAAACTGCCACCATGCACGAGGCCTTCAGGACATGTGATGATTATTCATTGCTGAAATTTTGATATGGCCCCAACCTAAAAACTGAAAAACAAATATTGTGTGTAGTGATATATATGTTATGATTACGATGTCTTAAATTTATTTGAATAATTTAACTTATTTATGTGGGTTGTTGACTATCTAATGTCACCCTCTTCTTTAATTTGTTCTTCCTCTTTTATTTAGGCTTAGAATAGACAATGCAAAAGGTAAAATTTTTACTTGTCCGGAGATTTCAGTGATATTTAATTCATTATTTTCTCGCGTACTAGCCATGTACCGAATTGAATAGGGAAGGAAGCAAACCAAAAAGAGGGATACTATAAGAAAAATAGACACGGGCGACAAAAATCCTTTGCAAACAAACAAATTAGTCGCCAAATCACGGGTAGGGAAGGGGCACACGATGAAGAATGCATGCAGGTTGATAGATCTACTAATAAGGTTATTTAATAGTTGTGAATTATTAAGATTATTTTGTCATAATCGTATTATAAGTTTACAATTGCTAAATCTCGTTCATAACATAATAAGGTTGTGAGCGAATTTTTTTTTTTTTTTTCTTTGAAAGAAGGCATAGTCGGTTAATGTTAAAAATAACATTAGGAGCACCTTGAACATAGTTATCTTAAAAATGTTACATTCCTTTTGCCATCGACTAACAAGTCTTGAATATCACGCCGTGGCAACAGTACCATTCTTTTCCTGTACAGATCAGCTGACTAGCTTACACAATCATGATTGTGATTTTATTTTATTTTTTTGGTCAAAATCATGATTGTGATGATTCAAGGAAGGAAACAGTTTTTGGAGTTCGCAGACGTCGCCTAGAGGGGCGTACTTTTTCTGATCATACAAAATAAGTATGCCTTTCGTCTTAATCGTACAACAAAAGAAATGGTTTAATATATTAAAGCAGGGTGGCCAACATGTCTTCTTCCAAATTGTTAGGGCCTGCGTCGAGTGGCAAGGTCTCAGTGTCCCACTGTTCACTCCATGATAGCTAAGCTTCTAGCATTATTACTACGTGTGTTGCACTATATATATGAAAGTCGAAGTTGCGATTTAATTTTGTAATCTGTAATTACAACGATTGGAACTTAGAATCTTTAATTACAAATAATCGTTATTAATTGTAGCTGGGTTTTTTAGGTTGTGAGCATTATAACCTCATTTTTCACAAAGTATGCGATTAAACCTCTCATAGTAATTTGACTATTGGTCCAAATTAATTAACAAGATAATCTGCAATTTGAAAGGATCATAACGAGGCCTAAAGCGAAACATTAACTTATAAGGTGAAATATGATTATCAATTTACTCATGTAAGTTTTACTTTGATACAACTTGTAAATAATGCTAACAATATGTAACATGGTTTAATTTTGAGAAGATTTATTCGTAAAATATCAAATTGAAAAGTTATAGTAAAATATGAAGGAAATATGAACTAATAATTATATTTGAAGAAGATTAGAGTCCAAGAATTGCTTGCAAACCACTAGATTATAACAAAATTTAAAATTGGTGGGCAAGGGAAGCATTAAATTGATTACTTAGTATACATTGGATAGGGAATTATAATATTCCACCTAATCTTGTTAATCTTTTGATGAATCATGATATAGCTCCAAGAAGCATTGGTTGATTTCAGTAATTAATGAGAAGCACTTATTCGACCAAAAAGAAATTATGTTTGAAGAGCTTCACCAATTTTGTAGCTAATCTTAGAGAATGACATTTGACTACCATTAATTGATGTGAGTGCTACATAAGAATCCATTTGCGTATTTAGAAAAATAAATAATAAAATCTTAAAAGTTAGAGAACAAAATGCAAAATCATAATTTTTTATACGTACGAATGATCCTAGTATGGAAAAAAGAATGCATACTATTAAGCTAAGGAAACGAGTTAAACGATGAGTCAATTGCATTAGTGGAAATTGAAGTGTCAACCACTAGGCCTTTAGTCTAGCTAGTGGTATGCTATTCACTTTAAGTACGAGAAATTACAACATTAATTCTTATGAACGATATTCTTTGATATGTATTATACAATTTAGGCCTTTTGACTTAAAAAATAAAAGAATACAAATTGAAGGTTCAAACTATTATTGTGAAGTGACTTGCATGCAAAATACAAAAAGTATTTGGGGGCTAAGTATAATCCTTCCCAGTACAAAGAATTAAGGGCACATCATGACACTCATCCTTCACTTATCATGTCTCCCATAAAAGTAGCACAAAAAAATTAATCAAAAATGCCTGGACAATTATACTCCAAGTTGAAATTGCAACGATCCAATACAAGTCAAATATATGAAAATGCCAGTTGATTTCTTATTAGCACCAAAAGATCTTCAAATTGTTCATTTGAAAAATTACAACCCTTCTTATTAGATGATCATGATACTTGCCAAAAATATACTTAATGAAATCGTCATTGGGATTAAGATCTTATTCAACATGATACTTTTTGAGCATTTTTAATAATATCAAGTTTTATAATTCCTATTTTGACACTTTTTAGAGTTCCCTAGAAATTAGGAAGAGTTAAGAACAAAGAAATTGATAGAAACATAGATTGTAAATAGATTTAGTTACATCTCCGCATTGTTTGAACATGATTCAATTTTAATGTGGGACACTACTCTACTTATACCAGCAAAACTTATTAAAATTTTTAGTCTAACGTTTATTTTCTTACAACATATCTCAAGACAAATGATCAATACCCTTGAAATGTATGGACCCAGACCAGAAATTGGATATTGGGCTCATTTGAGTTGGTTAGGTCCACAATTCAACCAAACCGAGTGGGTAAGCTATAGCTAAAGTTAGTGGGTCTGGGCTTTGACTGGAATTTCTAGAGAGAGCACGAGTCACTTAAAATAAGCCCGACCCATCATGAAGCATCATCCCTACCCAAACAGCATCTGAAAAAATATTTGAAAAAATCAATACAAAAACCCTAATTCCAAAACCCTAACTACTCTCTGCTCCACACACACACACACACACAAATAAAAAAATGGTTCGAAGCTTAAAAAACCCCAAAAAAGCCAAACGCAAGAACAAGGTTCAATCTTTGTATTCTAATTAAATGAGATTAAAGTTAGTTAATTGATGTTTTAATTATCTGATTTTTGTTTTAAAAAAATTATTTTTTGGTTGTTGTAATGAAAAGGGATCAAAGAAAGGGGAAGGGTCAACGTCGTCGGAGGTGCCGTCGTTGCCGGCGAAGGTGTGGCAGCCAGGAGTGGACAAATTGGAAGAAGGAGAAGAGCTGCAGTGTGACCCTTCTGCCTACAATTCTCTCCATGCTTTTCACATTGGTTGGCCTTGTTTAAGGTTAGCTAAATATATATGTGTATGCGTGTGTGTCCGCGCGCGTGTGTACAGCATTTTTTATACTGTTTTGTGAAGACTGTTCACTTCAATTGTGTTATTCACTTGGATATAATTTGATCGTATATATACATATATGTGTGTGTGTGACATGAGTGTGTTGTCTGTGTCTCCCAGTTTGAAAACTCTGAATCAGAAAATTTTGTTCATTTCAATTGTACAATTCATTTGGATATAATTTGGTCTATATATATATGTGTGTGTGTGTGTGTGCACATATGTGTTGCCATTTTGAGGACACTGTATTGGGAAGATTGTTTATTTCTATAGTCTAATCCATTCAGCTATATTTTGGTCATAGAACTCAATATTTGGGTATAAGTCTAAATTTGATTTATCAATCTATATGTGTGTGTGACCATTTGTAAAAGGTGTAGATAATAGTATATTAGCCTATTTAATTGTACGAGTGTGTGTGTGTTTATATACAAGAAGTGAGTTGGATTCTTGGTTTATGAAAACTGGACAAGGAATTCAATTTGTTTGAACTTTAGAAGCTTTAATTGGTTGTTGGGAATAAATGTCTATATATACGTACCCATGTATAATTACATTATTTAGTGTGGTCATTTGTATTATAAGAAACTGTAAATGTTTACCAGATTTGGCACATCTATGTATACGTTTGAGTTTCTATTGTTTGTTTCTTTGGGTGGGTGGGTGGGTTAAGGGGGTTGGATAGTGGAGGGGTAAGTTTTTTGTGGAGGAAGTAGACTGCTTGATCGGAGATTCTATATGGTTATCTGATTGATTCTATTTGCAACTTGGGCAGCTTTGACGTGCTACGTGATTCATTGGGGTTGGTTCGAACGGAGTTCCCACATACAGTCTACTGCGTTGCAGGCACGCAGGTCAGTTTCGTTGGGTGTTTGGCCCTTATTATATTGAAAATTGTACAGCAACAGAATGGCATTATATGGTAAATGGTGACTTTTAATAAGCAGCAATTGGAAGACCATCATGGCTGCTTCTTACTGCACGTTCTATGTTCTTTTGAGCAAGAACAGCAGTGACTATTATTTTGACCTCTAGATCTTTGTTCCAGCACATAATTCAAAAAACTTTATTTTTCTTGTGGTTTTGAATGTCAGATTGGAAAAATCTGATATCTTTCGGTGTTATATTCCTCTCAACTTTTTGGTATTTGTCACCATTCAGCTTGTGCATTCTTGCCAATTTTGGCCCCGCAAGATTCTCTAGTTTGAAACCTTGATCATGGGACATCTATGAAAGTTGTGTTCACTTTCTACCTATTAAGTAATTGGTCTCCTTATATACCATACTGACAGGCAGAGAAAGCTCCCTGGAACTCCATTGGCATCTTCAAACTGTCTAACATTTCAGGAAAGAGACGTGACTTAATCCCCAGCGAAAAGAATATTGATGGCTCTGCTATGGATAGTGATAGCAGTGACAGCGATGAGGATGAGGATGAGGAAGAGGAGGGTGGATCAGGGCCTCCTGTTCTGCAAGTATCATTTTTTCCCCTTTCTTGCTGCTGACTTGTGAATAATTTGTGCATTGTTCTTTATCTAACTTTTTCATTTCACTGGATTCAGCTACACAAGGTGTTCCATGACGGATGTGTGAATCGAATACGTGCAATGACACAGAATCCCCATATATGTGCTTCTTGGGCAGATACTGGTTATGTTCAGGTCAGGCTACTTGCAACAGAATTTGACTCATGTTCAAGACTCTGAGCAGATAGTGGCCTTAAAATTTCATAGAAGTCAATATATCTATCCCTTCATAAAGGGCACTCCTTTCAAAAGGAAAGTGGACCCTTTAGGTTAAGATAGCTACGTAAATAAAAAATGGTTATCCAAAAAATTGGCAGATGGGCAGATGGTAAAATACTGAATGCCATTTCCTATCTGATATAATGTCAATTGGAAATTTAGGTGCTTGCTCTTTGGTTATTTGCCTCTTTCAGCCAGAAAAAAAGGTTGGTCTGATTCTTTGTTTTGTATGTAGCATTTTAACATAGCAAAGTTCATTCTTGCCTTATCCATCTTATCTTTCGTTAGAAAGTGTAGCATGTGCAAGTTAACCCTATATAGAGTGAAGCCTTTAGCACTTTAACTTTCTTCTGTCGGCTAACATAAGTAAGTACACCCAGAAAGCTTTGTCTGAGTTGCTGGGTAGTAATGTTTTATTGATTCTCATAGTTCACTGGAGCTAATCTGATTCAGCTACATTTTAATAAGTTTGTCTTTCTAATAGTTGTTACAATGGAAATGACTTGGCTGCATAGGATGAAATTGTAATTTTCAATTTTTTTTTCTTTTTCCTTCTTTTAAATTTCTTTTCAATATCTTATCTCATAGGTGGGTCTGATGCTTGCAGGTATGGGATCTCAGTTCACAACTAAATGCTTTGGCAGAATCAGAGGCTGAAGTTAGCCATGGAGCGTCAGCAGTTTCTAATCAAGCTCCTCTAGTTAAGTATAAACATAAAGATGAAGGCTACGCTATAGATTGGAGTCCTCTTGTTCCTGGCAGGCTTGTCTCAGGTACCGCTTGCTAGTGATTATTATTTATTGCCCTACTATTACATGCTAGCGCATATACAAGTGAAATATGACAACATTCTAATTCTTTTGTCTCTAAAGGTGACTGCAAGAATTTTATTCATTTATGGGAGCCAACGTCTGGTGCAACATGGAATATTGATTCTAATCCCTTTGTTGGGCATACTGCAAGTGTTGAAGACTTGCAGGTAAGCAGAGTGAGCTAGAGTCACAATAAGATGCATATAGGTTTCCTCCTCTTAAGTAATTTATTCTTGAAGATTGATTTTCCAACCTCTTCTGGACAGTGGAGCCCTACAGAACCTTATGTATTTGCCTCTTGCTCTGTGGATGGAAGTGTTGCAATATGGGATACTCGTTTAGGAAAGTCTCCAGCAGCATCCATAAAGGCTCATAAGGCAGATGTCAATGTCATTTCATGGAACAGGTAATTTGATAATTCTATTATGCTACATTTTCTTATATGCAAATATATTGCTTTTCTGATTATTTATTTCGACTAGGCTTGCAAGCTGTATGCTCGCATCTGGAAGTGATGATGGGACATTTTCCATTCGAGATCTTCGGTTGCTCAAGGTGAGGCTTGTTTGAAATTTTGTCCTCATGATCATAATTTCTGCCAGTTTAATGTTGGCTATTAATTTTTGGGTCATTTTAAGAACATAATTTGCAGATGGTAACCTATCTAGTACTAACCTTTCTTCCAAATTAGGAGGGGAGCTCAAGCCTTGTTTGAGGCCTAGAAAATGAATAAGTGGACTTGGCCACCCTCTTAATTCGGGGAACAAATTGTAGTAAATAAAAAGATAAAAAAATAAAAAAAGAGAAGTTCAAGAAAGGATTTCACAAGTGCATGTCTATATTATTATATGATGTGGATAGCAGAAGTTACCATTCTTGGTTTTTCCTGATTACTTTGACTTCTCTCTACAGGAAGGAGATTCTGTGGTGGCACATTTTGAATATCACAAACATGCAATTACATCTATTGAATGGAGCCCGCATGAAGCATCCACCTTGGCAGTCTCATCAGCAGACAATCAGTTGACGTAAGAGTCTCTCTCTTCACATGCTTCTTTTTCCCCTCCTATTTATTTGTTTGGGCGGCAAGAGGCGTTTGTGTGAGTTTTAATATCAATTCGTTCATTTTCCTTTTCTTTTTTCCGACCCTGGCCAGAATTTGGGATCTTTCGCTGGAGAGAGATGAGGAAGAGGAGGCTGAATTCAAAGTTAAAACAAGAGAAGAAGTTGATACCCCTGCAGATTTGCCACCACAGCTTCTCTTCGTTCATCAGGTTACGTCTTTAACTTCCTCATTCAATCATTGATTCTCCAAAACACGATTCACAAAGTTCAATATTCTGACTTAGAATCTGTAATTCTGACAGGGTCAAAAAGACTTGAAAGAACTTCATTGGCATTCACAGATACCGGGAATGCTCATTTCAACAGCAGCAGATGGTTTCAACATACTAATGCCATCAAATATCGAAAATGCACTTCCTGCAGCTGATGATATGAAAGTTGAAGGTACCCAGTAGAGGGCACTGGGCACGCACATGGCAAACGATGAATATTGTACGTGCTTCTAAAAGCAGTAAGGTCCTTAGTTCAGGTCAAACGCGTCGAAGGATTTGATCCTAGAAGTAAAAAACTGATGTAGTTGCTGCAGTTTTGTTTTTATATTTATGTGATTGTGCTCGAGCATTTTAGTTAAATGCATAGAGGTTTTTGTGAGTATGTATGTAATGTTTTGCAAGAGATGATTCCAATTTATACAAAAATTTTGATGGCAAGAATAGTTTTCCCCTGGTTCTTTTCCTCATTTTTTATTTTCCTAGAGTTTTTGCGAAAAATACTCTTTTTGTTCTACAACGATAAGCTTACTTTTATTTTCACATAAATTAAGAAAATATAATTAATATAGTTAAAACCATAAATTATGCTTAGTCTTCTCCAAATATACCTTTCTATTGATATCAACTATTACAACTATACCCCATTTTGAAATTAGTGGATTTCAAAAGGGGTAAATCCTTTTTTTTTTTCCCTGGTTTGAAGCGAGTAACGATTGCCTAATCTGGGTACTCATGTATCCATTGAGGTGGTGTTTCTCTCGTTTGGATTGAGAAATCGGGAAATTAGCTGACACTGATTGAATTGGTAAAAATGGGGGAAAAGGGATTACTTACAGAGAAGTTAATAAAGGAAAAATTAAGGGAAGATTACCATGATCCATTCTTGAGGAGCGCAAAACGAATCTCCTAATTTAGAATCAAAAGGAGAAAATGAAAAAAATTAAAATTTGTGTACACCTATCTATCCTCCCGATTCCAATCAACCCAATCAACCGATTCATCAAGTAACTCTTGAGTAAACTAATAATAAAAACTGTCTTGTCAAAAGGCCAAAATTTGATTCCCCTAGTTTATACACGTTTAAAATTAACTTTTTTTCTTTCCTTGTCAATCCAAATAAAAAAACAACAAAATTCTTTATGAAACAAGAATATTTAGCCCCTTTATCCAATCGGATTAAGAATCACCATGGGAAACCTTAAAAGGGGCTACCTTTATACTCGACGCAGATGAAGAACATTACTCTCTAACATGTGGCATATTTGACGAGCAAAGAAAATATCAATTTAAGATTTGTTCAATAGAAGTCGCTTTTGTGAAGTAAATTATTTAGCCATCCATCTTTGATTCTACAGAAGCATTTGCAATAACTTGATCACAGATCGGCTTTTTCAGAACATATCCTATCCAACTTTGTGCGCAGCAGAGGTGGCACAGGCTCGGCATCTGAACTCCAAATTTCTGCTTGATGAGGCCAGAATCCGAACCCGAACCCGAGACAAGAAGGATGGGAATTTATCATACGCACCAACAACTTACCATGTCTATTACCACCGAACCAGCATTTCCTCCGACATGAAAACTGCAGCATCACCCTCTACGAGTTCACTGGCTTACCGTTTAACTTGGGGAAAGGGTCTTGCTTGCTTAAGACGACTACTTTACTCTTATGAGCAAAGTATCCTTTAACAAGATTCTTATATATTAGAATCGACATTATGCATTCGACCTGGAGAAAATGCAGACAAACAACGTAATTATTTGGAAAAGTGTGGTAATGAGAAGTTGTGAGACCATCATCAGCACTAACGCGAATATCAGGCTAGTAAGATGAAACGAAAAGCTCACCTCATCAATATCCATATCAATTTCAAGCCATTTGAATGCTTTAACAATAACTTCTAACTTTATCTGGTGGGCTTTATTTGGATCCTTCTGCTTTTGGATGATATAGCTGCAAGACCAATGAGAAATAATTAAACCTTTTTTGGCTGCGGCTTCATGAATATAAATAGGAGACCATATGATATAGAAACGGACATTTTCTTCAGCAATCTTTGGTATACTTGGAGCTCTAGCTTCTCTAGGACAAGATAAACACCTGATCTTAAGAACCTGAGAATGCAGATGCTCAAGATTAAGAGAGAGAATCATGTCATCACTTGGTCATCAAAAGTATAAAGCTGAGCATACCGGTCCTCGTGCTCCTGGAGAGCACGTCGAAGAAGTCGAAGATCACCTCGTTTAAGGGCAAGTAACACATCACCATACTGTCAGAGAAATTAGCAGAAAGATCCATTATCTTAGAGTAGTGATCAACATGAAATACAGATGCTTTTTTTTTTTTTGTGGACTTCCCATAGAGGCCAACTTAAACCCAAAAAAATTGCCATCAGCCCATCACATAGCAGTAAAATTTACAAAACAGTTTATTTGAATTTGCAAACATAAAACATTTCATCCACCAGTGAACCACCAGGGTAATTCATCAGCAACCCATAAAATAAGATAAAGCTGGACCAAATGAAAACCGTTTATTAGCTTTAGGCTTAAAAATTTTGAGTGGGATGTCTTCGATATCGCTTGGGATCATAACTTTTGATCAATTCTACCAAAAACTCAACATTTCTCTCTTAAATGGACTTGTACCCTTCTATTTGGTGTTCTACAGGCTCGTAAATAATAAATAGTTGTCCTACAATAGGTCAGCTTATGTTGTTGGTATGGCAGGAAGCCTAAACCAGATCGACATGGTTTATTTTCTTTTTCTTTCTCTATTTTGATATATCATGAATTCTTGCAGGAGCAATAAGAGATATTAGTAAGAAATAACCATACCTCATTAAGGTTATACTTCTCAAGGAGCAAGGTTTTAGGTAAAATGCCTATTGAAAGCTTTACAGGTATCAGATACTTGAGTATCATCCTGTTTCAAGAAAACGCAGAGAATTATTAGTTGACCTATCAAAAAGGAGGATATATAAAACTAAGAGAAGTCAGAAAAGCAAAGCAATTTTTGTCCACAGAACCAAGTGAAAGAATATAAGGCTACAGTGTTATTCTGACCACGTGATAAATGGAATGGGAAATATGCAGATAAGAATTTCCAGGAAAACAAACACTGAATATGCCAAATGCCTAGAGACACCAGCACCCAGAAGACACTCTTTGACGAGTCTACAATAGCCCCTTGACTGTGTCTATCATATAAATTCAATGTCTCAATCACTAACACTTGTAAATCACTTTAGTGCAACATTATATACTGGAATTTAACATGAGTTATGAGGTTCAGATAACTCTCATGCCTATTCAAGAAAAGCATCATTAATCTTTAAAAAAATGTTACCTTTAAAAGTATAAGAAGTACATGATCAAGATTTTCTTTGTAAGCACATTGGACTGGAAACAATTCTCAGGGTTGAAAACTTAATTTTTTGTCATGGACGAGTTATGTACATGTCTCTGTGTATACATATACATAACCTTCCGTATCAGAAGCATCATGCATTGGCTTCGCACAACTTTTCTCATGAGAGTAAAACTTGATGCATAAGCACTTACAATACAAATATTTAAATGTACATAACTGGAAAACAAGTGAGTTCTAACAAATGATATTTGATACATTATTTGTATTAAAGAAAGGTAGTGGACAACATGAAACGTATATTGCCTTTGAGTTGCATAATGGGAGTCATTTGATTAGGGTTGAGTGAGCAATTGTTGGACTTTCTTATGAAACAATTGTATTTGTGTATATTTTGAATGTGTCTTAACTTGTCTTAAGACTGTCCACTCACCTAGTACGCGAAGATTTTCTGCAGAGGCATGTTTCTGTCTTGAATAAGTTCCCTTATTCTCAAACCCTTTATCAGGTAAAATAATATCATAGTAAAACAATGATCTACTTATAACTATTACAACATGAAATGTGTACAAGATCCCAAGTATATATGTAAAAGCATCTTTAACATACTATTTGCCCAAAAAACTAAAAGGGGAAAAATAAAAGAATATTAAGAATTCTCCAATGAAACGATTCCACACGCAATTATCTGGACTATTTGGAAGGAACAGAATAGAAGAGCTTTTGAAGGCACTGAAATGCAAATGCCAGCCATTATAAATTTATGGTTCCATGATGTTATGTTTTGGACTTCAAGGAATTGTAATTATTCTGTAGATAATGTTCTTGTGTGTATGAACCTCATATGTAATTAGTTTCTTTTGGGCAGCACCCCCTTGGTGCCCATTAATAAAATTTCCTTTTAACGTTCAAAAAAAAAAAGAATTCTCCAATGAAACATGTTCGGAAACTGTAATCTCAGGAGAAATATATGTGAGAATAAACATACATGAGATAGATCTGTGCAGACAAAGTACGGTGATACCAAAATTTACAACAGTTGATTTTAAAATAATTGAAAGAATATATATCACTACGGTAAGTTATTATGATATAAAGCACCAAGAGAACATGTTCTATAATGATGGATATTCTAGGTCTAGATCTAGATTCATACTGTACAGAGAAAACAAGTTAAGACTGGACCTTATATTTGCCTCTTTCCGACCATCACAATGTGCCAAAGCGTACGACAACTTATGATCAGCAGCAGTGAAGTTTTCATTGTACACCTCCAAACGGCCAGTGTAATACATATAAGTGACCTTATCCCTTACAGGAAATTCCTCAAAATCAAAAATTCGTGCAGTTTCAATGCTTCTTATTACACTGCGACATAGATGCACCGTGCCAAGCTTGAAATAGGTTTTAAAAAGTTGACATGTAACATATAAAGCTCCAACACGTTTTGGGCCTTTTCCAGCAAGAACCCCGAATACTTTCATGAGGAATGAGCCAGCCCCTTTCAGTTTCTCAGGGGTTTTCCCAATAGAAGCTAACTCTCTATCAGCCTATGTTAACAACAACATAGATCAGTTATGCATCATGCTAATACTTGAACTTCGAATACAAAAAGCAACATCACGAGACAAACAACTATATAGTTCTCACCCTCTCAGCAAGCATCCTAATTTCATATGCTATCACATACAATGCTTCCAAAGCCCATGCTGATTCCCAGTTGCGAAATTCCTGGATGAATGCACTATAATCTCCATTATTAACACTTAAACTACCAGAAAGAAATTACATTTGAGAAACTTAAAAACCATATTGGTGAAATTTGAAAACATACTTTGCAGCTTTTTCAAATGCCTGATACGACTCAACCAAATTCTGCAGTCGATAGCTCTGCAAAGCGCGAAATAAATGAACTAGGATGTCTGCGTACTGAGAGTAATCATCAGATTGTCTGATCACTCTATTCGCGTCCTGTAATATATTAACAACAAAGCCACAACTCCTTTTTATTCAACTTAATGTCTTTATTCAATTAAAAGAAATAAAAACCTCTGAAACTAAGCATAACTGAACTTATATGTATGTTTGTTCATATGAATATTTGTCAAAACAAAAAGAATGGAAATCAATTGATAATTTGCCTTGAACCATCTATCAGAGAATAGTCCAACCTGCAGTAGTTAAATAGAAGAACAGTAAAACATGTTTCCTTTGATTGTTGACTTATGTGGGGCGAGGGTTCTAAGACTAGCCCTACGTTTTATATAGACACGCAATTAATCCCCTCCAAAGATTAATGTTTCAACCCCTCGTATTAAGGAAACAGCATCTTTTTTTGAAAAAAGAATGGTTAGGTCATCAAAGGTCCCATATTCAGGGAATCCTCCTAGATAGTGCTCTGCTGTTCCCACGGATATTTCAAAGACCCTAACCAATACGGTAATATTGTAGTCTCGCCCCAGGCCCCCTCCCCACCGCACCTTCAACTTCTGGATCCGCAGCTGTTTAAACTCGAAAACTTAGAGCAAACTTGCATGGACATATATAGATTCACTCGTAATCAGTACACAAACACAATTCAAAAAGATCGTAAATGTTTTTCTATTGAATTCCCCACATTTAATTTTACAAGAGAAAAGAGCTTCAACAAAACGCATTCATCTGATACACACACAATTCGACCAAACGCTGCAATGACATTAATTTCTAAAATACATACGAACTGATACACACAATATACATCCACAGCCAAATTCAAAGCCCTAATTTCCTGGCAAACCTATAATTTTCGAGATAATCATATACACACCTCTATTAAAGCAACATTTTACATACATATACATATATATATATATATATATATATATATGTATGTGTATATATGATACACTGATAAATACAAACACACAAACACACACGCATATATATATATATATATATATATATATATACCTGGAAGGTGTTGAGGGCGTCGGCGAGGGAAAGGAGGAAAGGCGAGTCGGAGCAGATGGAGAAGAGGCGGCTGAGAGATTTTCCGTCCTGAGATGAAACGGCGTCGGAGAAGCGGTTCAAGTACTCCGTTATTCTCCTGTGTGCTTCTCCCATGCTTATGTATGCTGCCATAGTTTCTTTCTCCTCTCACCTATTTTCGCTATAATGTGTGTGTGTGTGTGTGTGCGCACGCAGTAAATCAGAAGGGTTTTACACTACTGGTTTTCTTTAGCTCGAATCGACAAGGCGATGCTAGTTCTGAGTGTTGGCGAAAGAGCAAACGACGGCGTTCTATTGCAGTTTACTTTTTGGCCAATTGCATGTTGTCACCTGAAAATAAGAAATTTCGTTTTTTATTAAAAATAAAAAATAAAACCTTTAATAAGGCGGAAATATCAACAAAGGAAAGTCTTTGTTAAAGAACATACACGTTGCATGTCTCAATTGACATTTGACTTACCATAAACTCTTATCATGACATTTTGATCAAGTATGCTAATAACCAGAGTGAGTAGTAACTCACACTCAAAACTCTTCTGACACAAATTTTAGTCGTTGCGCTGTAATATGTTTTTTAGTTTTGGTTGTGCGACTTACACTTTTGATTAGTTCCATTTATTCTTAACGTTCGCCTACTTCTTATAATCCATTAGTGGATAGGGTGGTAAACTTAGAAGGCGTTTATTTCTTGTCCTCAACAACGTGGCATTTCTTTAGTTTCCGCTTTTGGAAGCGAGAGTGCGAGGTTTCCTTTTCCTCAACTAATTCAGCCCGAGAAAACCTTTGCATGCCACCGTTACCTTTTGGGAGGCCTACGCTCCATAGAAACTATCTACTTGATATTATCTCTTAGCCTATAGTTCCTGACACAAGATTATAATTTTATCTCTTCTAAAGTGGTATCACACTGATAGCTCCAGAGACCTTATTCCAGTAGTCATTTATTTGGGACATCTTATAAAGGAAGAACTGTCATTTTAACTCTTCTCAGGGGATTCTAACCATAAACACAAAGTTTATGACTGATTGATATTATTTATCATCATTTAACTATTGCATTTATTTTTTGAGTTGAAAATGAAATGACATTCTTGCCTGTATTTTAATTTTCATACTTGACATGAAGTAGTGAACTTGAAATTTTTATTTTTCAGGTGATGCGATTCCCCCAAATTTGAGATTAGTTATTTCAAACAAACATAAGATTAGCCTATTTCCATGTTCTTAGGAATGACCTCGTTTTCCAAATCATCAAATACAGTTTCAAAGTATAATAGATCTATAATAACAAAAGTCAGTATTCATTATTATTGTTATTGTTATTGTAATTGTTATTATTATTATTATTGTTGCTGTTGTGAATATAATTAATATTTATTAGTATTATTATTATTAAATATTAATATTATTTTTTATCAAATAACTATAATACCCTTTCACAATATAACATGTATATAATAATACAAGGGTAATTATTATTATTGTTATTATTATTTATAATAAATAATATTATTATAGTTGTTATTACCAAGAAAAAAATCTTTAAAAACATAACATGTATATAATAACAAAAAGACAATCCTTGTCATCACTATTATTATTTATTAATGTTAATGTAATTATATATTAATATTCATGTTAAATCTATTTATTAACCATGTTAAATCTATTTATAAATATCACTATTATTGTTCTTTATTAATATTATTATTTATTATTATTTTTCAAATGATCAAAATGCCTTTTCAAAACATAAAGGTGTATATAATAATAAAATGTCAATTTCTATGATCTTAAGACAAAAGATGTCTATAATAACAAGGATAATCATGTCATTTTATAAAAGATATTCTCAATACAACTCGTGTAATAAATAAATTTGTATCTTCATTCCTATAGTATACAAAACATAGCATACTAGTTACCATATTTATTATATTTCATTGCTCAACTCATTTCATTCCTATTCAAAATTATTTCAAAATACCTATCGCCACCTATAATTGTCTTAAGTTGTCCAATGAAAACATTTAAAGTGCTTGACATTGTGTTTTGTGGTTGAAATATACGAGCTTCAACCAAAAAAAAGAAAGAAAAAAAGACAAAAAGAATGAGTTATATTAAATGAGCCAAGATTACATATCCCACTCCTACCGTCCTACTAGAGAAATGTCACCCCCCCATTGTTGGGGGGTGGCTCTTTATGGGCACTAGGCACTGGTCCTCCTGTCTAAGGTGCCGCTGAGTCACCGTAATTTACCTTATTCACTATCCCTTTGGGGCTGGGGTGTGGAGATCCTGAGGGCAAGGGTATTTTGCCTTTGTGGACAAGAGAAATGTCAAGAGGAAATAAGTTTTCTAATTGTTGAGGAATGTTAGATGTCTAATCATGATACAAAAAATTACGTTATACCCTATTCGTTGACCTGATTTGTAGCATTCTGCCTGATTAGTACTTTTAAAAATCTTTATTATTTTTCTTCATCCCTTTTTCTCCTATGACAAAAAAAAAAATCCTTCTTTCTCCTCACAAAAGCAACTCAATTAATAATAGGGTAAATAGCATATTATTTCCCTGTATTTTATTAAAAATACACAATATTCCCCTGTGTTTTAAAAATTAGATGATTACACCTCTGTGTTTTGTTCAAAGTGTACAATACTCCCATGTGTTTTAAAAATTAGCTGATTATCCCCTTGTGTTTTATAAAAGTAGTTAATTATCCCCTTATATTTTATAACAAAATCGTTAATTTTTAAAAAACACAGGGGGGGGGTAATTGGCTACTTTTATAAAACACATATGGGTAATCAACTAATTTTTAAAATACAGGGGGGTATTGTGCACTTTTAACAAAATACAGAGGGGTAATTAGCTACTTTTTAAAACACAAGGGTGTATTGTGTATTTTTAGCAAAACACAGGAGGGTAATATACTATTTACCCTTAATAATATCTTACATGTTATAAAAACTATATAATTTTATCTTAAATGCAAATCTATCCTAAAGAAGTAAATTATCTTCGCAGTTAAACTTAATCAAAGATTTTACATTTTTTTTTTCATTTAATCAAAGATTTTACTTGTGTCGAGATCGGATTCTCGCAGTTGAGTTGGTCGGCTACGCTTACCAAGCTGAACTTTCAGGTTGGCCTCCGAGTTGAACTTCTCAGGTCGGCTACCTGACCTGCACAAGGAAAAGGCGGGATGATGACCCGGATTTTTCCCCTCAGGCGGGCGAATGTTTAGTATATCCGAGCTGGCAAGGTAGCTGGGGGCATTTAATGACAAGTTACCTCTGAAATGAAGGGGGTGAAGCTCTATTTATACTAAATTAAGGTCTAACAGCATTTAATGCGGTGCAGCTTTATGTCTCATCAATGCTTTATGTCCCATCAGAACAGCTGGCACTGATGTCGGGGTTTTCTGGGGTCGGATCAACATCCGGGTTGGACATTTAGCTGAATGCGCTGGGCTTGGCTCTGATTAGCCCGTCTTAGCTTGGCGTGGGTAACTCACCTCAGTTTGGGAACCTCTCGTCAATCCCCTCCCCCTAAGTCGAGAACGAGGGGGTGAGATCTAGAATTGGGAGTTTCTCCCGAGCTAGAGGTGCCCGACCCCAGCGAAGTAGGGATGGCCACGTCAGCGGTGCATGCCCTTCAGATGGCTAACATATCACCTGGCGGTTCTGACAAGACGCGACGTTTGGGCTCCCCGAGGTGATTTTCAGAAGTGCCTATAAATAGGGCCTTGACATCTGAGATTCATTTCACACTTCGCTTTCAATTTTCAAGAGTTTTAGGTCGGATACCAGAGTGGTCGGACGCATTTAGCTCGGAAAGAATGTTCTCGGGATTTTCAGCTCGAAGCCAGCTATGTCGGGTCACATTCCTCAGCCAAGAGCAGTAGGTACGTCCCGACTTTCTTTAGTCATTCCTGTACATTTATATTTAGTCTGTAGACAGGATGAGGAGGTCGGAGTCGAAAAATTCCCAGGCAATGGAGGTGAGGTCCTATGGTAGGAATAACAGTCCGTCGAGCTCGGAGTTTACCTCAAATAGAGACCAAAGTGGAGAGAACACCAGTGCGTCTTTAGGATAAGCTCGAAAATCTGGGCCCGGGGAGAGCAATGACGATTGCCAAGTTATTGGGGTCAGACTGGCGCAAAAGGAGGCCAAGGCGAATCCTTTGGCCGACTTGGGAGACTTGGAAGATAGGGAGAATGAGGAGCCGCTGAATCAACTGAAGGGTGTTGAGGTGCCACAAGAGTACCTAGCTGGAGTTTTTACCGCCGAGCCGATCGAAGCAGTCCCGGTTAGTGCTGTTCGACCTCGAAGCTTGGCCACAGCCAGCGCTTCTTCAACTCGGGAGAAGAGGATTGAGCAGCTGTTCGCCAGTTGCAAGCGTGAGTGCCATTCCACGGTGCAAATGGCCAACGCCAAGCTGAGGAACTGGTCAGTGGATCGTCATTACAAGCTGAAGGTTCCAGGTCGGCATGAATCGGCTTGCTATCCTCCGGCCGACCACTTCACCATATACGATCTTGCATTCGACATTATCCAGCTCCCCCTTCCCAGTTTTGTTGTCAACATCTTAAACTATTTTGAGCTCAGCCCAGGTCAGATGTCGCCGAATGGTTGGGCCGTGATGGTGGCCTTCTACGTGTTCTGCCTCGAGAAGAAAGTGGAGCTGACCTTGCGCAAGTTCAGGCATTTCTTTGTGTGCAAACCCAACCCCAAACAGCCAAGGTGGTTCCACTTCGCAGCTCGGGTCGGCAACTCCATATTCACCAAGTGGCACTCTTCTAACAAGGGCTGGAATAATGACTATTATTAGGTGAAGCCGGCTGTGAACTCTGGGTGTAGGTTGGACTGGATTCCAAGTTTGAGGAAGACCGTCAATGATGACCCCAAGCTCTCAGAGGAGGAACTTGAGGAAGTTGCGGTGCTTAGGCCTGTGCCCGAGATGCTGATAGATATTGACAGCGTGCTCAAATGGGAGCGGATCTGGGATTCCAAGCTGTTTGTTAGGGAACCCGACCTCTCAAGGGATCATCCCAACCTGCTTCCCGAGCTCGAAGGGGACGCGGGGTTTAGCTCAGAAGAGGGTCAGTTTGCAGGATCGGCGCCCGACCTCCCAATTGTCCTGTCTGGTAGTCTTTTTAGGTTGGCCTTCAGCTCTTTTTCATTTATTTCATCTACCTCTTGCAGGCATGGCGGATATGAGAAAACTCGCGTATGCCAGGTGAGAAAGAAGAACGAAGCCAGTGGCGAGGCTTCAGCTCGGTCTGGCTTGGGAAGTGCTGCTCAGGGTCAGAGGCAGCGGCCAAGTGCGGGAGGTTGGCTCCGTGGTCTCTTCCAAGGGGATGTCGGGGTCTTCCCTGCCTAAGAGGTCGAGCTTGGAAGTGGCGATCCCGGAGCGCTCTACGTCCCATCCTAAGAGTAAAAAGCGACCTCGGGCCGAGTACTCTGGGAAAGATAAGGCCGCGGAGGTGAGCCCTCCCAGCAAAGACTTCATGGAGGCGGCCAAGGTGGCCCGCGACCCTAAGCTGGCGATGGTCCCGGCAGAGCAGCTCTCGCTCGACCTGAGGACGGCCATAGTCACGGTGAGTCTTATCTGACTTTTGGTACGGTTGTGTTTTTTAGCTCGGTTGATCGTTTTGCTCTCGTTTACGCAGGCCGAGTCCTACATCCTTTCAGCTCCCAGCTTCCTTGTCAGGGCCTAAACTCATTGCGTCGACCTCGAGCAGCTATACATTGATGCCCGGGCCAAGCTTGAGACTCTGAGGGAGGAGGCCGCCCAGAGACGCAATGCGGACACGACAGAGATCGACCGTCTAAAGAAGGAGCTTGATGAGGAAAAGTTCCGGTGCGAAGCCGCGACCAAAGACGTCGAGCGTTACAAGCTGGAGAAGCGTGAGGCTGAGGCGAAGCTCCGGGATCTGGTGGTCCGGGTCGGCGCCGAAGGAGAGAAGGCAATGGAAACTTTCAAGTCCAGTGATACGATCGTGGACTGGTTGGCCACAGAAAACGGGGCCATGGCCAAGTATGCCGAGCTGGAATTCTACTTCCGGGGCCAAGTCGCAGCTCAGGAGAGAGCGAAGACCTTCTTCCCAGCCACCAAGAACGATTACATCGAGATCTTGGAGGCTCTACCGCCGAAGTTCTGGAAGATTCCTAAGCTTGCAGCCGACCTGACGTCCCAGGCTAAGGAGGTGATTGAGTTTGTCCAGAAGGGTATAAACCAGGTCGGGGATGAAGCCCACGCCACCACCTCTGCCGCTGCACCCAAGTAAATCTTGTAAAATTGCACGGGTCGGGCTTTTGTAATTTTGCCCAGGTTGGGCTCTTTGTAATTGTATTTCAATTTAATGAAATGAATATTTTACGTTTTATCCGAGTTCGTACTTATGTACTTTTATTTTCGCAAATTTTTCTTAAGTAAGAGGGGTCGGACCAATAAGATGGGTCTTTCAAACTTAAGTTGAATATAAGGAACCGAGCTGGATGCGATTAATGAATTATCATCCTAATCCAAACTGGTTAATTAGGAAACTTTATAATCGTCGACAACTTGGACTCGTCAGTCCGATTTAAAATTGGTCAAACTAGTGTTGACGAATGTTCAGTTCGAGTTTATACCCAAACTAATATACCGACCGAAGCCGGATTACACCGAGTTGGACCTTAATCCGAACTGGAAAAGCTAATCAAATTGTTGTTGATTATTCCCGAGCTGGAACATAGTCCGAGCTGGTTTACTTGATCATTAGCTCGTGATTAAGTGTGGCCACCGCGTTAATCTGAGTTGGTAGTAGCTTTGTAGCTGAGGCACTTGGGCCTGGGTCGGGCATTGCACTGATTTTCAAAATGTATTGTATTGAATTTGTATACGAAGTACTTAGGCTCGGGGGCCGATTAGAAGTAATGTTTTGGCTCGGGGCCTTAACAAGAGATTTTGGCTCGGGGCCGTAACAAAATATTTCGGCTCGGTGGTGTTACAAGAGATTTCAGCTCGGGGCTATTACAAAATATTTCAGCTCGGGCCGTTACAAGAAATTTCGGCTCGGGGCCATTTAGACAAAATACCGCTTCAGGTGTTCTGAGTGCCATGCGTTCTTCAATAGTTTCCCGTTCTTGTCGCGGAGGTAAAAGGTCCCAGATCGGACTTCTTTCACGACTTCGTACGACCCTTCCCAAGTTGGAGAGAGCTTGTTACCCAAGCGCGGCAAAAAGATGGCCTTTCTGAGTACGAGGTCGCCAACCTTAATAGGCTTAGGCTTGACTTGCTTGGCAAAGGCTCTTTTCATGGCAGCTTTGCTGGCAAGCATTCTGATTTGAGCTTTAGCTCGGAGCTCATCAGCGAGGTCGAGCTCTTCACGGATCCATGCTCCGTTTATTTCTGGATCATGGTGGAGGGTTCTACTGGTCAGGGACCTGATCTCCACTAGCAGCATTGCTTGAGTACCAAAGGTCAGTTTGAATGGCGATTCTCCCATTGCCGAGCTGGTGGTGGTCGGCTGTGCCCACAATACCTTGGGAAGAATCGATGCCCACTGACCCTCTACTTCCTTCAGCTTGGTTTTCAGACTCTGCAAAATGATTTGGTTAGTTCTTTCAACTTGGCCATTACTTTGAGGGTGAGCAATAGATGAGAATCTGAGGTCGATCCCAATTTCAGCACATTTGCCTCGAAAGTATGCACTGTCACATTGCTTGCCGTGGTCAGTAATGATGACCTTTGGCACAACGAATCGTAAAATGATATTTTTCTACACAAAGTCCCAAGCTGCCTTTTCTGTTATTCTAGCAACATCTTCAGCCTCAGGCCATTTGGTGAAGTAGTCTACTACTACGATGACGTACTTCTTTTGGTCTACACTGGTTGGCAATGGGTCGATGATATCTAGACCCCACTGATAGAATGGCCATGGGTTTATCATTACCATGAGGTCTACCGCAAGCTTCCTCTGTTCGTTGGCGAACCTTTGGCAGGTGTCGCAATTTTTACATACTCTTTGGCATCTTGTTCTAAGGTTGGCCAGAAATAGCCTTGCCTCAATGCCTTTCGAGCCAGAGCTTTTCCACCCAAGTGGTTTCCACATACCCCTTCATGGATCTCCCGGAGTACATAGTTTCCCTCATCGGATCCAACACATTTTAAGAGAGGCCAAGTGTAGGCTCTTTTATAGAGTTGCCCGGCAATTATGACAAACCTTGAGGCTTGTTTCATGAGTTTTTGAGCTGCTTTTTCATCCTCTGGGGTCATAGCCCCTCTAAGTAGTCCACGATTGGTTTGGTCCAATCTGGACTTAGATTGAGCTCGGCTATGTCTTGTACCCCCAACTGAATATTCGGTTCGGATACTTCATCCACATGGACTAAGGCAGGTCGGCTCTCGCCCAAGGCCAACCTAGACAGGGCGTCAACCTTCATATTCTCCTCCCTCGGAATTTGTTGTATCGTGAACCTTTTGAGCCCTGAGGTTAAATCCTTGACTCTGTTGAGGTAGGCCAGCATAGCACTGTCCTTAGCTTCAAACTCTCCTGATATCTGACTAGAAACCAATTGAGAGTCGGTGCTCAGGGCGACTGTCTGTGCCCCGAGCTGAGCTGCAATTTTCAGCCCCACGATCACCGCTTCATACTCCGCTTCATTGTTGGACGTCGAAAAGGTGAAGTTGAGGGAGTATTGGTGCTCATGCTGGGTCGGGTCTAGGATGACCACCCCAGCTCCGCTGCCAGACTTCCCTGAGGCCCCATCCACATGGACCTTCCACACATCCTCCGAGTCATGCTCGGCTCGGCCAGTGCATTCCACTACAAAGTCTGCGATGGCTTGGGCTTTGATGGCCATCCTGGGCTGGTAGGTGATGTCAAATTGACTCAGCTCAACTGCCCATTTCAGTAGTCTGCCCGACGCCTCCGGCTTGTGCATGATGGACTTGAGTGGGGCATCCGTCATGACCTTAATTGGATGAGCGTCAAAGTATGGCTTCAACTTTCTTGCCGTTGTGATAAGCGCGAGGGCAAGTTTTTCCAAGGAGGAATACCTCACCTCGGTCCCTTGTAGGGTCTTGCTAACATAATAGACCAGCTTCTGTTCCTTCCCTTCTTCTCAGACTAGCGCCGCTGCCACTGCTGTCCCCGAGCATGCTAGGTATAGTATCAGTTCCTCCCCCACATCAAGTCGGGATAGCAGGGGTGGCGAAGCTAGATACCTTTTTAGCTCTTGGAAGGCGTTCTGGCATTTCGTAGTCCATTCAAAGTTATTAGGATTCCTTAATATTTTAAACAGGGGAGCACACTTGTCGGCCGACCTGGACATGAATCTGCTGAGTGCCTCGACCTTGCCTACCAATACTTGGACGTCTTTCACGTAGGTCGGCGGCGCCAGGTCAAGTATCGCCTGAACCTTCTCCGGGTTGGCTTCTATTCCACAGGCTGTGACCATGAAGCCCATAAACTTTCCTGCCTTGACGCCGAATATGCACTTTTCCAAGTTCAGTTTTATCCCAAAGTGCCCCATTACGGCGAAGGCTTCGGCCAGGTCGGCTACATGATCTTCCGCCCTTCTGCTCTTCACCAGCATGTCATTTACATAGATCTCCATATTTTGGCCAATCTGATTTTTGAAAACCTTGTTCACCATCCGACTGTAGGTAGCTCCACCATTCTTGAGGCCAAAAGACATGACCTCATAGTAGTACAGACGTTTATCGGTGGTGAAGGCAGTCTTCTCTTTGTCTCCGGGAGCCATCTTAATTTGGTTGTAGCCTTTGAAGGCATCCATGAAGGAGAGTAGCTCGAACCCAGAGGTGGCATCCACCATTTGATCAATCCGAGGTAGGGGAAAGCAGTCCTTAGGGCAGGCTTTATTAAGGTCGGTAAAATCAATACACAATCTCCATTGTCTTGAGGACTTGGTTACCAGCACCACGTTGGATAACTAGGTTGGGTACTGGATTTCCTTTATGTGGCCGGCATTTACCAATTTGTCTACCTCTTCTGCTATGATTTGTTGCTTATCATAATGGAAGTGTTTGCGCTTCTGCTTCACCAGATAGTGATTCGGGTCGGCATTCAGGTGATGCTCAATCACTCCCGGGTCAATACCTGTCATGTCAGAGGCAGACCATGCAAATATGTGTTCATTCTTTAAAAGAAATTGGCTTATACCTTTCTTGAGGTTGTCAGAGAGTTCACTCCTGATCTTTGTTCTCTTTGTTTCATCGAAGAGTTCCACCTCCTGAAGGTCTTCAGCCAGGCTGCCTCTCTTAGCATTCCTCTTTTTCTCGGGCAAATCTGGTCCCCAGCCAACCTGATATTTGGGCCGGAGGGAGTTTTCATAACACTCCCAGGCTAAGAGCTGGGCTCCACGGATGGTGGCGGTGCCAGTTGAGGTTGGGAATTTTAGGGCCTGGTGGTAAGTTAAAGGGATGGCCCTGAAATGGTTGAGTGCCACCCGACCTAAAATCCCATTGTAAGTGGAATTGTAATCCATCACAATGAAGTTGGCCTGCATCGAAACCCACTTGCCTCCGTCTTCCAGCTTTAGCGGAAGGTTGATGACTCATTCGGCTTGGTGGGCTTGCCTGGTGAAACCAGCTAAAGTACCCCTCAATGTCCTGAGTCGACTCCTGTCCAACCCCATTTGCTCAAAAGCATTGAGGAATAAGACTTCCGCCGAGCTTCCGGTGTCCACCATCAGCCTCTTTACGGTAAAGTTGGCTATTTCAGCGCTGATCACCAATGGGTCATCATGGGGCAATATTACCCCCTCCAAGTCTTTTAAAGAAAAGGTGAGCTCATCCACCCCCAAGGCCGGACCCCGCACCGGTCCATACTCCTTCCCAACCAGAACATAACCCTTCCTGCCTGTCGAGGTCTCCCCTCCCGAAGCCAGTCCTCCTGCAATGGTTTCAATCACAGCTAGACGTCCACCCCTGGCTTGGCGTTTGGGTGGACTTCTCTCCCGGTCCCTCTGATCTTAGCTTCGGGTCGGCTGCGGGTCTACATACCTTTGGAGGTGACCTCAGGCTATCAGTGCCTCGATCTCCTGTTACAAGTCTTTGCACTCTTCGGTGGTATGGTCGTAGTCCTTATGGTAACGGCAATACTTGGTTCTATTGCGCTTCTCAGGTCGACCTTTCATCTTTGAAGATGGAGGCATGTGGTTCTGGTGCTGGATCTCCATCAGGATTTGCTCCTTGTGGTATGGAGGGGAGTAAACCTAGTGAACCGGGGGTTCTGCTTTGGCTGTTGGGGTTGCTTGCCTCGGTCGTTTTGGACTTAACCCCAAGTTGGGCTCGGGAGGTCTCTCCCTTCCTGCTAGCTTCCTTCTCCTTGTCATCATCCCTCTTTGCCTGATGAATTTCTTCCGAGTGTATGTACCCTTCTGCTCGTACCATCAGCTCAGATACAATATCCACGGGGTCGATTGCCAATGAGGATGTAAGTGGGTCCGACCTGAGCCCACTCTGGTAAGCCATCAACATCATGGAGTCCTCTAGGTTGGGGATTCGGAAGGACTCTTCATTGAATCTGGCTGTATAAGCCCTCAAACTTTCATCCCTATGTTGCTTTACCAGCAGTAATGTAGAAGTGTGGCGGGTGGTGCGACGGCTCCCCGCAAAACGGGAGAGGAAAGCCTCAGCCAGTTGATGGAAACTTGCAATTGAACCGAGACGAAGTTTCTGGAACCAATCCAAGGCATTACCAACCAGGGTGGTCGGGAATGTCTTCGTCTTCATAAGGTCGGACATATCATGCAAAGTAATGTGATGATCGAAGTTGAGCAGGTAGTTGGCTGGGTCTCCATCTCCATTATAGACGGACAGGTTGGGCATCCGGTTGCCGGTGGGTAGCGGCGTGGCTAGCACCTAGGGTGAGAGTGGGCTTACGCCGAGCTAGTTGATGACCTTGGCTATGGCGGCCGCGGTCTTGGCCTGCTCAGGGTCGGCTTAAGCCGCCCTTTGACCTCTCGCCTCGCCGGGTCTCGCCACCGGCTCTAGGATGCCCCCTTCGTCCTGCGCCCGCTTTGGCCTCGGGTCTGGGATACGAAACTGTGGACTTGAGGGCCACGGCGTAGCTTCTTCCAGAGCCAGGGAGCCCTCAGCTAGCCGGGCTACCTGCTCTTTAAGTTCCTCAAACATCCTCAGCATCATCTTTATCTCCGGTGATAGGCTGGAGTTAAGGTCTCCATCCGTCGTGGGGTTGGTTTGAGTGGCTAAGTGTATACGTTGGCTCGTCCCAACGTCGGCTAGGATCGGGTTTTGGCTAGGCACCTGGGTAGTTTCGAGGTCCTCATCCGGGTTAGGTGAATCCTCTACCGGTGCACTATGGCTTCTCGTTTGTACCATAATGGTTTCTCAGTGAGTAGTGAAGGAGAGCAATAGAAAAATACTTTTTCCCACAGACGGCGCCAAACTGTCGAGGTCGGATTCTCACAGTTGAGTTCGTCGGCTACGCTTGCCAAGCTGAACTTTCAGGTTGGCCTTCGAGTTAAACTTTTCAGGTCGGCTACCTGACCTGCACAAGGAAAAGGAAGAAAAAGGCGGGATGATGACCCGGATTTTCTCTTCGGGCGTGCGAATGATTAGTATGTTCGAGCTGGCAAGGTAGCTGAGAATATTTAATGACGAGTTACCTCTGAAATGAAGGAGGTGGAGCTCTATTTATACTAAATTCAGGTTTGATAGCATTTAATGCGGTGCAGCTTTATGTCCCATCAATGCTTTATGTCCCATTAGAACAGCTGGTACTGAGTTGGGGTTTTTCGGGGTCGGGTCAGCATACAGGTTAGACATTTAGCTGAATGCGTTGGGCTCGGCTCTGATTAGCCCACCTCAGCTCGGCGTGGGTAACTCATCTCAACTCGGTGACCCCTCGTCAACTTGAATGCTAAAATTTTAGAACTAGTAGTAACATGACCAATATATTCTTCTTTGTTAAAAAAAAAAAAAAAAACTAAACTAGTCCGGGGGGATTTCATCTAGACTGACAAAAATAGAGGTAAAGTAACATGTGATTAGCTCCTAGCAAAAAAAAAAATTTGATTAGCTAAAATAGTTGCTCATATATCACAAAAAATGAATTTGGATCCTCTTTTAACTTAAGTTTCATTCTAACTTTTTAACTTTTAATCTCAATTATTCATTTTATTTTTAAACTACATTAAATGTAGACTGTTCAATTAAACAATATAATTAAAACAAAAGACCAACTTTCTCTCTCAATTCTTCTCTGTCACTCCCTGCGTTCAGTCCAACTTTTTCTTGCCCTTTTTTCTTCTCTTACTAAAACTCCTTTTCTTCAATATCTCCATCGCCATTCCTATATGCCGATTGTTTTTATCATTTATGTCTCTTTGCCTCGTATGATCCACATTCTTTGTCTTGGATATTCTTTTTTCGCAACAAAGAGGTCAGTTAAAAAGAAAACAAAATTCAAATATGTAGAGGCCCCATTTTAATGAAAATTTCATATATGAAAAAGCCCATTTGATAATGATGAAAATTTCAAATATAAAAAAGACTCATTTGATTTTGATAAAAAATTTAAATATAAAAAAGACCCATTTAATTTTGATTTTGTTATGAATCTCGTGGTTTCTACTATATTCTATTAATTTTGATTTTGTCATGAATCTTCTTATTTTTATTATTTCCTTGCAAGTTTGTGCAATTGCGCACATGTGGATTTTGCTTGAATCGTTGGCTTTGGATTTAGCTTATTTGGTCTTAGATTTTTTTTTTTTTGCTTTGGGGTTTCAGTTGGGTAGTTTTTTATAAATATTTTGTTGTGATATCTCTCACTTTTGATTTGTTTGTTCCTGTTGTTATTTGTTCTGTAATAATGTTTTGATTAATTCATTTATAGAATAATTGGGTTTATTTTGTTTTATTATTTTTCATTTCCTGTTTTGATGACTATATTTCCATTTAACTGATATGCATCTTGCTTTGTATCAAAAGTCATACCTTCATATGGTATATGTTTGTTGTCGTCATCCTCATTGCTCGCCATATCTGGTACATTAGGCATGTAGATGTCATGAACTCGAATACTTGAAGTTTCTGTTATATTTTCCATGTTGGATGTCGATGCTTGTGGAGGCAAGATGGAGGATGTGAATCATGGAGAAGGCAAAAAAAAAAAGAAGTGGGAGAATATGGTGGGAGAAGAAAATGAAAAAAACGAGGGAAAGCTAAATAATTTTTTTGTTTATGTGAACGGTTAAGATTTAATATAATTTAAAAATAAAATAGATGATTAAGATTAAAAGTTAAAAAATTAGAATAAAATTTAAATTATGAGAATCTAAATCTGCTGAAGCACTTGATCATATGCGAGAAATTGATTTACGCCTTAAAATAACCAACTGAAATACTAATTATTTTAGGACCAATTCCGACAAATTTTATACCTAATCTGACCTATATTTTTTTCGTTAGAGTAATATATTTTCAAATTTGACATCCTAACGTGAGAAAAGTTCGTTGGATCAAAAAAGAAAAAGAGAGAGGGTGGGATGAGTGACACAAGCCCTAGAATATACACCATATCCCATACCAATAATAATTATTCATATCTTAATCCTTTGACCAAAAAAAAAAAAAAAAAATTAATATCTTAATCTGAACTCCAACCTAGTAAAACAATAAAGTCCACCACTCACCTCTTTCCAAGTCTCCTACTCTTGTTTACCCTTCCGCCTTCTGCTCTCTCCTCCTCAGACAGCTACCTTTCAACCATTATTGCAACCAACAAGCACCCTCCTTCCCTTCCTTCTCACTCCATCATCACTTTCCTCTCTCACACATATTCACACACTAAACACCCACCAAGTGTGTGCCAGAGAGAGAGTGATAAAAATATATATAAAAAAAAGTGTGAGATAGGAGCTGTAAAAAATTACCTTCCGATCACAAAATCTTGCATAATCCTATCTAACCTTTTGCAGAAAAAAATCCAAGTTACTCACTCTTTCTCTCTCTCACACACACACACACATATTTTATATGTATTGATATTATCAATATTTCAGATTCTCGGTCTTGCCAATACCCTTTGGAGATCTAGTAAAAAATCAGTCTCCAGGTTATAAAGTTTCAATCTTTTTATCTGTAAATCAATAAAGTTTCAATCTTTTTGATGATTTATGCAATGTTTATCAATTTCTGTGTTTAGAAAGTGAAATAAGCGCACACCCAGATTGGAAATTCTTGAAATTTGCCATTTTTTGGGTGTACTTTTGTAGCTGGTATGGATTCAGATGCAGTTTCAATGAAGCCTTTACCAGTTTCAACCAAAGAGGAAGAAGAGCCACCAAATTCAACTACAGCTCTGGTCTCTTTCAACACAGATTCTTCCTCAATAACCACCCATCCAAAACCCACCACCACCACAGTTATCTTCATCTCTTTGCTCCTCAGCACTTGTGTTGCTCTCTCTGCAGCTGTAGCCTTTGCTTTCCTCTTCTTTTCCTCCCCATCACCATCCTCTGGAAAGACCGTTTCTGAATTCTCTCGGCCGCTGAAAAAGCTCAAACACCCTGTTGTTCTCGTGGTTTCATCTGATGGTTTTCGATTCGGGTACCAGTTCAAGACTCATACACCAAATATTGATAGGTTGATTGGTAATGGAACTGAAGCTGAACATGGTCTAATTCCAGTGTTTCCAACCTTAACTTTTCCGAATCATTATTCGATTGTGACTGGATTGTACCCTGCTTATCATGGTATCATCAATAACTATTTTCTTGATCCTCAGACTGGGGAGGGGTTTAATATGCAGAGTCATGAGCCAAAATGGTGGTTAGGAGAGCCGTTGTGGGAGACCGTCGTGAATCATGGTTTGAAGGCTTCGACTTATTTCTGGCCTGGTTCTGAGGTAGTTAAAGGTAATTGGACTTGTCCTGAGTTGTATTGTATGAAATATAATGGGTCTGTGCCTTTTGAAGAGAGAGTTGATACTGTCTTGAGTTACTTTGATTTGCCAAGTGATGATATTCCTGTGTTTATGACATTGTACTTTGAGGACCCTGATCAACAGGGTCGCAAGGTGGCGCCTGATGATCCTCACATTACTGAAGCTGTCGCGAGAATCGATAACTTGATGGGGAGGTTGATAGAAGGTTTGGAGAAAAGAGGGATTTTTGATGATGTGAATGTTATTATGTTGGGTGATCATGGGATGGTTGGTACATGTGATAAAAAGTTAATCTTCCTAGATGATTTGGCACCATGGATTGAAGTTTCGAAGGATTGGGTCCAGTCTTACTCTCCGTTGCTTGCAATTCGTCCGCCATCTGGCTACTCAGCGAAGGATGTAGTCGCCAAGATGAATGAGGGACTGAGCTCAGGGAAGGTTAACAATGGTCAATATCTGAAAGTCTATCTCAAGGAGGATCTGCCTAGTCGGCTGCATTATGCAGATAGCGATAGAATTCCACCAGTTATAGGGCTAATTGATGAAGGGTTTAAGGTGGAACTGAAGAGATCCAAAAGGCAAGAATGTGGAGGAGCACATGGATATGACAATGCATATTTCTCAATGAGGACAATCTTCATTGCCCATGGACCTCAATTCGCGAGGGATCAAAAAGTGCCATCCTTCGAAAATGTTCAGATCTACAACTTGGTGACAACAATCCTCAATATACAAGGATCTGCAAATAATGGGTCAATGTCATTTCCGAAGACAATCCTTTTGCCTAGTCATTGATATTTATTAGCTAGGCTTGTTGAGCTCATCTGGACGTGTTATATCACAACTGAGCTAACTATTCTATAAGCTGTATGCATTTTCCTGAACTATAGCCAATGTGTTTGGAGATCAAATGAGATGGAGAGCTGCAGGGAGGTCATGATATTGGTTATACAAATCCTACAGCTCAACATCTTAATGACCATTGGTAGGTTAAGGATAATGCTATTCTATCTGCTTGCTTCAAACTTATCATTTATGATGCATTGCATATGTAAGACCTCGATTAGCAGTTAAATATAAATTTCGTATAGTCTATCAATGTTGTTGTTAACGTTGCAGAGTAAGTTTGAGTCAATAAATGAATATGTTAAACAATAATGTTTATAGGTGTTATGAAATCTTATTGATTTCTTGTTGCTACTTTTCTTGTGCTCTAGCTGTTAAGACTATTTTGCTTTGAGCAGCCTTCAAAAAGAAATATTTTTCTCTCTATTAATATTGTGTGTTGGCCGGGCTCACTTCTTGGAATAAGACTTGGTTTGATTTGGTTCAGAAATTTCTCTTTCTAACCAAATAATTACTAGAATGCCGGTTGTGAATCATATAGGAATTTCTTTTGAGTAGATCTATTGTAGCTCCTGTTGGATACCAGATAAAGCAAATCTTGGTTTTTGTTTTCCTTGTGATGGACCTGGAAGAGGGGTAATTCTCCTTTTGTCGGATTATTGCTGATGTAATTCATTCAAGATGTGAATAAAACTCAAACTGGAGAAAAATACGGTCCTTGAGTCTTCTGGAACAGTGCTCATAACATAGGAGTAAAATAACTATTTATGATTAAACACCCTGCCTTTACTTCAATGCTTTCATGGTGAATTTAAACCTCTTACTGTTCCCTATCACTTCCAACAATGAGAAGAAAATTGAATGGTGGCTACAAATCAATGCTTGCAGCTTATGTTCCCACCAACTTAGTAATTATACTCCTTTGTCAACTACTTGTTATGAAACTACAGGAGTATTCACTTGAATGATTAATATAGCACATCAGCATTTTGTAACTGATAATACATATATGAATGCATCGCCAAATTTATCCATCTTCCTTGTGGGTTTGGCTGCTTATGTTAAAAGGTCTTCTTGTTGAATTTTCGTATCCGTGATGATTGGTTTATGTGCTGAACGAGTTAATGCCATTTTGCCTCGTGAGTTCTTCACAAAGTCTCAAATTCCCTCCACGAGTAACTCCTAAAGTTCATGGAAGATGGACTTTGTGTACTCCAGTCCAGAAAAGGGAAAAGAATTAGGTGAATTGAAAAAGATGTCAAATTTTGGTGTGATCCAGTCAAGAAAAGAGAAAAGAAATGATGGTAGCAGGAGAGGTGAAGAATTTGACATATTGCTTCATGAGTAAATAAGTATTACTCCATGGAATTGCATTTCCTTTAGCTAAGTGGGCTGGCTAAATGATGGGGAATGATCACCAAAAAATGGATCCTCTCATGACGTTATAGCATTACACGCGTATTCAATTGAAGTTACAATGCAGTGGTGATGAAGTGATATAGACCTTTGGTTGTGCAAATCAAATAAGCTATTTTCACTTTAGTATAAGTTTATTACCGTTGGGTCTCGTAATGTTATAGAGTTCCTTCTCACAGTCTATGCTGTTTGAACACTAAATTATGAGTCTATTTATGCAGAATCACGGTACAAGTAAAAATACTAGATTCCACTTTATGTCATCACTTATTTATCACGTGAATGGCATGTTTAAAAGAGAAAAAATATAAAAAAAAAATTATTATTATTTCATCATATTAACTAAGCGTTAAAAGGTAATAAATAAGTGATGAAAATATGATGATATATTTTCTTCAAGGGGACTTTTTCAAATGGCTTGTTTCTCCTCTTCTGGAAAAAAGAAAATTCAAGAATTCTGGGCTTCTATGATCTTTAATATTCCCCTAGAGATTATGAATAGTGACTATTCCTTCTTAAGACTATTTTGTCAGAGTGATAGTAACCAAAACCAACTTTGTTCATTTGATTTTCTCACTTCATGTCCCCATATTTCATACACAGATAGAGAATTATTTGGACCCAGTTAGTTTACTAAAGGCGATTTGAAGATCTTCTTGTGTAATTATAATATTATGAATGAAATTTAACAATTTTATATTACATTATTTTTTTATAACGATACTAATAATTCACAATTCTTGAATCTCGCGATTAACTTATTGGTGCGGCTCTCAACTAATGCATAAAACTTCAATAACTAGTACATATCTGGCTTCAATAACTAGTGTTCCATTCTTTCAATTCTTACAATAAACACACGATGTGAACTCCAATAAGCAAGCAAAACTTCCAAAATGCTCTCGAAAAATGCAAATACATCTTAATGTATAATAGCATTTATTCATTGATTATGACCTTTATTCGTGTGATACAGAAAGATATTTTGGGTAAAATATACTAGAATTCACTAAATATTTGTGGGATATTAAATATCACATGAGTATTTTTTCATGTCAAATTGCTTATCAAACATGCGTTTATTTATTTATTTAATAAATTTCGACAGTTTTATTTGGAGCAAAAGAATTTCAGTGCTCGACTTGAAATATAAAAAAATTTAATAATTGATATAAAACTTCGTACATATTTCGTGACCAATAGCATAATTTACTCAAATATTAATATAGAACTATTTCTAATTCTTTTAAACATTTATTCTAAAAAAACTCTACAAATAACAAGAAAATCGACCTGAATTGAAGGGTGAATTGGAAGCTTATAACAAAGAAAACTTCAATACAAGTTGGTAATCAAGTTGAAAAAAAAATAGTTCACAAAAAAACAAATAATAGTTGGGAGAAAAATAGTTAATGCATCCAAAAGCTTTGGAGCACGTGATTTATTTTGATACAACGCGTAAAATTTCATCAAATATTAATATATGAACGAAAAAAATCTGTTCTTAACGGGGTCGGTAGCAAGAACAAGGAAAGAGGGAGGTCCTTTTGGTGCAATTTGGTTCACACAAATTATTCATGTTTTACCCATTGGCCACCTTCCTAAAAGTCCTAGTCTACAGTTTCATATTACCTTGTAACGTAAAGACACAAACGTTGTTTTAGAGAAAAAAATCAAATTGGCTTTCATTTTGCGTACTTTTCATTTGATGTAAGATAAACGTTAGACACTTATAAATATAAGTGGAAAATCAACCCAGAAGAAAAAACAATAATAATAATAATAAAGAAGAACACAACAAGAAGGCAAATTTACAACAATCATTGTTCATTTTTCTTCTTTAGATGGCTGATGTGATAAGCTTATCTTGCAATTCATTGAGATTTTCTTCATCATCTTTCAATTCTTTTCAACCAATTTTGGTACCCCACCAAAGATTATGCAAAAGGGTTGTCTCTGTTTATTCATCATGTGATTTTGTTTCACCAGTTGCCTTCAGACCCAGCAAGCAATTGCCATCTTTCAAGGTAAAGATTTCATCTTTATTGTAAATTACGTAAATTTTCTTTACCTTTCAATGTGGTATTAGCTTATTTTGCATTAGGTGGCTGAATAAATATGTTGAAGTTAACTAATGTGATGTAGTATATTGTACTTAGCTCATGTTAGTGTCATCGTTAAACCTTTTCTGTTCTTGGCCTTATGACATGTCACAGGCCCGGAACCAAGGAGACAAATAAGACTAGTGTCGTAGACTTGAGAATAATTGTGTTTGTGCCTCAAACGCACTGGCCTAAAAGTCACCCTTATATCATGTCTCAGACCAACGTGAAACATCACACTTTTTCTCTTGTTGTAGTGCGAAAAGTTTGGACTTTTTGAATCAGAGTGATATTTTGTAGGAAACATTTGTTTCCATTATAGTGTTAATAGGTCTGATTTGATTATGTCCGGAGTTGAGAATTCACATGTTTCTTATCAATGATAGGAGTTGTAGTTTGTTTTCCTAAATTGACTGTAAATGCTTGATTTCTCTAGTTGTCTTGTTGTTAATTGCAATCTCTTTGATCCATCTGGTGGAATTGCTAGTTTTCTTTGCATCCACTAGTTTAGTATTATTTCAGGAATCTCATATAGGGACAGTTGCGTATAGTTGTTGTCAATGTGCCAGGATCTTCAGTACTCATGTTCTACTTAAACAGAGATACTTGTTTACCCGCTACATATGCTATCACTGCAGATTATATTAGTTTTCAGATAGAGATACCTTTGTTTCCTTTGTCTTCCCTTTCATTTGATATAATCCCTTTAGTATTTTGATGATGCTCATCTCTATATTAATTAAATGAATATATGAAACTAAACTTCTTATAGCTTTTTGTGTGGTGGAGCAACCGACCTGCCTGAAACTACCTTGAGGGTGTGGTTCCTCCACCCTCCTTCCATACATCTGCCATTTGTTTGCTGTTAACTTCAAATAAATGGTCTGGCTGCAGAGTTTCTAATGCATGCAAAATAGTAGCTGCTGATCAGAAACTGTTAGCTAACTTGGGATTTTAATTCACTATATGCATCAAGCTCATTGTGGTTGATGTAATACTGGAATTTATAGGAAGTGATGTGAATGGATGTAGTGGATTGAGAAATGGAAACATCAAAAGGGGTTGAGTTTCTTTTGACCTGGGCAAAGTTCTACCAAAAAATAATTAAAAAAAAAGACCTGGCCAAATCATCTAGTGGAGGAGGGAGAGGATTAGTATCAACACAGTTTTATCGTTACATCACCAGGGTTTTTGGTACTGGGATCTTAATCTAGGATGTTTTTAAAGTTGCTATGTTGAACGTTCCAGCATTGTTCTTCCTGGTGGGTCCTGGGGAAATTATAACTAGAAATATGTGGTAAACAAATGAGCTGTAGGAACCCCTTTGTTGTCTCACCTTCTGAATTTTTAGAAAGTTGTTGAATTGCAGGTCAGAAATTTTTTTTAACCCTTACTATGGATCAAAGCCTTCTTTTTAGCTATTTATGGGCCACCCTCTATTTAAGTGCCGACCTCATCACCCCTTGTTGCTTGTGTAGTAATAAGACTGTGTGTCTTTCATCAAACCCCCTGAGTAACAACCAAGGGACACACTGAGCAACATGTATGTAAACATTTCTTGTTTGTACACCGAATATACTAGGAACATATGAGTTTTCTTTTTTAAGTCCTTTTTGTGATGTCACTCTCCAGGTATGTGCTACTCTTGCTAAAACTGAGCAGCCAAAATGGTGGGAAAGAAATGCAGGACCGAATATGGTTGATATACATTCGACACAAGAATTCTCATCCGCTTTGAGTCAGGCTGGAGATAGGCTAGTTATTGTTGAATTTTATGGGACATGGTGTGCTTCTTGCCGAGCACTATTTCCAAAGGTAATATCATTTGTCTATTAATCTCACATGCTATTATGTCTTTGTTCTAATATCTATCTGTAGGTAAGAGGAAGAAAACCTCTCTTACAGGGTTCACTTCATAAAACCTTTCGAGAAAGAGCCCTGATTCATAATTTAACCTTCTACATAGGTTGCACTAATCATTTCTAAGCAAACATTATCCTATCAGCAGTATTATATGGTTCTAACATTATGTCTCATGTCGAATGCATCAAATGTTGATGAAAGCCTTTCCATTCGAGGAACAGAATTAGTGGTGTCATTTTCCTCTTACTGATGTTTGAGATGCATAATTTGCCAATTTTCTATTTGTTGAAGTATGTTGAGTCTCGGCTACTTCTGTTGTTTAGATAACCAACTTTCCTGTCAGAGAGATAATTAATGTTATAATTTTAATGTCTAAACTACTATACATATATACATATAGATCTTTTTTTTATTTATTTTGTGTGTGCTTTTCTCATATTTAAACGAGCCACCTGATGCAAAGTATGTAATGTGAAATCAGCCTCATCAAAATAGTTTCTTACAATGAGATGTATATTGCTAAAAGCGTAAAGCTTCCTCTTAATTTAGTAGATTTAGCAATATTCTAACAAAATGTATTGGAGAAAATGAAGGCAAAAGCTTTCGATACCTCATGATCTTTGTGTTTCTGGAAGTTCGTAGTTATTTTATGATATGCTATAAAGGTGCAATAGTGTTAAAGAGTTGCTAATATGGTTAGCTATTCAACGAGAATTGCTTAGGTGGTGAATATCCGTTTTGAAAACTAGCTTGTCTAATATTTGATTTATTGTTGGGAGAAAATTTATACTATTTCTGGTTTCTTTACAAATGGAAATCGTAGTTTGTTGACTAGCTATTTCCTGTAATTATTTTAGTTATGATAAAGTAATACAAAACGTTTGTGAGATGTCCAAAAGCTCCCTAAAAGAACTGTCTTTATTTCGTTCATCACTTGAACAACATCAGTTCACCGTTCCAACTTATCTTATTCGATCATCGTCTTGTGTTGCATTTACCAGCTCTGCAGAACTGCTGAGGACCATCCTGAAATATTGTTCTTGAAAGTCAATTTTGACGAGAATAAACCGATGTGCAAGAATTTGAATGTAAAAGTTCTTCCTTATTTCCATTTTTACCGTGGAGCTGATGGACAACTCGAGTCTTTCTCATGTTCACTTGCCAAGGTGAGAATGCCTCTGTAAATCTCTCCATTTCATTGCATGCACTTGCTGTTGTTAATCTATAGGTCTTGGATGCATGATCTTCTTTTTGACTGTCGAAAGTTAAAGAGGACTGTATGAAAAATTTAGACCTGTTTTTTTGTCGTCCTTCCAATGGACAATTCTTTGGTGAAAATCACTTGTTGTTTCTCCAAATACAAATTGATGAATCTACCATGGATGAATTGAAACTTAGCAGGGCCAATTATGATAGGGGAGCAAAATGAAGGGGCAGGGGGTCAAGTAAAACTTTGTTACTGTCTGCAATACCTTGAAGTGCTTAGGGGTAAAACGAAAACTTAATTCCATTCACTGCATTGATGGATCCATGTTTGCTGTTGTATGAGGATTATATAGTCTGCGAACCTTTTCGTGTCATTGAATACCATTTGAGAACACAATGATTGTAAAACGAATTTCCTCTAATCATCTTAAAACCTTGCAGTTTCAGAAGATAAAGGACGCTATTGAATTGCACAACACAGCCCGGTGTAGTATCGGTTCCCCTAAGGCGGGCGTGGAATATCTTAGCCTCGAGAATCTTTTAGCTCCCAAGGACAAACCAGCAGGATCTTCTTCAACATAGTGCTCTTTTAGTTCAGGCAATGTCTATAATTTTACTCATATTTGTTGAAATACAGAACCACACCTACAAGCTATCCATGATTGTTTGTGTTTATTTGCATTTTTGTAGTTCTTAGAATAGTGAGGCTCGTGCAGCATTGTTTGTAATTGTAGCTCGATTCAGTCGGCGTGTAATATATAGTATCTTTCCAATTAGTAGTAGAGTAATTCCAGGCTGTTACTAATCTGTATTCGGCTTTTCCACTTGTAAGGAGATACTCACAGATATGGGATCTTCTCAAAACGTTATAAAAAAATAATTTGGATATTTCGTAATCATTGAATCTGTCTCATAATATTATAGGTGAAGAGAATTTACATCCAATACTCCCCTTTTTCTTTTAGTTAATTTGGTACAATTTTGTGCAACAAGAAGTAATGCTCAAGATTCAACAGCCAAAAGCAAAAGCAAAATTGGCAGATAGCTGATACAGGGGAAAGCAATGGAGAGATAACAAAACAAGAAGTATTATTTTATAGAGGTTGGGTATAAGAACATTCAAAAAGAAAAGAAGAGGCTCACTAAAATTAATACGTTTCACTATCAAATATAATAAGAGTGGACGCTTCCTCTATACTAGTGAATTGTGCACTCATGGTTTCTTGCAAAAGCATAAAAGTTTATTAGAGAAATTCGTTTATCCAGTTATATAATTATTCGGCAGGAAGATAAAAAAATAAGCTCTACATGTTATGAAATTTACTTGTATATTTGACGGTTGGACAATCATTTGTCAAAAAAAGTATTTTTCAAAAGTTTATAATGTTATATTTTTTTAAAAAAAGGTGAATTATTACATGGTGTATGTCCTCCACGACTTTTTCTATTTAAAATATGAGACAAATTAAAAAAGAAGACCGACCCATTCGGTGACTTTCGTAGTTGTTCTCACTGAACCAACTTGTTCGGTACCTCAAATCTTTTGTTAGTTATCATAAAAGCGCAAACACCACACACGACTTTATTCATAATAGGAATCTTAAAAAGCTCGTCTTCTCGCACGAGTTCAGTATAAAGAAGGCAGATCCTTTGATCAGGTAAACACCCTCTTCAATCTCTTTCGCAACTTGGAAAATTAATCATCGTCCCAACAGTAAAAATCGTTACTTGACTAAAAATTTTAGCGATGATTAGTTGTTTATACATGTGATTTTGAACAAGTTTAGCTTATCTTTATGCTGATTAGGTGCTTGTTGAAATGCCCAAGTGACTAGAACATTAAAGAAAACGCACATTTGATTGAGCAGGCTTGTTTTTGTTGCTTATATAGTAATAACATGACGACCCATTTTGAAAGTTTTGATTTTTATTGATTCTGTTTTACATTCTTTGTGTATGTCAAACTACAAAAAGAAAGAAACTACTAATGTGCCAAAGTTGCACGTTAGACACCTTGTTATTAGATTATTACAGTATAATATAGTCTAGATTGCTTTCAGCAAAACAGACTAGGTCTTTTGCACTTTACACTCACATTTCTATAGTAGCACTGAGCTAATTAACTGGTTGATAGTCTATGAGGATTATATTAAAAATTTCAAAATGCCAATGTTGGTAGAATATGGCATTTTTATATGAGGAAAAATAAATAAAACAATCATATTTTCAAGGCAAAATATCTATGCATGCAAAAATACTACATTGTTTGGTCGTGGATTGAAAGATGACATTATTGTTTAAGATTAAGATAATTGGTTATTCTGTTTACATTTGATACTATTGAAAGTGTGAATTCTCTTTGTGAAGCTAAGCAGGGAGAACCGATTGCTATAGTAAGGATGGCAAGCTATCTATGGAGGAAGTATGCTGATTATTTGTATACAAAGTGGGAAAAGACAATTCTTTGGGACATGGTCGATCCATATAGGCGACCAAAGTCATTCACTCCACTTGTCACGATTTACATTTGTGCATTTTATACAGGAGTTATTGGTGCAGCCATCGCCGAGCAACTCCACAAGGTAATCTTGCATCTAAATTTTGTACCTTAATTGAGTTAAGACTTATTTCAGAAACAAAATTTTCAATTGTTGCAGTCTCACTCATTGCCTCTTTGTGGGAAACATGTTTGGATATGTTGAGAATGAAGCAGTAGCAGTCAGAGAATGATTGAATAAGAAATAATCGAATTATCTTTAAACTGCTTGTTCTCCTTTTCTCTTTCCCCAATGCTTGCTTACATTTTCTTTAACTCTGACATCTTCATAAGTGGCATGATTATTCTCCTTTATGCATTTCCCTCTTACCAGTTTCCATTTTGAAGGGTAAAGTTCAGATAGAATGTCTTTTTTTAAGTCTTCCCCATCTGTTTTTTATATGGAGAGGGGTGTTTTGGAGCACTTTGTTGTGTTCATGAGTTATTATGATAAAACCTTGTTGGTGTATTATGGGACGAAGCTTTGTTATTGCAAACTCTGTTTTAAAGTCTCACATGTGCTTCTGTTTCATTTTGTTTTTTTAGATTTGTAAAGTACGGGATTTGAAGATTAAGATAATAATTTCTATCTATTCTAGTGCATTTATCAATTTAAACTGGAAAGGCATTTCTTGTTGTATGCATTTGGTCTTTAATCTGCACATCATACCGCTGATCAAGTCCATGAAGCATAGTTCATAGTTTTCCCTAATGCAAAAGTCTGCTAGCAGTAAATACTCTATCCAAGTGCCATGGTCGATTATCCCTAAGATATTAATGATTTGCTGCTTGCTTGGTCTTCTTTTGAGGAATAAAAAGTGTTATAGGAGTCTGCCAATTAGTTACTGGTAGTGCCGAGTAACAAATACATGTCATCTGATTATATCTTGTCAAACTCTGCCGCCTTACTTATAACTAGTGAGAGCCTATTGCTAGACTTGCAGCTGAAGTCTTGTATTTGAAATGGTGCTATATTTGTGCACGTGAATGCCAGCACTTAACTTATCTGAGTGTTGTTACTTCGGTTGAGCAGGAGAAATACTGGGAAGACCACCCCGGACAAGCTGTGCCTCTAATGGAACCAAAGTTCTATGGTGGCCCTTGGAGGGTAATGAGAGGGGAGGTTCCTCGATATAGCGAGCTGCCTCAGCAATAAGAAGTCCTTGACGTGCGTCAGTTTAATCTTCTTAGATTTCGAATATTATGTGCATGTTCATTGATTGAGTTATACAAGGAAGTAATATTATGTAACTATGAAAAGTACTACTTAATTAAGAATAGCAGCGTATAATTCCCATGATTAGCTAGACTGAATAGGGAATATGATGCTGTCCTCATTGTTGGTAATGCTTCTTAGATCAGCTGTTTGTGATCTGTGATATTAGTCTACTATTTATTTTTGGAGCATCAGACCGTTTTATTGGTAGTCGACGAGAATGGATCATTTCATAACATTATTGTGTTATGAGTGAAATCTAATGGTAGTGAATTGATGATACAGTTTAACAATACACAACAGTTAGAACTTAGATATCGCTTATAATATAATAACATAACAAGAGATCCTCACTTGTAGACGATAACAGAGAAATATTTAGGTAATATGATTCCATTGGATGAAACAAAATTGCATATTTTACTAGTATAGAAGTATTAATTTAGTAAAACATTGATTGTATTTGTTGACGTGTGACATCAATCTGGGACTATCATTGCGACAAGTTATGAAAAAAAGTATATTATAGAGGAGTTAAATCTCAATTATATGACCTAATCTTTAGGTGATTGTTGAGATAAAAGACTTTAGATGATTACTGCTAGCTTTAATTCTAATTGTTTTCATTGATGGTCATCAATAATTATTTTCTCCTGGTTTGCTGACAAATTTATTTTCATAATCATAGTTGATAACTTTGTACGTCTTTCTTAATAGTCCATAATTTCAGGGCTACTTTTTGGTTGGACTAATATGAAGTTAAAAAAAACACCATCTTGACACGTTGAAGTTTAGGTTTTGTTTTTTTGTTTGTTTTTTTTTTTTAAATAAAAATAAAAAAATTCAAGGGAGATCTAAGTCATTTTGCATCACATAAGATGTTACATACGAGTATGGATCTCGAGATCTTTCACATCTAAAACGAGAATCATACCACTATAACAAAGGGCTAATGGTGAGACGTTGAAGTTTTCTAACGTGAAAAACTCTCAAGTGGAATCATGGAGTTGTTATGCAAATAATTGTGAATGTATTTTCTCAAAAATCTTCTCTTTCTCCACATATTTTTCTCTCTTTCAACTTCTCTCTATTCTTGACCCAAAAAAAAATAAAAAACTTCTCTCTATTCCACGATCGGACTTTCCCAGGTTTGAATCTCATGCATCCTGTTAGTACCTTCACGCCTTTTCGCTAGAATATTAACCTCCCTATCCTACTATCGGACTTTTTTTTTTCCGTATGAATCTTCTGCATTTCATCAAAATATTATAGTCAAATCAAATCAAACCAAATGAAATCAAGTCTTATCACGAGCGAAATGACAACAAAATACGGCACAATACCAACATCATTATCAAACGATACAAACGTGGCCTACGTTGTCTCCCATGCAAAACAACGGATAAAATCAGGTCTTGGCACGAGACGTCCATGGAAAGAAATGGTCTCTTTCTCTTTGCCTGAAAGCTTTCTAGATTCACTTTCACGTATACAAACAAATGTTTCATATTTCCATACAAACTACGTGATCATAATTCTATTCGTGCTTTTCCTTAGCCTGTTATGGCACCCTGTATCTCTCATTGTCTTCGTGGTCCTCATGGCTGCATGGCTCTTTCTTTATTTCCTTCGTGATGATCCTATCATTATCATGGGCCATGTGGTGGATGAGCGTGTGGTTTCGGCTGTTTTGTCCGTCGTCACGGTGGTTGTCTTGCTTCTGACCCGCGCCGGGGTGGTGGTGGTGGGGCTTGTGGTTGGGACGGTGGTGGTGTTGCTACATGGTGTGTTTAGGAATGATGATTTGATTTTTGATGTGGAGCAAGGAGGAGGTGCTAGGGTGGATTTGAAAGAGACTGCTTCTTCTTCTTATTCTTCATCTTTGTAATTAATTAACATGGGAAAATGTGTATAAATTGTTGTTTCACTGAATTGAAAAGTTCTTTCATGATCACGTCAAGAATCATTGTGAGAGAGAGCTGGTTGATTTGCAGGCGAATATTTTCACCATGATTTGAGGCTTTTCTATTTTTTATATGATCAACTTCTCATGATCTTGGCTTCTTAATTCTTTTTTTGTTTCCAACATTTCTCTCCAGTTTCTTTAACGATGAGAAACTTATTTTAACTAGAATAGCATTCAATTCATCTCAAGAGTACAAGCTCTGTGGTGCAGCAACAATGCTTTAATGCATGCTCCAACTTAGTCAAAAGCCAAGTAATATTTATGAATTTGAAACATACCTGATTTATGCCATATCTTTAATATGCTGATAATTCTGTGAGAAGAATTTGAGTAGTGTGTATACATTTTTAGACTATTTGCTCCTCTCTTTCTAAATTTTATATGGTTGCTATGGAACAAGCTTACGCGAATAGCTTAATATATAGACCATTAGTATCTTGATGGGAGAGTAGCCTAGCATTAAAATACTTTATTGGCCCCAATCAAGTTGTTCTAACTTTTAAAACATGTCCTACACCTTATATACCACACCAATAATGATAGTAATGAAAATAGTCTAAGTTCAACTGGAGCTCATGTATTAGACTTTACCGGTGAATTTCAACCAATTTTTTAAATAATAAAAAAGAATATCCATCAATAATAACCCATAATTTAAAGAAATTTTAATAATCGCTATTCGACTATTTCAACAACCTTAGACACCATTTCTCTCCTTTTTTGTTGACTAAAGTAGGAGATAAAACTCCAGTGTATGTTTTTCATACGTTACCTTGTGGTGGAAAATGAACCTGACCGGTGACCACAAATCGTCTCGCCATTTTTGACTTCGAAAAACGAAGGAATTTTACATTATATGATATGATTACATCACTGGCATAAGGATGAATGAGCTAAAAACCTGCGTGGTATGGTTGAGTTAAGTTACTCAACAGCTTTTACGGGTTAATCGTAAAAGTTGTACGTTACACTTTGTGGTATCGTAACAATTTAATAAATTTTTGTTTTTATAATTAATGTAATAAATAAACATGTTGCACCTTTGTGCTCTGATGATGAAGGTATTTTTCTAAATTCCAATATCTAAAAAGTTGATTTTGACTCAAAAAAAACAAGAACTTTGATTCATCATCTAGTTCTAGATTCAGAGAAAAATCACTTTCCCTATTGATGGTATCGTTATGATTTAATATAATCTCCTAAAATTTCTAATTGATATGACAAAAAACTTCCAGCCATATGTGACAAAGGTAATAAAGAGCGATATTTTTAAAATTCGGAAGTTGTTAAATTATTATTACAGTACTACAACTTCTAACTTACAATTTATGCTACACTAGATTTTTTACACTTTACCATTATCGGTTTCTTGTATTTCATTTTCACTGTGTAATAGTGTCTCATGGCTCATGAAGTCTATAGTGTGCTTAATCCCATTTTGTTATATGGGCAAAAGATACCTCGATTCCCTTCTCTTATTGGAGATTCCGCTGAAATACTAGTGTAAAATCTAAGTTACAATTTACTTCTAATGCAAAGATTGAATAACATGATCAATAGAGGTATAATATATCATATATGCCATTGCAAAGTGACTTCCCATCCAAGGAAAAACTCTTATAATAGTCTAAACTGATATGACAGAGTAGGGTCCATCTCGAGTGAGAGGACTGATATCAGAACTATTGGAATAACAACCCCCACCGAAGCTCTATTTATTGCGCTTGCATTTCTCCCTTCACAGAACAGCACAGAATCAAAGAGTCTGCCAACAAATATGATGTGGTACACAAGAAGTGACATTCTCTATACCAAATATGTGATTGTAACATCATGAGTTTGGGATGCATGTTTTCAAGAACTATGATCATATTAGCGATCAGGAAATCACAGGACTAGCGGCGTTGGCGTTTCCCTTCGTATGCTTCCACGACAGTGCTGCTACGGCATCTCAGGGGGCTGACAATGTGTGTGGGATGGAAGAAGGGAGGTCATAGTGTAGTCATCTCCAACCACTGCAATCGCTCCGAAGATAAGGCTGTTGCAGAGTTTCCCCTTCCATCTACCTGCAGGCCTTGCAAAATTCTAAATGAGTATGAGGTCGAAACCTATCCATATTCTCAAAATTGGAAATGCATCATTACTAACAAATGCGTGGATCTTTCTCACATTAGCAAGGGAATTTACAGTTGAGAGGTCAACTTAAAAAGACAGAAAGAGAAAAACTTTTGTTCTTCACAATAAGAAAAAACAAGGGACCAGAAGCCTTGCTTCCTTGGTTCACGATTCGCAGCAAAATACACATTCTAGATTGCACAAGCGAAAACCTTTTTCCATCATTCAGGGTCACTTGTTCACTGCAAATGCGGAATGCCAAAAGTACCAGAATACAGAGATACTTTGATCTGTTATGCAAATGAAGTCCGCTGGGTAGTCAAAACCAAGCAATAAGAGACCCCTCCACCCACAGAGCAGCGATGCTCTCTCATTACAATACAGCATCGCTATCTGCAATCCAGATGCTGGCATATGAATATAGTATACAAGACAAATCAGCAGAAGCGTATAAGAACTGTTATAGCAACAATATCAAGCCTTTTCACAGCTCAGTATGGCATGCAACTCTGACAATCCAGATACTGACATATGGAAAGAGTTGTCAACACTACTCAAAAAGCAACATCAAAAGTTGTTAGAGCACCAGTATCAAGCTATTTCCCCCCGTCCCCTTCAGTTTAGGGGTTATTTTCCATGTCAATTATGTTTGCGGTTTCTTGTTTTTCTAATTTTCCACAACCTACATGACATGGAAGATTTACAATATAAGGTTGAACATGCATATTCCATGTCTGTTTCATCCTCCATGCTTCTTTCAACTCGGACACAGAAGTCATATTCATCACTTGAATAAAGTGCGCTGTAACATCACCCTTTCAGAAACATGAATCTTTACATGTTAAATCAAATTGGAACTTTTTCCTCTTTTCGTATTAAGTTCTGGAATATGTTGGGAAACCTCTGTTGTTACTGACTTCCATGACGCAATCGCAAAGGAAATTAACTAGGACTTCTTATATGTAAACCTTCAACAAATTCAGAATCCTGGAAATTCTTCTATTCTACTAGAATCGAAAATCACACATTAGGATCTAAATTTCACTTCGTAACTTGAGGTGCTCCTGACTCCATCGGTGGATTCCTTTGTTAAAAAGCCTTCAGCAATATGTTCTTTCTGTCATTTGAAAAAGGACAGAAGTAAAACACAGGGAGTCAAATTAAATTCTGAATTAGTGGATGCTGTCAAAGGAAGTGACGATGCTTTACGCAAAAAGAAAGAAACTCATAGAATGGTAGAGGCAAATAGAGCTTTTGCACATTTTCGTTCGCAGTCAAATCATATAATACATACAAATTACGTGGTAACTTCATCTATTGAGAGTAGTGGACTTCGTGAGTCAGCTAATTCAGATAGGAGTGTCTTTTAAAAAAGCTATTATAATGGAGTTCCAACTCAGACTGCTAAATTGCTAACCATCCATGATAGAGTTGTGTGTGGACTTCAAACTACCAATTATATTTTAAAACAAACTAACTTCCATGTTTCTCACGCAAAAGCTAATCAAACGGAAAAAAAACACACACACACACAAAGAAAAGTGGAATAAAAAGGAAAAGAAGCAAAAAGTATCATCCAAACTACGTATACCATAAAAATACGGAAGTCTCATGCATGTACCATATAAGTCTAAAGGTCCAAAGCAGCAGGTACAGTTACATGGATAAGCATACACTCAACTCTCAGATAGAAACAATAGAAATTAAATCAGCCAACAAATACCACACGCATAATTGTATTTTAACGAGCATCACCGAATACCAAATGCATAATTGTATTTTAATGAGCATCACCATGATTTGAGCTCCTTTGAGCATATCAATTAGCTGCTGCAGATCTCAAGCAGATAATACTGTCACATCCAATTCAAAAAGAGAGATGATTTTTCTAAAAGGGGGTGATTCTAACAATCTTTTTAGTTATTTTGTTCTATATTTCTATATGAGAGGATCCTGAGGAAAAGAATATATTTCCACCGAGCTAAAACAATATGTCGATATCTCTAGTAAATCAAATGACTTTGCCACCGAATTTCCAGGACAGATTAGTTTGACTTGGCCTCAGTATTGAAGTAAACCACTACGAAAAATATACTCATACAACTCCAGTATAAATGAAAAATGTATGATCACGAAAATCATGCCAGCTAGTATACTTCCATAAAATTCTTCTCAGAATCCAGCTAGTTCATATACTATACAGTAATAGAATCAATATAACACCGAGAAGCAATACCGATTAAAGATAACAAAAAGATGCAATAATATTTTAGGCTATACAATTAAACCACTGTGCAAAGTACAAATTCACATTAACATTTCATATAACCACTGCTACAATTTCAGACAATTCAATTACAGCGAATACTTTCAACCAAGAGGTTGGTTAATTGTACTTTGTTAATTGAACTCACATCATTATGAAGCCTTTTTTTTTACTTTCATTTTTTGCCAGAACAACAATGAAACACCTTGAAATCACACTTAGGTGCCACCTTTTTCAATATTAACCTCGCAGTATCCTCCTGCACCACCTGTGCCCCTTCCTTCTCCACCAGCACCGCGGTCACAATCCTCTCATATCCTCCGCCCCCACCTGCGATGTACGCCACCAACGCTGCCTGCACTGGCCCTAAACTCGGATTATACGCTGCAGACTCTGCATACGAGCCCCTATACACCTTCCCATCACAATCCATCAATGCCACCCCTGATGGGCACCCACTATATGGAGCATGTGAATTATTAGCCGCTTCCAATGCTTCCATACTCAAAAGTGTCTCATTCTTTTCGACTTTTTCGTAAAACCCATTGCTTAAATTCTCATTATTCGTGTAAAGATCCGATCTTCTCGATTCTCTTTCAACAGATAAGCCATTACGTGGAGCATGTGAATTGTTAGCAGCTTCCACCAATGCTTCTTTCCTCAAAAGGGTCTCATTTTTGTCGAGTTTTTCGCAAAACCCATTGCTTAATTTCTCGCAATTCACGTAAAGATCCGACCTTTTTGAATCTTTTTCAACAGATAATTCACAAAACCCATTAGATAATAATGTCGACTTGGTCAAATGGGTTGACAAAAATAGCCCATTTTTCTGTTCTTCCAGAAGCAAAGGACTTTCTTCACCTAAAAGATCATATGGACCAAAAGGGTTTGGTAAAAGTTCAATCAAGGGCTTGAATGTAAAATCAAAATTTGGCTTTTTCCCGTCAAAATGAGTTTTTTGTTGGGCGGTGATGAAGATTTTGAGTGAGGAGGAGTGGCGGAGTTCTTGAAGGAACTGGCGGCAGTGGCCGCAGGGGGCGGAGGAGACAGCGAGTGCAAGGAGGCGAGGACAGCGGTGGACGGCGAGGTTGGTGACGAGAAACTGTTCGGAATGCACGGAGTGGTGGAGTGAGAGGCCGGGGAATTCGAGGTTGACGCCGAGGAAGACACGGCCGTCGGAGCCGAGGCCGACGGCGCCGACGTGGTAGTTGGAAATTGGTGGGCGGGCCAAGGATTGGGCCGGTTGGACCAAGGTGGGTAGGAGGTGGAGGACTGAAGGTAGGCCTAAAGATTGGGCCATGGCCTCAGCCTCTGTGGCTTCTATCACAAATTTGGGCTGGTCCATTGTTGATCCCTTGTTTTTTTCCTTTTTATTTTTATTTTTTATAATTAGATGTGTGGATATGATGATGGGAAAATATGACTGCTTGTTGGAGAGAGAGACAGAGAGGGGGGCAACGACCAGGGAGTGGGGGGAGAAATGTGGTAGCGTGTGGGGTGGTATTTATAGAGGTTGATTGGTGGTTGAGAATCAGATCCAAATTCTTGGTAACTTCTTTGTCTTGGTAACTTCTTTGATAGTGGCAAAGTTGAAAACAAAGATAAATTTTACATTAGTCCTATCCTTTACATATTTTTTAAATATAATTATTAATATTTTAAAAGATTTATAGTAGTAGTTAATCTTTACAAACGTAATTCAATATATTTTTTATTGTTCAAGTTTAATCAATTTGGTCCTTATTATTTTCTAAAAAAATCAATTTAGAACCTATTATTTTTAAAAAAAATTCAATTCAATCTCTACATGTGATCTCTATTTGGGGACTAAATTAAATTTTATGGGAAATAATAGAGACTAAATTGGATAGTTTTGAACAATAGAGACCAATTTGTATCACTTTGTTAATATTAAAGACTAATATATTTTTTTTGTAATATTAAGGACCGACTTGAAAAAATATTTAAATAATGGGGACTATATGCATAATTTACCCTTGAAAACAACATCAAAGTTAGTTTTGATCACTTTATTAACATTAGAGACTAAAAATAGTGGCTAGTTTTGGATCACTTTGTTAACATTAGGGACTAAAAATAGTGATTATTTTTGCTCAATTTTTCGGTGTTTGGTAATATCGAAAAATTAGTCAACTAAAAAATATTTTTCAGTCAAATATTACGGTTAGTACAAAGTTTGAAAAAATATTTTCATATCATTTGTGAGAAGAAATTATTTTTCGGAACTCACCAACCCTTACCCCTTCACCCCCACTCCCACCCCCACCCCACCCCACCCCTCTTCTCACCCCCACCCCTACCTCCACCCCTACAAGTATGTTTGGACTCCTCTCATGACAAGAATTATAATGATCCGCTCTAATTTGAATTTTGAGCTCCAAAGGCATACAAATCAAGAAATCACATCCCAACTTTCTTTCTTTCTTCGGCCACGATCCGGTCAATGGTGATCAGTGTGGTTGGCACCAATTTCTTCCTCTCATTATTGCGAGTCCAATGGTACCCTTTGCATGTTGTGACGTGGTGAAATGAAGAATATAAGATGTCTACTTCTTCCTTTGTTTTTGAGTTACTATTCTGAGTTGAAAAATAGTAGAGGGCAAAAAAGTCATTTTAGAAAATAGTAGAGGGTAAAAAAGTCATTTAGGATTTTTTTTTTTTGGATTAAAAACTAACTCGGTAGGACTAAACTAAAACTTTTAAAACATATAGGGCTAAACTAAATTTTAGGTAAAACATATAGGATTATTGGTACAATTCACCCTTCTCTTTACAACAAAAGTTACTTTAAAATATATATATATATTAGTTCTGAGTCTTAAATAGAAAATAGAAAGTGGCTTGTTTTCTATCATAACTTCGTAATGGTATTAACATTGAAAATATTAGTTCTGAGTTTTAAAGCATAAAAAGGAAATTATTTTCAGAAATTTGATCAACTTGGTCCGATAAAAGATAATTTTTTGATCGAAAGACAAGTTTTTTAATATAGTTTCAGTCTAGGTTTACAGTAGGAGAAACAATAAGAATAGGAAATCTTTTACTCAAAGATTGATGGATTGATATAATAGATCTAAGCATATTGGAGGTTTAGGGTCTTTAGTGAACACTTAATTTAAAAAATTAAATTATTAGAGTGTATTTTGATGTCTCCTGACTACAATACACCTTTTATAAGCAAGTGATGTTACACATAATAAATAAAATTATTTAGTGACGGAATTTATATCTCTAACTTATGTATGGTTCTAAATGAATTTGCTTTTACCAACAAAAGTTAGGTTTCTTTTCTTTCTGTTTATTGTCCCTCTAGGACTATCATGATTGCTCAGTTTATTATAACTATATGTTTATTTTCACTTTTTTAGCAGACAGGACGAAGAAATCTAGCTGGAAGCACATAGCAAAGTCTTTTGAAAGTACAATTTCGGATGGCCATTTTGTTGTGCAGCAGAAACTAGCTAGTACAAAGATGGTACATAAGTCTAAAGATTGGATGAAATGATCGGTTATTGATTTATTATAATTAAAAATTTTAAATTTGAATTCATATGTCATTCTATTATTAATATTATTTAATTTTTAATTGATTTGAAATATGAGTTAATTAAAACTTATTATTATATTATAAAATTTATAATTTTAAAATAAATTCAATCTATATAGTCCTATTATATTACTAAATCGAGACACTTTGCAAAAATCACGTCAACTTTCGACGTTCCTGTTGCAACCCAAAAAGGAATCAAACCGTAAGCAAGAAAACTAAGTTCTAAATTAAATAATCCGTTAGGTAGTAATATTTATGCATAATCTAACATCTGGGCGACTAGCTTTTGATAAGAAATGCCTACGACGTTAAAATCAATTAATGTTAGGTAGAATAACAAAGAATTTTACTTGTATGCTACTTTTGAAAATACTGATTTATAAATGTGGGATAAATTATAGGGGGGATTAAGAAAATTGGCATTATTAAAGTTTATCATAAATATACCATTTAAAAAAGTAATATAAGATTATGTAAGCTAAAGTTTACCGATTGAGTCAATTAAAATAACTAAATTAAGGTTAACTTCATTCATGTGTTTAATTATTCTAATTAATATGAAAAAACTCACTTATATGTGGTATAAAAAAAAATAAAAAATCTCACATTTAATCCCTATTGTTTGCAAAGTGTATCGATTTAGTCTTTATTATTTAAAATATCTCAATTTAGTCCACATTATTTTCCTAAAAGTTTCAAATTCATCCATATTATTTAAAGTTTTCAATTTCGTCCTTATTGTTTCTCAAAAAATTTCAATTTCATCCTTATTATTTTTAAAATTTTTTAAATTCATCCCTATTGTTACTAAAAAAAATTTAATTTAATCATTAGATAATAGAGACGAATTTGAAACTTTAAGAAAATAATAGGGATGAAATTGAAACTTTTTAAAAATAATAAAGATGAAGTTAAAACTTTTTAAAAAAAATAAAGACTAAATTGAGACATTTTAAACAATAAAGACTAAACAGAGATACTTTGCAAACAATAGGGACTAAAACTATCTAGCTAAAAGTAATAAGTACATTAAGCACTACTGAAATTTATTCACTAAAATTACTTAGCTATTACAGAAAAGTGACAATTAAAATATCCTCCAAAAGAAAAAATGCACACAAGAAAATTACAACAAAAAGTATTTTGGACAAATTGCTTACCTTGGTCGTCACTTTATTGGTATTGTGGTTTAAAATATTCGACCACTAACAAACAACAATATTAAGAAAAAAAAATAAGCATAAAATCATTTAGCAAAAAGATAAATAAATTAAGCATAATCTGTTACCTTAGCTTTTGTATGTACATTTTTCTGAAATTAACAAAGAGGGATGTATTCTGAGAAATGGGAATGAAGAGCGGTGAGTATGTGGGAGATGAAGTTTGGAATGGGAAAGGGGAATGTTGCCTACTGAAGATAAGATGTAATTAAAAAGAGAAGAAAAGTAAGCAATGGGAAAAAATGGGAAAAAAGAATAGAAAAGTATGGGAAAGATAATAGAAAAAAGTTAGACTCATAATTGGAGTGAGATTTGACCCAAAACAAATAATAATTAGAGTGAGAAAAGAAAATTTAAAAAAAAATCTTTTATAATTGGGGTCCAACTAATTCTTTTAAAATAATATATAAATATTTTTAAAAAAAGAAGTTGGGGGGCGCGGCCTCTTAGCCCGCTTTCCTCCGCCCGATTAACTAGACTTCGACCATTGTGAACTTAGATTCAAATGGCAAGCAAAAAAACAAAAACAAAAACAAAAAGAAAAGAAAACTTCGATTCAAAAATATGAGTATCAAACTGGCAGGAAGATTCCAATAAAGTCTGCAACTCGTTCATTTTGTAATTTGTTTCACAACTACAAGGTTTTTAGGAGCTTCTAGAATCTAGATGCCCATGATTGGGTAATTATAATAACTTGGTTTATGTCCAAGAGCAGAGCAAGAAAATCTTCTTGATGGGAACTAAAATAAATAATTTTTTAATTATATAAGTATATATATATTTTAATAGGGGTTAATTAATTTGTTTTATTAAAAAAATATAGATATTTAATTTTTTTTTTAAAAACATAAAATTTTTAACGTTATTTTGGATCAATAAAAGCTGCAACCCTGACTAACCCTTAGGTACCACCACCCCTGTTTATGTCAATCATTTTAGAATTCATTTTAAATCCATTTTCACTTGATTTAGCAATAGGGGCGGATGTACTCAACAGTGAGTCGAATACTGCAAATTCTATTGATTTTAATTTTTTTTTTTTTAAAATATATATGTAATTTTAAAATATTTTTAGTATAAAAATTAATTAAATCTTATAAAAAAATATTATTTATATACGAGTGTTTCATTGTATTGAACAAAAATTTAAATCTACCCAATAATGAAAGAAATTAATCGTAACTCTTGTCATTTCATTTCAAAAGAGTGTTGAATTGTCATGGACAAATTACGCATTAAGGTTGGCTGAAGGTGGTCAAATGTCTCAAATTCAAACATATTTTTCATCACAAATATTATTTAACTTTTAATCAACTTACAGCATATATTAAGACTTGCTACTATACGACGAAGTTTATAGAAGTAAATTTTTCTAACTCCAACTAGAACCACAGAACCACTAGGCTAAGGATTCAATTTGAGCACGATTCAAATGAGAAAAGAAACTTAACCTGTCTGATTGATACAGATGTTATTATACTCAGATTGCTTGGTAGAAATTTGTTGTGCTGTTCCAGAGACAAAGGAATCCACCTCCACATGCTACTCCATAAAGCTTCTACCCTTTCCAAATGGACGGTGACATAGAATCCTCAATTGGGAATGAATTTGTTTATAACGTGATAACATAATTATGTTATGAATAAAATTTATTATATTGTGAACGAAAATTAATATAATAGTGAACTAATGATATAATTATAAAAAAAATTGTAATAATTCATAACTATTAAAACTGTTAGATGTCGCTATTATGTTATGAGGAAGATCCTCAATTTAGTTGACGTATCAGACATATAATTGATGCAAGCTTGCAAGCAATTAATATAGAATTTTGTTATATTTCCTATCAGTGTCCATTTAGATACACTATTTCACTATCAATAATGTTGGACCTTGCACTTTATTTCTAGTTTCAAAGCCTCCGGTGGAGCCCTTGATTTTACCTAATCATCTATGTGTCATAATAATTTTTGGAGTCTTTTGGTGTATTTTCTCTCAACAATCTTTGCTCTCTTCAGCATGAAAATGGCCATTCCTGATGTCTTTGAGTAAGGTATCAGATATAATTGAGCCTTCCAGCTGTTAGTCATTACCCTAATTTATTTTTTGGAGAAATCAAAACCACAATTTAAACTCAAATTTCTTATTATAATAGGTCTCTTAACTATTCAATGATACAACAACGTCAATTAAAAGATACCATAGTTTATCAGCTAAGTTATTCCAAGGTTGGGGATATTGTGAGACATTGTCAATGGCTTTCTGGGTCCAAGATGACAGCAATAGATTTGGATAGACTAGGCAAAAGGACAACATTGATGTCGAGGTTTGCTTAGAAATATTATTGCTTGCTTTTTAATCATCTAGATGAATCAGACATGGTTGTGGCATATATTGGATCTGAAAAAGTAGTGGTGTTGGAAATTTTCAGCTCCAAATCATGAAAGGCATAAAAAAAATGAAGATCCAGCGACTTTATCTGATTAACTGCCTTTTTTTCTTTATATTTTTCGGGTTCAATTCATTGGAAGCTCTTCATGCAATATTGGAATTACTTGTCTTGTTGGGTGGGTGATAGCTCTTTTTGAAAAGAAAGCGATCCAATTATACCTTTTAATATGAGATTTAAGAGTAATTTAATGATTAATTATTTTTTCTGACGGTTGGGAGGTTAGAGTTTCAATCTCATAGGGGTGGGGGTTAAAAGAAAAAAAAAACTGCATCTTTCAGTATGACTACTTTGGTATGACTTTACTCTAGTCACTAGCTCTGTCTTTAGCATCTAAAAAAAATAGATAGTAAGTGCTTTGACTACTAGAGATGGAACTGAATAGTGTAGGAAACTCGATGTCTTTAAGGTTATAATGCTCCGCTAAGGTACTTACGGCTCGATAGCACTAACATCCCAAGATACAACGATTAGACCTTCCGTGTAAGTAGCACTTCAATACACAAAAGCTTACGAATTGTCAACGTCAAACTCTCTCTATTATGATGCAAAAATGGACTATGTATATGTGAATTCGTATGCTAAAGCTGTGCAAAGCTCTCCTATTTATAGGTGCAAACTAAGAGTGTAATCAGGCCACCATAAATCCTTTCATAAAAACGCCACTTAAAAGCCAACGTTAAGAACAAGAAACGTCCTCTGCTAATGCCAATCGACGCAGAGATAAAGCACTTCCAAAAGCATTTAGTAAATGCATACATAATTAATAAAACTGATCCCATGATTAGCTTTCCAACTTATGCAATCATTACTAAGCAACCAGCTTTTCGTATGGCATTCAAAGTTGTTCAAAATGGTGAGTTTAAATAAGAGAATAAAAAGCTTACTCAAACCTTTCCTTCTCTAATTTCTCTTTCACCTTTAATGTATTTTGACTTAAAAAAATACTACATTCATCTTCTCGAATGGTGAATGCGCACGAACCATGTCCCAATTATTTAGACATGTGAGACCCACTTAAAAATTAAGTAAAAAATGTAAGTCAAAAACATCTTTTTTCAACATTTCCCCACATGAAAAGAAATTAATAGGCCAAAACCTAATATGCAGACGTGAGAGAGAGAGTTTAGTAGAAAGACATTACATCGGGATAGGTGGCTTTTGGCTTTGAACCTTCCCTAGTGAAAACTATCGGATTTACTTGTTAACCGGTGAACGCGATGTCTTGAACTGTTCAGCTTTCGTGTAAATCAAGACAATAAAGATCATACACCATCTTTCTTACACTGTCAAATTCTCACGGTTGTGTTCATTTCGGCTGTGAACAACTTCCGGTATTCACGAGTACTCTAGAGAATTCAGCCTTCAAATTCTCGTAGGATTGACGCCCTCCCTACTCATATAGGTGATGCTTATAAAGAGTATCCCTGCAATACTCCACTTGGATTTCCAAGATATAAGAATCATTAAAAGCATAGCTTAACCTAAGAAACACACAGGCAGCACTGTCTGCTCGTCATAGGAATAGGTGGGAGTATTACCCCCACAGTGCTCCCACTGAGTTATACATAATTCAGTTTTTCCCTTTGAACCTAGATCCAGGGATCTCCTGTCAGCAAGGTAGGGTTTTCTATTATGATAACTCTTAAGAAATAGGCTTAAGGCTTATTCCCCTCGTCGATTTATAAACTTTCTCTCTAGGTAAACTTTTGGTAAGCGGATCCGCAATATTATCCTTTGACTTTAAATAGTCAATAGAGATAATCCAATTTGAGAGCAAAAGCTTAACGGTATTATGTCTACGACGAATGTGTCTAGACTTATCGTTATACATACTACTCTGTGCCCTGCCAATTGCTGATTGACTATCACAGAATATATAGATAGCTGGCACAGGTTTCTGCCACTTTGGAATATCCTCTAAGAAATGTCTGAGCCATTCAGCTTCTTCAGCAACTTTATCCAAAGCTATAAACTCAGATTCCATTGTAGATATGGCTATACATGTTTGCTTAGTGGATTTGTAAGATACAGCAGCACCTCCCAACGAAAAGACATACCCAGTGGTGGATTTTGAGTCTTTAGTATCAGATATCCAATTAGCATCACTATACCCTTCTACTACAGCTGGATATCTTGAAAAGTGCAACCCGTAGTTCAAAGTGTATCTAAGATACCTTAGAACTCTCACAACAGCAGTCCAGTGGGCTTGTCCTGGATTACTGGTATACCTACTAAGTTTGTTAACAGTAAGCGCAATATCGGGTCTTGTACAATTCATAATGTAGATCAGACTACCAATTATTCGAGAATACTCTAGCTGAGATATCCCTTCACCTGTGTTCTTAGCAAGGTGGCTATTCACATCCACAGGCGTCTTAGCAACACTATCATCATCTTTACTAAACTTGTCCAATATCTTTTGTATATAATGAGACTAGGACAAGACTAGTCCATCTGATGTTTTAGTGATCTTCACACCTAGAATTACATTAGCCACACCCAGATCCTTCATGTCAAAGTTCTTGGATAACATTTTCTTGGTAGCCTTAATGACGTTATTACCACTTCCAATAATAAGCATATCGTCTACATATAGACAGATAATGATATATTCTTGACTTGTGCCTTTCACATAAACACACTTGTCATACTCATTAATTCTAAAGCCATTAGATATCATGGCTTTATCAAAATTTTCATGCCATTGCTTAGGCGCTTGTTTTAATCCGTAAAGGGATTTTACAAGCCAACAAACTTTTTTCTCGTTACCTGGAACCACAAACCCCTCGGGTAGTTCCATGTAGATTTTTTCCTCTAAATCTCCATTCAAGAAGGCAATCTTTATATCCATTTGATGGATCTCTAGATTATTAATAGCTGCAATCGCTATTAACATTCGAATGGACGTAATCCTTGTAACCGGTGAATAAGTATCAAAATAATCAAGACATTCTTTCTGTTTATATCCCTTGATGACAAGTCTGGCCTTATATTTATCAATTGATCCATCAGCCTTCATCTTCCTCTTGAAAATCCATTTACACCCTAAAGGTTTATTTCCAAGAGGAAGATCCACCAGTTCCCACATATGATTATGCATGATGGACTCAATTTCGCTATTGACAGCCTCTTTCCATAAAGGAGCTTCAGGGGTTGTCATAACCTCATTAAAGGTACGAGGCTCATTTTCTAACAAATAAGTTAGAAGATCAAGACCGAAAGACTTAACAGCTCTAGCCCTTTTGCTACGTCTCGGTTTGTCTTCAGTATCATTAGATATAGTCATTCCATTTATATCTTTCTCTTCAGTTCCATAAGTTCTCTTAGAAGAACTTGATTCCTGTGTTTTCTTATAAAGAAATCTTTCCTCAAAGAATTATGTATTTCTCGACTCGATAACTATATTCTCATGAATATCAGTTATTTCTGACCTAATCACCAAAAATCTATATGCAGCACTGTTCTGTGTGTATCCAATAAAGACACAATCCACAGTCTTTGGACCAATTTTGACTATTTTAGGTGCAGGAACCCTCACCTTAGCTAAGCACCCCCACACTCTTAAGTAATTGTAGGAAGGTGGTTGACTTTTCCACAACTCATAAGGTATTTTGCTCAATTTCTTGTAGGGTACCTTATTTAGAATATGATTTGCAGTTAGCACTGCTTCCTCCCACAAGTTATGAGATAAGCCTGAATTAATCAACAAGGCATTCATTATTTCTTTAAGAGTTCTGTTCTTACGCTTAGCAACACCATTTTGTTGAGGAGAGTATGGTGCCGTTGTTTGGTGAATAATACAATGTTCAACACAAAAATCCTCAAAAGGGGATACATATTCTCCCCCTCTATCGCTTCTCAGCATTTTTATCATTTTGCCCAGTTGATTCTCAACCTCATTTTTATATAGTTTAAATACTTCAACAGCCTCATCCTTGCTCTTAAATAAGTAAACATAACAGTATCTCGTACAATCATCAATGAAAGTAATGAAATACTTTTTCCTACCTCTAGTTTGCACAAAATTTAAGTCACAAACATCACTGTGAATTAACTCTAGAGGTTCGGAACTTCTTTCTACCGATTTAAAAGAAGCTCTCGTTAACTTTGATTCCGTGCAAACTTCACATTTATTGTTGAGATTAAAATCAACTTTAGGCAATAGTCCTAAATTGACCAATTTTCGCAATGAATCAAAATTAACATGTCCTAATCTATCATGCTATAAATTAGGATAATCCACAACATAAGCAAATGACTTGTTCTTATTGATAGAAGTAGATGGCTTATCAGCCTTTACAACCATCATAACATTAAGTTTAAATAACCCATCACAATCATAACCTTTGCCTACAAAGACACCATTCTTAAGCAAAATAAACACCCCGAACTCAAAAACCAGCTTGAACCCATTTCTACTCAACAAGGATCCAGAAACTAAATTCTTCCGGATGTCTGGGACAGGCAGCACGTTGTTGAGTGTCAGCTCCTTCCCTGAAGTCATTTTCAAAATAACTTTCCAATCCCATCTACCTTTGATGTGGAGGAATTCCCCATGTAGATGGTTTCTTCAGATTTTTGGTAGGTGGAGAAACTATTCTTGTCAGAACAAACGTAACGAGTAGCTCCTATGTCCACCCACCACTGTTTTGGATTGCCAACCAAATTAACTTCTGACATGACCGCTGCCAGATTCATGTTGGACATTTCTTCTCCTAGGTCTTCAACAGTATTAGCCTGAGCCTTTCTTTTTCTTCTGAGCTCCCTTGTTGGCACGGAGTCTACAGTCAATAGCCTTATGTCCCGTCTTGTCACAGACTTAGCAGTTACCAGCAAACTTCTTCTTATCAGTACATTTCTTTCCTTGATTCTGGCCATTGAACTTCCTCCTTTTGTTACTAGGGCCGTGCTCTACCACATTCATCTTTGACTCTAAAGGCGAGAGTCCAACCCTTTTGTCATTCTTACGGTTGTCTGTTTCAATCTTCAACCTCAAAACCAGGTCTTCAACTGTCATTTCCTTTAACTTGTGCCTTAAATAGCTTTTGAAGTCTTTCCATCTAGGAGGTAACTTCTCAATGAGTGCACCAGATTCAAAAGTTTTACCCATATTCATTCCTTCCGCATGACAGTCATGAGGAATCAGTTGATATTCTTCTACCTGGGGCAATAAAGGCTTGGAATCTACCATTTTGAAATCTAGGAACCTAGCAACTATAAACTTCTTCGTGCCTGCATCCTTCGATTTGTATTTCTTATCCAACGATTCCCTCAAAGCCTTTGTTGTCGGGATTGGACTATAAACATTATACAATGCATTATCCAATCCGTTGAGGATATAGTTTCTGCAGAGGAAGTCCGCATGCTTCCAAGCATCAACGGCAGCAACGGTTTGCATATCAGGATTGTCATCCAATTCCGGTGCATCCTCTTTCAAAAACTGAGTCAGACTCAAGGTGGTCAAATAAAATATCATTTTCTGCTGCCACCTTTTGAAATCCCTCCCATCAAACTTTTCTGGCCTCTCACCATGACCAGCAGGAGGTACCGCCACAAACGGCGTAGCAGAAGCAATTGTTACTGATGGTCTTGCCAAGGGTACATTTTCATTCCCAGTGGATCCACCAGTTGATCTATTACCATGTATAGGTACTGATCCAGATCTATTTCCGTCATTTCCATTTCCAGGAACGTTAGGAATTCCAGTTTCGGTATTCATTTTAAATAAAGTCCAAAAAATTACCAACTGCACTAAAAATTAAAGTCAGTCTCAGATAATACTTTAATCAATTTACAAATTCTAATACTTAATACTTAACTTTAATTAACATAATTAAAATTAGTATTTATTAACACAAAGCATTTTCAGTACACTCAACAGGAGAGTAGACAAAAAATTTAATAGTGTCTAATTAGAAATCAATCAAAAGCTATATATCTAGAGACGAACAAGCAAGCCTTAAAACTATTATAGTCTAATGCTCGAAATAAAAGATATTATATAGTTAATAATAGACTCCAAAAGAATCTATTAAAAAACTAACCTAACTATAATGAATCATATAAGAATAGAAGTCAAACAGAAGCATATCGCATACTATTAATTATATGCAATAGAAAGATAGACAACATACAAAATTAAACTAAAACAATTCTGATAGAGATTGATTCTACCAGAACTTTAATTCCAATAGAGTGCACAAATTAAATAATTGCAAAATTATAACCTTAAGATTGTAAGAATTTTTTTTTTTGCAGATAATTAATTTGTGCTGAGGATAATAAACTAAAGAACAGTAAAATAATATATTAATATATTTGTAATGAAATACACAAACCGAGGCTTGAGTTTAACTCGATGTCCTTAAGGTTATAATGCTTCGCTAAGGTACTTACGGCTCGATAGTACTAACATCCAAGGATACAATGATTAGACCTTCTGTGTAAGTAGCACTTCAATACACAAAAGCTTGTGAATCGTTAGCGTTAAACTCTCTTTGTTATGATGCAAAAATGGACTATGTGTATGTGAATTCATATGCTAAAGCTGTACAAAGCTCTCCTATTTATAGGTACAAACTAAGAGTATAATCTGGCCACCATAAATTGTCACGCCCCAATCCGACCTGTGAAGGTTAGACTAGGGTGTGATCTAAACATTCAAGTCATATCACGTACTTAATCGTTCAAGAAAGTTTAACGCTTAACGTTTTAGCCTAACTCCACAAATTCTCTAAAAAACTGGAAGCATAACGACTGTAATTGGGCTGTTTAGTTTGACCTAATTCTCTAAACGCCTCAAAATTTTCAATCCCAATTTCATTTCTAACTAAGATTACTATTTATAACCAATCGAAATGCCTACCAGTTATCTCGAAGTCTCGTTTGATTAATAACCTAGCATGATACTATGTCTCGTTTGTTTGTTAATCCTTGTTACAAAAGTACCTGTTGATCTTAGCTTAACAATGAGTACCTGCTTTAAATTGGATAAGTTCATTTTACTTAATCCTTACCTGATACTTCATAACCCTATGATAGATACTAGCCAATAACGATAGCAAAACGACCATAGTAGTGTCTATCTAGTTATTATCAGTACAAGCCAAAATTAGACCCCAAATTACAACGGGGGTCTTTTACATTACAATAACAAGCATCATAAGAAAAGAAATAGTCTTCAAGCAACATATTGTTCACAAAATGGCCATAGTCAAGCAAGGCATGTAGGCCAAGCAATCATTCCAAGGAATCATCATTAGGCACGTCGTCCTCGGGTACCTGTTCTTGGTCTTCTTCACCTGAGATGATAAAAGAGGGTGAGTCCTTATGAACTCAGCGAGGGGGAACGAGAAATAAGTTTTGAAACTCATTTTCCGGTTCAACTTATGAAAAATCCTTTTTGCAAGCATGAATATATCACAAGTAAGTACATAACGTAACGTAAAAGTAAAGGAACACAATTACCCGTCTTTCCTCCCCGAGGTCCTCTAGGAACCAAGCGAGAGTACTTATACACATAGTGAAAAGAATACGGTGAGCTTTTGCTCTCAGTTCATGTCAGTATCAGTTGTTGTGGCCGACTTCAAATCATCCCCTTATCACGCCAAATGGGTGTACTCCGGATGTACCCTGAAATCCTACGACCCAACTCTCCGAGGAAGTCTAGCCCCCAAGCGAGAGAGGGAATTGGACAATGGTAGTCACGGTTGCACCGGCAAGCCCGATGCAGCCCGGTGTGCGTGAACCCTACCACGCCAGAATGAAAGGTTGCAACCTTGTATGCAATGCACATTTATGACATTTAATATATCACATTTGGAGGTCAACAAAGTAGGTTACCTCCGGGCAGTCATAAGATTGCACATTGATAAGTAAACACGCGAGGCACAATATGACAAGTAATTTCACTTGAAAAGCACATGGAGTTATATGAATATTAAACGGGCAGCCATGTAACGCATGTAAATCAAGTCATATAACTCATTTCGAAGTTCACGTAATCAAATAACAATATTATTCAACATGTAACGACATCTACGTGGGACCAGGTGCAAGAAAGGCCTATTTATCAACATGTAATCATCAAAATCATATTTAGGGCTACAAGGGCAACTACGGGCAGCCTACTAAATACATAATCAAATACAATATCCAAAGGATCAACACTTAGCGAATTTACCTAGTCATTAGGGTTTTATTTCGTGCTCACCCGTGCGATTAAGCCCTAAGTTGTCACGTGATTAAACTCAAGCCATGCATTGATTAATTCAAACACCCTCAATATTCAAAACAGTCCACACAACATCCCAATGCCACAATCCTAAGCATTTAATGCAACAAGAGAAGCTACAATAATTTTTCTAAGCATATCACTAGATGAAAACCTTACTGCAATGGACTGTTTTCTCACAATCATTGAGACAAGCAAAAAAACTCCAATTCCAGTGAACAAGATGTCAATTTAAATCTTAAGGAGTGAACTAAATTTAGAAACAAACCTTGCATCATTCGGAGTTCTGGTTCAAGAGTTATAGCCAAAACAGTGAGACTATACAAAACTGTCCAGATTTGCACACATTTCAATACTTGTCGATTTGGAGGGCTTTAGGGTCAGATTTAGACTTAGTCCATTTCTGATAAAAATGTCCAGAACTAAAAAATCTAGCAGCACACCAAATGTCATATATTTTCGATATCATTTACTAAGTCAAAACTGGTTCGTTCTACAAGGTCAGTGAATCTGCCAAAACCTGCTTCATTTTTCCAGACTTTCCAGATTTGGACACATTTTGATAATTGTCCATTTTGAGGACCTTAGATTCAAAATTAGCTTTGTCCTATTTCTAAAAAGAGTGTTCAGAACTGGCAAAACTAGTTATCTATCAATTTTCATGAATTTTCAACATCATTTACCTAGTCAAAATCACCTCGCACCAACAAGATAGAAGGCTGTCACATACACGATTTCATCAATCATCACATTCTAGCCAAATATCTTGCCATGCATGTTTATAAAAGCTCATGAACACACATATATCTCAAATACAGAAGTAAAGATAGACATTTAAAGGCATGCATGTGGTTTTTTGAAAGATTTTCAAGAAGTTTTAGCCCTCACCTTAGCAAAACAACAAAGAGATGCATAACCTCTTGATGAAGCACAATGTCGAGCCTTGTCTTTGCTTAACGGAGAGACAACTTGGGCTTCCCCTAATTTCCTAGCTAAGTTACCATGTTCTTAGTAGGTGCATGTGGTTAGAACAAGAAGAAAACGAAATGGAAGCTAATAAACTCACCTAAGCCGAAATGGATGTGCTAAAGGCTTGCGTGTATGCTTCTTTGCTCCTAGTTTTGCTTGGTCAAGATCCTAAGCTTCTTGCATGTCTTGATGAACCATTGAGTGATGAAGTTAAGCTATGGAGTGTAGAAACTCATCCAAGGCCGAGAGAGAGAGAGAAGAATGAGAGGAAATGAAAGAAAATGAAAGCTTTGTAATGTTTGATGCTTGTGTCGGCCTAGGGCCTTGCAAAATCAGAATTTTGCGTCTTCAAGAAGCATTTTGAATTGTCTAGTATGGGCAAGGAACTTGTGTCGAGATTTGGAGGCTTTGGGTGGAGTTTTGAGCTAAATTTTTTATGCATTGTGTCATAGATTGTTATAGGATGTCTAGGAATAGAATTTGAAATTAAAATGCATGGACAATGGCTCCTAGTGGTCGGCCAAGGGTGTGTTAAGATCTGAATTTTTGTGTTGGTTGAGCAATAATTAATTGTGTGTTTGGGATATGCAAAGAATAAAAAATAAAGAATAAAGAATGTCTAGCTTTTTGTGAGATTTTGTCTTCTAGTGGGTTGAATTAGCAATTTAATATTAGTTAGTGGAGTTTGTAGGATTAATTAATGATCTAGTGCTTCGTGTAAGATGCTTTTTTGATTAGCATGAGGGCACGCTTTCTTAGGTTTAGGGTACACGAAACGAGGTATCGCACGTAAATCAAGGTTAGGCCTTACATCCTCCCCTCCTTGAAAGAATTTCGTCTCGAAATTCAATATTACCTTTGAAATAAAGCTGGATATTGTTGTTCCATCTGGTTTTGCCTTTCCTACGTTGCTTCTTCAACTCTATGATGGTCCCACAACACTTTCATCATCGGTATAGATTTGCTGTGCAACTCCCGATCTTGCTGGTCTAGGATTTGAGTGGGCTTCTCTTCATAAGACAACTTCTCCCGAAGCTGCAATGGCTCTGGCTCTAAGATATGCAATGGATCAGGGTGATACTTCTGTAGCATAGAAACATGAAAGACGTCGTGAATATTGGAGAGGTTTTGGGGTAGTTCCAAGCGATACGCTAACTTGTCAGCCTTCTCAATTATCTCGAATGGTCCTACAAACCTCGGGCTCAACTTTCCACCCTTGCCGTGTTTAATCAGTCCCCTCTGGGGTGATATCTTCAAGAACACCTTATCGCCGATCTCAAACTCTAGATTCCGTCTCCGTCGGTCTGCGTAACTCTTCTGCCTGCTCTAGGCGGTAAGCATCCGTTTCCGGATGAGGTGGATATTATCAACAGTCTTCATAAGTTCAGGTAGAAGGGTCGGGTCAAAAGTCTTCATCTCACCTATTTCATCCCAATAAATTGGGGATCGACACTTACGTCCATACAATGCCTCAAATGGGGCTATCCCGATAGTGGCCTGATAACTATTATTATAAGCGAACTCCGCTAGAGATAGGTATTTCTCCCAACCTTTTCCGAAGTCTAAAACACACACCCTCAGCATATCCTCCAGAATCTGAATAGTTCTATCAAATTGTCCATCAGTCTGAGGGTGATAAGCCGTACTAAAACTCAACTTCGTTCCCAAAGCTTCTTGCAATCTCTTCCAAAATTGGGAAGTGAAACGAGGGTCTCTATCCGATACAATACTCATAGGCATCCTGTGCAATCTTACAATCTCCGCCACATACATATCTCCCAACTTCTCAGGACTATCCTCCTTGTTCATCGGTAAAAAGTGTGCTAACTTAGTCAATCTATCCACTATGACCTAAACGGCATCATGACCTTTTTGTGACCTGGGCAGGTCTATAACAAAGTCCATAGTTATATGTTCCCATTTTCATTGAGGGATTTCTAACGGCTGAAGTAAACCTATTGGTCGTTGATGTTCTGCTTTGACTCTCTGGCAAGTCAAACATCGTGCCATGAACTCCGCGATCTCTCTCTTCATGTTATTCCACCAATAGTGTTGCTTCAAATCCCGGTACATCTTTGTTCCGCCGGGGTAAATAGTGTATCTTGAATTATGGGCTTTTTCAAGAATCTTCTTTTTCAGCTCTGGCTCATTAGGAACACAAATCCGATTCCTAAAACTCCAAACACCCTCATCATGAAACTTAAAATTTGTGTTGCTTTCTTTAATCTTCTGAAACTGTTGATCCTTCTGTTGAGCCTCTCGTAATTCAGACAACAAGGTCGATTGAACTTGTGTAGTGGCAAAAAGTAACCCTTTTTGAGTCAATTGTGGTTTCCACAAAAATGCTTCCTCCAACAACTCCTGCACCTTAACTTCCAGTTTTGCCATGCTTGCTTTCCGACTTAAGGCATCTGTAACTACATTCACTTTACCGGGCACATAATTGATCGTGCAGTTATAATCATCCAAAAGCTCCATCCACCGTCTTTGCCTCATGTTCAACTCTTTTTGTGAGAACAAGTATTTCAAGCTCTTGTGATCAGTAAACACCTCGAACTTGTTACCCCATAGATAGTGCCTCAATTTCTTGAGTGTAAACACAATAACCGCTAACTCCAAATCATGCGTCGGGTAGTTCAATTCATACTGCTTCGGTTTCCTAGAAGCATACGCAATCACTCTACCATTTTGCATCAACACATAACCTAGTCTTTCCTTCGAAGCATCGCTATAGATTACAAAACCTTGACTCCCTTCAGGCAATGCAAGAACATGTGCGATAGTCAATCCTTTCTTCAATTCTTGGAAACTGTTCTCACACTTGTCATCCCACACGAACTTTGTTTTCTTTTGAGTGAGCTTTGTAAGCAGTCCTGCGATCTTTGAGAAATCCTTCACGAACCTCCGATAATAGCCGGCTAGACCAAGAAAACTCCGAACTTCCGTAACATTTTCTTGCTTCTTCCAAGACATCGCTGCTTCTATCTTTGCTGGATCTACTACTATTCCCTCTTGGGATATGATGTGCCCCAAAAATGCAATCTGCTGTAACCAAAACTTGCACTTGCTAAACTTTGCATACAATTGATGCTATCGAAGTTTCTGCAGTACCAATCGCAGATGTTGTTCATGCTCAGCCTCGGATTTCGAGTATACCAAAATATCATCAATGAAGATCACCACAAATTGGTCCAAGTAGGGTTGAAACACCCTGTGCATCAAGTCCATAAAAGCTGCAGGGGCATTAGTTAGTCCAAATGGCATCACCACATATTCATAATGCCCATATCTCATCTTGAAAGCCGTTTTAGGCACATCCTCCTTTTTGATCCGTAACTGATAGTACCCTTGCCTCAAGTCGAGCTTCGAATACACTTTGGCTCCTTGAAGTTGATCAAATAACTCGTCGATCAGTGGAAGTGGGTATTTATTCTTGACGGTCACTTGGTTCAATCCTCGGTAATCGATGCATAGCCTCAACGTTCCGTCTTTCTTCTTTACAAATAGGACTGGCGCACCCCACAGTGAAGAACTTGGTTGAACAAACCCCTTCTTCAGCAATCCTTGCAATTGGTCCTTCAATTCTTGTAGCTCGGCCGGTGCCATACGATAAGGAGCTTTAGATATAGGCTGGGTACCAGGCAGTAATTCTATAATGAACTAAATCTCCCGATTTGGGGGTAAACCGGGCAATTCTTCTGGAAACACATCCGCATAATCTTTAATCACTGGCATCTAATCCAACTTAGCTTTGTCCGATGGCTTGTTGATGAGGTAAGCTAAGTATCCACTGCATCCTTTTCTCAAGGACTTCACTGCTTTCGTAGATGAAATGATGAAACTCCCGGTGAAGTCTCTTCGACCCATGATTTCTAATATTGGTTGACCAGGTATCTGGAATGTTACAATCTTCGTCCAGCAATCTAGTTGGGCATGATGCTTTGCCAACCAGTCCATCCCTAAGATGACCTCATAGTCTCGAAAGGGTAATACAATGAGATTGGCGGAGAATTCCCTATCTTTAATTTAGATTTTACATGCTTTACAAGCTGAGCTAGTAACAAGTTTAGAACCCATCGAAGTACCAACTTTTACTTCGTAAGGCAAACATACAACTTTCAGTTTCACACGTTGCACACATAAGGGGGTAATAAATGAATGAGTAGCACCTGGATCAATTAGTACCCTAACAGGTTGATTCAGTATGAAGAATGTACCTTCAATAACAGTGGTCTCCTCTGGAAGCTCCTTGCACTCAATAGTATAAGCTCGAGCCTGAACTCTAGGAACTGGAGTCTTGCCTCTACCAGCTAGTTTAACCTGATTTTGTCCTGCTTGCCATTTAGGGCAATCCTTGATCTGATGCTGATCACTGCCACACCGCACACATCGTCCTGACTTCTTCCAGCACTGAGCCTCGGTATGCCCCTTCTTGTCACAGTAAGAACAGTTGATAGACTGAGTAGTAGGTGAACTACTTGTGGATCCGCAAGTAGAAGAGGCTGATGGCCCTTTAGTCGGGCCACGATTATTAACTGGTCTGTTTTGGCTCTGGCCCTGACTATGACTCTGGCTCTAGAATTTTCTCTGTTGACCTGAAGGCTGGTATGGTTTCTTGTTCGGCTGGCTCGAACCGGCTCTATCAAGTTTTCTCTTCTCAACTCGGGAAGCAGCAGCAAGGAGAGCAGAATAGGTATCGAAGTCATGCGAAGCCAACTGGTCCTGAATTTCTGGCCTTAATCCAGTAGTAAATTTCCACATCTTCGCCTCAGGGGTACTGACCATGTATTGAGCATAACGGGACAGTGGGTCAAAGTGAGCCTCGTACTGGGCCACCATCATGTTACCCAGGTTCAAGTGCATGAATTCCTCAATCCGCCTCTACTTGGAAACTGCAGGTACGTATTTCTACTTGATTGCCTTAACAAAATTACCCCACAAGCGAGGGGTCTAATCAGTTTCCCAATTCGCCTCCACCATGTGCCACCAATGCTCAACATCCCCATGCAACAGAAACACAGCGAACTCCACCTTTTCTTTATCAGTATAGTCAAGTGGCCTAAAAATCCTCTCGATTTCAGACAGCCAAGCCTCTGCTTTTTCATCATCAGCTTCCCCGTGGAATTTGGACGGGCGAAAGTCAAGGAACTCCCTCATCCTGCTATGTCTCCCATGGTTACTATCATTCCTGTTGTTGTTGTTGTTGTTGTTTGCTTCACGTGCATCTTGACGTTCCATCACTCGTGACACGCGATCCATGGCATTCGCCATCATGTTAAACATAGCCATGCTGGGATTAGTTTGGTAAGCATCTCCGGTCTCTTGGGGCTCACCGCTCCTATTGGTAGTGCGGGTACTAGGGCCGGCCATCTATAGACACAGATTATGATGCATAATTTATTGAAATACGACAAACAAGAATTTAATGCATAAGATATGCAACATATAATTTTATATAGATACACAATTCTAGAAACAGTTAAAACATGTTAATCACATAAACATATAAAAACAGAGAAGGCACACTTAACATTATCACATATTAATACATAAACAAGTCATCCTAATAATCTTAGGGCTTCTACCCATGGTCCGAGAGTTAAACCCGGCTTAAGTAATCTAAGTTTTGATACCATTCTTCTATAAGGTGTCACGCCCCAACCCGACCTGTGAAGGTTAGACTAGGGTATGATCTAAACATTCAAGTCATATCACGTACTTAATCGTTCAAGAGGGTTTTAACACTTAACGTTTTAGCCTAAACTCCACAAATTCTCTGAAAAACTGGCAGCATAACGGCTGTAATTGGGCTCTTTAGTTTGACCTAATTCTCTAAACGCCTCAAAATTTCCAATCTCAATTTCACTTCTAACTAAGATTACTATTTATAACCAATCGAAATGCCTACTAGTAATCTTGAAGTCTCGTTTGATTAATAACCTAGCATGATACTATGTCTCGTTTGTTTGTTGATCCTTGTTACAAAAGTACCTGTTGATCTTAGCTTAACAATAAGTACCTGCTTTAAATTGGATAGGTTCATTTTACTTAATCCTTACCTGATACTTCATAACCCTATGATAGATACTAACCAATAACGATAGCAAAACGACCATAGTAGTGTCTATCTAGTTATTATCAGTATAATTTAAAATTAGACCCCAAATTACAACGGGGGTCTTTTACATTACAATAACAAGTATCATAAGAAATGAAATAGTCTTCAAACAACATATTGTTCACAAAATGACCATAGTCAAGCAAGGCATATAGGGCAAGCAATCATTCCAAGGAATCATCATTAGGCACGTAATGTAAAAGTAAAGGAACACAATTACCTGTCTTTCCTCCCCGAGGTCCTCTAGGAATCAAGCGAGAGTACTTATACACATAGTGAAAAGGATACGGTGAGCTTTTGCTTTCAGTTCATGTCAGTATCAGTTGTTGCGGCTGACTTCAAATCATCCCCTTATCACGCCAAATGGGTGTACTCCGGATGTACCCCGAAATCCTACGACCCAACTCTCCGAGGAAGTCTAGCCCCCAAGCGAGAGAGGGAATTGGACAATGGTAGTCACGGTTGCACCGGTAAGCCCGATGCCGCCTGGTGTGCGTGAACGCTACCACGCCAGAATGAAAGGTTGCAACCTTGTATGCAATGCAGATTTATGACATTTAATATATCACATTTGGAGGTTAACAAAGTAGGTTGCCTCCGGGCAGTCATAAGATTGCACATTGACAAGTAAACACGCGAAGCACGATATGACAAGTAATTTCACTTGAAAAACACATGGAGTTATATGAATATTAAACGGGCAGCCATGTAACGCATGTAAATCAAGTCATATAACTCATTTCGAAGTTCACTTAATCAAATAACAAGATTATTCAACATGTAACGACATCTACGTGGGACCGGGTACAAGAAAGACCTACTTATCAACATGTAATCATCAAAATCATATTTAAGGCTACAAGGGAAACTACGAGCAGCCTACTAAACACATAATCAAACACAATATCCAAAGGATCAACACTTAGTGAATTTACCTAGTCATTATGGTTTCATTTCGTACTCACCCGTGCGATTAAGCCCTAAGTTGTCACGTGATTAAACTCAAGCCATGCATTGATTAATTCAAACACCCTCAACATTCAAAACAGTCCACACAATATCCCAATGCCACAATCCCAAGCATTTAATGCAACAAGAGGAGCTACAATAATTTTTCTAAGCATATCACTAGATGAAAACCTTACTGCAATGGACTGTTTTCTCACAATAATTGAGACAAGTAAACAAACTCCAGTGAACAAGATGTCAATTTAAATCTTAAGGAGTGAACTAAATTTAGAAACAAACCTCGCGTCATTTGGAGTTCGGGTTCAAGAGTTATAGCCAAAACAGTGAGACTACACAAAACTGTCCAGATTTGCACACATTTCAATACTTGTCATTTTTGAGGGCTTTAGGGTCAGATTTAGCCTTAGTCCATTTCTGACAAAAATGTTCAGAACTGAAAAATATAGCAGAACACCAAATTTTATGCATTTTGGATATCAATTACTAAGTCAAAACTGGTTCTTTCTACAAGGTCAGTGAATCTGCCAAAACCTGCTTCATTTTTCCAGACTTTCCAGATTTGGACACATTTTGATAATTTGCCATTTTGAGGACCTTAGACTCAAAATTAGCTTTGGCCTATTTCTGCGAAGAGTGTTCAGAACTGGCAGAACTAGTTATCTACCAATTTTCACACATTTTCAACATTACCTAGTCAAAATCACCTTGCACCAACAAGACAGAAGGCTGTCACATACACGATTTCATCTATCATCACATTCTAGCCAAATATCTTGCCATGCATGTTTATAAAAGCTCATGAACACACATATATCTCAAGTAAAGAAGTAAAGATAGACATTTAAAGGCATGCATGTGGTTTTTTGAAAGATTTTCAAGAAGTTTTAGCCCTCACCTTAGCAAGACAACAAAGAGATGCACAAACTCTTGATGATGCACAATGTCGAGCCTTGTCTTTGCTTAGCCAAGAGACAACTTGGGATTTCTCTAATTTTCTAGCTAAGTTACCATGTTCTTAGTAGGTGCATATGGTTAGAACAAGAAGAAAATGAAATGGAAGCTAACAAACTCACCTAAGCCGAAATGGATGTGCTTAAGGCTTGCGTGTGTGCTTCTTTCCTCCTCGTTTTGCTTGGTCGAGATCCTAAGCTTCTTGCATGTCTTGATGAACCATTGAGTGATGAAGTTAAGCTATGGAGTGTAGAAACTCATCCAAGGCCGAGAGAGAGAGAGAGAAGAATGAGAGAAAATGAAAGAAAATGAAAGCTTTGCAATGTTTGATGCTTGTGTCGGCCTAGGGCCTTGCAAAATCAGAATTTTATGTCTTCAAGAAGCATTTTGAATTTTCTAGTATGGGCAAGGAACTTGTGTCGAGATTTGGAGGCTTTGGGTGGAGTTTTGAGCTAAATTTTTTATGCATTGTGTCATAGATTGTTATAGGATGTCTAGGAATAGAATTTGAAATTAAAATGCATGGACAATGGCTCCTAGTGGTCGGCCAAGGGTGTGTTAAGATCTGAATTTTTGTCTTGGTTGAGCAATAATTAATTGTGTGTTTGGGATACGCAAAGAATAAAGAATAAAGAATGTCTAACTTTTTGTGAGATTTTGTCTTCTAGTGGGTTGAATTAGCAATTTAATATTAGTTAGTGGAGTTTGTAGGATTAATTAATGATCTAGTATTTCGTGTAAGATGCTTTCTTAATTAGCGTGAGGGCACGCTTTCCTAGGTTTAGGGCACACAAAATGAGATATCGCACATAAATCGAGGTTCGGGCCTCACATAAATCCTTTCATAAAAATGCCACTTAAAACCCAACGTTAAGAACAAGAAACATTATCTGCTAATGCCAATTGACGCAGAGATAAAGCACTTCCAAAAGCCTTTAGTAAATGCATACATAATTAATAAAACTGATCCCAGGATCAGCTTTCCAACTTATGCAATCATTACTAAGCAATCAAAGTACCAGCTTTTCTTATGGCATTCAAAGTTGTTCAAAATGGCGAGTTTAAATAAGAGAATAAAAAGCTTACTCAAACATTTCCTTCTCTAATTTCTCTTTCACCTTTAATGTATTTTGACTTGAAAAAATACTACATTCATCTTCTCGAATGGTGAATGCGCATGAACCTTGTCCCAATCATTTAGACATGTGAGACCTACTTAAAAATTAAGTAAAAAATGCAAGTCAAAAACATCTTTTAACAACAAATAGTACTTTTATCCATAATGCGAAAATTCTCGAAAATGTCGCACAAGTTTCTTTGATAGGTCCAGAGTGGAAAGTGAATCTAGCGGATCAAGTTTCAAGACTTTAATATATTCACACATGCATTAGGTCAGTCAATGATAGAATTCTAGAGCAGTAGGGAGTGTCGAACCCGCGACTTCGCAAGAGCAATTTCACCTCCTCTATCGCTGGATATATCATGGCCCTAGGGACTTAATATACCCAAATATAGTGAGAGTAAACAACAATCTGTAATTGGACAAAAACCTATACACTTGGTTGGAGAATTGTAGTAAGATCTCATAGTATTAGGTTCACTCTAACAACTTTCTTATCTTTTCCTTTACATGTAAGGGATTTGGAGTACTTTTCCTACATCTAGGGATCTCTTATTTCAGTTTTACTTTAACAACTTTCCTATATTTAATCAATCCCTTAGTTTATGGAATCCCTATATATTTCAGTTTCACTCTAACAGCTTCCATATTATAGGGACTCCCTGTTTTTATTTTATTTCAATATTCTCTTCTTATTTTAATTAAACGTATTATTTTGATATTTTTTCTTTACATATCTTCATTTTTGTTGGAGACATTCTATTTAATTATTAGTATAAATTTTTATTTTTTTAATATTATTTAATTTAAAACTTTTTCTATAATTTTTAATTTTTAATTTATATTTTTTTATTGTTCATGATAATATTCTATTATTTATTTTTTATAATATTATTTTTTTATTCATTTTATTTTTTATTTTTATTTTATTAATTTTTATTTATTCATTATTCATGACGATATTCTGTTATTTACATTTTTATTAATTTTATTTTTTGTTTTATAATATTATTATTTTTATTAATTTTTTGTTTAGGGGAGGGGGTAGGAAATTGTGTTTTCTCTCTTACATATACAGAAGTTGAAAATAGGTGTAGGAGTCTTCTACAATTTAAAAGATAGGGATAGAAGAGCTGTTGGAGATCAATTTTACCAATCCCATCCGTACATGTAGAGTATAGATGCATGTAGGGAGTCTCGACCTTAATCCCTAAACTAATGTCCCATTCGTGTGCGTTACGTTAATTTAGTAATTTCTAAACATAACATCAAATTATCTACTTTATACTTAAGATCATGTATCAATTCACTAGAAAATATCAACCCATTATACAATTCCAAAATTTCCCAAGATTTTGTAGAACCCTCAAGCTCTAAAGATTAATATATTTAGTAATTGTTAAATATAGCATAAAATTATCTACTTAAGGCTAGCTAGGTTTCAATAAATATGACCTCAATGAGTTCCCTTATCATGATATGCTATTTAAAGGATTGAAGAACGGAAAATGGAACAAAGCTCATTGCATATGCCCTCACCAATTTTCTTATGTTTTTATTGTGTTTGAATAAATTTTGCCTCAGCGATGAAAGCTTTCACAATAACAAATTCTAGTGAGACAGGATATGATTTTCAGAATAAGTCTAGAAGTTAAAGAATTGCAACTTCGCTTGTATAAGAAGGTGTTATGAGGCTGGACTTAACAAAAAAAATGGAATCACTTCTTGTGAGAGCATAATACTTTTTTATTTAATCATTAATAGAAGAGAAGTTCGTGTGAGAGTTTATTTGACTGACTTGGGGGACCGTCACAGCTCCTTGTTTCTCTTAGTTATTCATGTGAACAATCTCTGTGGCATACACGGGGGATCTACTTAAGTTATTATTATTATTATTTGGATAAACCAACCAATTAAAGATAATCATGATACGGCAGACGATTTAGCTGCTACGGTTTCTTATTGAATTATTAGGACAAGCCTGCAAAGTTTTAAAGGGGTCAAGCGAGTGATAGTGAAGTTTACTTCTCAAAATTACTAATGTTTTCTCAGTTCCCCCTCTAATTAAAATTATTGGTTGAGAACTCTGGGTTACTAATTTCTTTTATCAATTACTCATTTTATTAGAAATATTAAGTTAGGGGTTCTTATGTATCAAATTTTTGAAGTATCATTTATATTTATTAAGGTTTTATATGTTTTTATGGCATATTTTTTTTTTCTTTTTTAGGTGAAAGATGACATATGTTTGAGAGATTAGATTTTGTATTGTAATATTAAAAGTCTTGCGGGTTTAGGAAAAATAATTTTCTTAGACTCATAGTAATCAAGACTCTGAATTTTTCTTGACGGATTTAGGTACGTGACAAAGTGGTAAATTACCCTTGTCAAAAGGAAGTCTAAGATCGAAATAAGTGAGCTTCCAGTTTTTTCTCCCACAAATGTGAGTTATTTATAATTATTAGCGATTATACTTATAGTTAGTATATATTTTCTTTATTATACTTATAGGTAGTATATATTTTCTTTCATGTACTGCAATTATTATTTTTTCTCTAAAAAAGAGATAAATGTAGATCTCAAAAATTATAAAATAGCATGGTCCAACAATGTAATTGCCTCATGAGAACATTTTCCAATTAATCTAGGTTTGGGCCACCGGGGAAACTACAAAGTAAAGTCTATTATATAGACTTCTTAAACCCGAACATATAGTAAAATACCTTATCACACCCTAATGAGAAACGACTGCTAATTTTACCATTTTGGCTCTTACACAGTGATTGCTTATCTTTTTAGCTAGTTAAAGTTGCAAAATATGAATGAATTTCGCCCTTAAAATTACCTGCTAACATGATAAGTGAAAAGCCAGTGCAAATAGATTAGAGAGGCACGGAAACAGAAGTCTTGAAACTTTTCTCCATTTTTCTCACATTTTATGTGCGAAAAAAGATATTCGTCTTAATACAATTTCCTTGCGTTAGAAATTCATTTTTTTCCGAATCATGTTCTCTTTTCTCAAAGGAGAAAAAGAAAGTTAGAAGAGAGTTTACACTATAACAAGAAAATAGTGAAAGCTTTGAACTTAAATTTAGACATCCTTATTTCATCATTCGAATGGTGTTTTCTTACATGTATCACAACAAATAAAAGGGGTTCTTATAATAAGACAATTGACATGTATTGATCAAATCCATTAAACCTTATTGTAAGTTGTAACACTAACTTAATGCTATATTCTTACAAGACTATAGAAATCCATTCATGAAATTCTCTAAGTACATGAGGATGGAGTGACAATCACGTACAAAGCATTTTGCTTTTTCACAATCAACCCAAAAGCTTCACTCATGTCAAGCATATTTGGTTCAAGACCATCTGGGAGCTTCCAATCAAAGTGATACAATAGCAAAGCAAGTGAAAGTTCAATGGTTGTAATAGCGAACGAAATTCCAGGACATATTCGTCTACCAGCCCCAAATGGAATATACTCAAAATTGATTCCTTTGTAATCAATAGTTAACCCCTCAAACCTCTCTGGTATAAAGCATTCAGCATCAGGCCAATGTTCAGAATCTCTAGCTATGGCCCAAAAATTAATAATGACTTTTTCCTTCATAGGTATATCAAATCCATTAATCTCACACTTTTCTCTACATTCTCTTAAAATCAAAGGCGTAGGAGGGTGTAACCTCAATGTTTCCTTGATAACTAACTTCAAGTATTGTAGTTCTTTAATATCTTCCTCTGTGATATTCTTCTTTTTGGTAAGAACTTGTCGTACCTCGTCTTGTGCCTTATGCATAACTTTAGGATTTTTCAGCATTTCAGACATGACCCATTCCATGGTTGTCGCTGCAGTCTCTACACCTGCGGAGAATATGTCCTGAAAAACACAATTAAGTATACATATTTATTTAACTTGATGAACATGGTCAACATAACAAGAAGTAATGCTACCCACACTTGAAAAAGTTAAGGAAAAAAAATTCAAATCCCTCTTTTTTTGTCTTAGATATTTTTCTCATTTCAAGTCCCTCAAACTTAAGTGTTAGTCAATTTTAACATATTAGGGGTATCATGGTTATTTAACATTAATAAAAAAACCAACCAATAGGTAAAAATCACGTGGTCCCCACCCCACTCGCTCTGTCACCCATTCTAGGCTTCTAGCCCTTCCTTTCTACTTACTCCATCCATCCCCTAACTCATCCCCCTATTCTCCTTACTAGGAGTGTGCAGCGAAATCGCTAACCCGTCCAAACTGTCTAATCCAACCCAAACTAACCAACTTTTGACGGTTTCCTAAAAGTTTGGTTGGTTATGGTTTAAGGTTTCATAGGAATCGACCATATGGTTTGATTTATGGTTTTCACCTTCCTCCATATTTTTCAATCTCTCTCCTATTTCATTGAAGAAATCAAAAGACACCATGAGTAACTCGCTCTGTATTTTAAATTTCTATAACACAATTACTTTCTTTAAATGTGACTATAAGTTAAACTGAATGTATGATTTGGCTTGGTTTGGGTGGTTTGATTTCTTCAAATATTTTTTTTTCAAGGAAGAAGAAAGGGCATGAGAGCAAAAGAAAAAAGGCTCCTAATTATTTTGCCTTTCTCTTACTATAATTTTCTCAATTATATGAACAACTTCTTACAACAAAAAAGGCATTTTTAACATAAGTAACATCAACAACAGAGCAACATAACAACATTTACATTACACACTTCTTCTTCACCTCCCTCACATAATAAGCTTCTCACCATATTACATTACATAGACATAGATTTTAATTTTAGATTAATAAGAAGAAAGATTTTTAACAAAAAATTACAACCTTAAATTCGCTTTCTTGCTTGATTTTTCATACCTTTAAATCTCTCCGTGCTGGAAAAAAATATAGCGGAGAGATTTTATTAGGTCGTGAAAAATGAGTTAAGAAGCAAATTAAAAGATGTAGTACTACATAAAGAGAGTTTCGGTAGTTTTGATAGGTGTATGGTTTGGCTTTGGTTTTAATTTTTTCAAACCAAAGGTATTGGGTTGATTTGAAAAATAAAGTTTAAACCGCTCAAAACGACCCATGCACACCTCTACTCCCTACATCTTAACCTCTACCCTAAACCATTACCCCCATCCTAATCCTTACTGCCACCATCGACCTGTAGTAGCCTCCCTTTACCCTTTAAAACTGCCACTACAACCCCACCCACCTACCTCAATCTTTCTTTTTCCTTCTCCAGTCTCCACGCACACATTACAAACAATATTACATATTGATATGTATAAAAACCCCTTAACCCAATACAGATCGCGGAGCGGCCGCTCGGGGGCGTCGAGAGAGCCTCGTCCGAGGTCTCGAAGACCTCGGACGAGGTCAGGACCTCGGACAGTTCGTGTCCGAGGTCCCTAGGACCTTGGACATTTTTTATTGTCCGAGGTCCCAAGGGACCTCGGACATGTTTGTTTGTCCGAGGTCCCTAGGACCTCGGACATGATTCTTTGTCCAAGGTCCCAAGGGACCTCGGACATGATTCTTTGTCCAATGTCCCAAGGGACCTCAGACATAATTCTTTGTCTGAGGTCCCAAGGGACCTCGGACTGATCATGTTCGAGGTCCAAGGGACCTCGGACAGATCAGTCCGAGGTCCAAGGACCTCGACATGATATTTTGTCCGAGGTCCTATGGACCTCGGATATGCCATGTCCGAGGTCCATAGGACCTCGAATGTATTTTTTTTTCCGAGGTCATGTAGACCTCGGACCAATTTTTGGGTGGTGGCACCCGGACCTTGATAGTGCATGGGGAGGCTGTTCTGTTTTCTAACGAGGTATAGAACTGTCTGGGGGTCGCTTTTTGAGATCTCAGGCAAAAAAAGACTAGTAAACATAGTTCCATATAATCAGGGCATCTCTAGCTAATCTCTCACTAAACCATTTAAATAATTGTCCACTAGCCCTTTGATAATTCTCCACCATATTTGTAATGATGATTCACTGCTGCACCTTTAATCTTTTGACTCAACTGTAATAATGATTTCTCATTTGTGACTTAGCAACCATGTGACTTCTCTCTTTAACTAAGTAGCCATGATGACTTCAATGGTCATGGTGCCTATAAAAGGTAGAGATTTTAGCAAGGAGAGGGGAGGTATATCTGATACTCACATCAATACTTATACACATATTTCTTTCTCTGCAGAAGCACCACACTAATTTAAGCATCGGAGTGCTAATACGGGCAAGACTCGTCAAACTCTCTTTGTTTTGCGGGCATCAAGACAGTGCGTGAAGGCCACTTGCGACCCGTCATTTTTCTACCTTAACAGGTTGACGCCCACCGTGGGGCTGATTCTAAGTTCCCCACTAAGTTTTCACAAGATTACACCATGGTAACTACCCGAAGTCAGAATGTTGCAAGGGTATATGGAGAAGAAGCTGTAGAACAGACAAATGTGCAGTTCTGTCTGGGAGAGACCTCCAACCTTAGACAGATTGAATTACCGCCGCCAGGGGAGGAGATATCTACAGAAAATCGTCCACCATACACAAACACATACAACAATCCATACACAAATCAGTACCAAAGCTACCAGCCAACATACTATCCACAAGGACCTGTTTGGAACACAGGGTGGCAGTATGCCACTGCTGCAACACAGGTTCTGCAGACTAACCAGCTAGTAGATCTTGGTTATATCCTAAAAACCCTAGAGGAGTTGAAACAAGCTGTTCATAACCCAACACCTCAACCAGCACCTCACCATCCAGATATTCAACCTCATCAAACGCCCTGGCAAAATCACTCACGCCAAAACACCCAATCAGCCAGAAACATAACCAAACCAAGAGAGTCCAGACAGCGAGTTCACGCTAGGAGGCAACGCAAAGAAACGATGAACTCCACAAGGTCATCACAGAGTTCAAGTACGGCAACACGAGACCTAACTCAAAGTACTTGAATAAGGGGTACTGCTAGTGTAATATTGGTCGTAAGGGTTTTCCGAGGCCCAAATCCCTTTAACCGTGCCATCAACAAGGTTCCGAAGCCTGCACAGTATAAATTCCCTCATTTGCCCACCTACGATGGACATGGAGACCTAAAGATCACCTGGCGGTGTTCAGGCACAAAATGGAGTTTACGGAGTTGCCAGAGGCTTGGGTGTGTAAAGCTTTTACAGGAACTTTAGTGGAAGCAGCCAGGGTATAGTATGACGAGCTGACAGGGAGATCAGTCAGTTTTTATGCACAGTTAGCAGATTTGTTTGATGGGAGATTTTCCTCGGCTATTAGGCCAACCCGCCACACTACCTCCTTACTCGGTTTGAAGTAGAGAGAAGGAGAAACTCTCCGTCAGTATGCAACTCGTTTTAATGAGACAACCCTTCAATGTACGCAATTTGATCAGAGTTTTGCAATACAGGCGTTCACAAAGGGGGTAACAAACGAGTTGCTCCAGGCTTCCTTAGCCAAAAAGACCCTACAGAACATGATAGAGTTGATGACCAGAGTTGAGAAGTATATTAAAGTAGAAGAGGTGGCGATGGCGGAGAAGGAAGAAGACCCTAAGAAGAGAGGACCGGAGGAGAGGTCAAACTAGGAGTCTACGGATTCGAAGACCTCAGCGATAAGGTATGGAGAAAGGTTTGGCACGTAGAGCAGCTAAGAGAACACTCTTTGAATGTTTAGTTATTGTTCATGTCGAGACAAGTTGTGTCTCTACAATGAATTTGATATTTGTGTCCTACATTTCTGTCAATGATTGTAATTCTTTGAGACAAAGATCATGAGACCTACTAAGGCAAACCTTTATTGGGAGAGAGTCGAATCTTGAAATGGGAGACCAATTTCTAAAATAAATAAAAGAGAAAGACCCACTTCTTGCAGAAACAAGATCTTCCCAGGGCAGCGTAAAAATAAAACTGGGGGCACGACCCCCGAGTATCAAGACGAAGACTAGGAAAACGACCCCCGAGTTTCAAGACAAAGACCGGGGGCACGACCCCCGAGTTTCAAGACGAAGATTGGGGGCACGACCCCCGAGTTTCAAGTTTGAAGATGAACACCGGGGGCATGACCCCCGAGTTTCAAGACGAAGATTGGGGGCACGACCCCCGAGTTCCAAGACAAAGATCGGGGGCATGACCCCTGAGTTCAAGATGAAGACCGGGGGCACGACCCCCGAAGTTGAAGACGAAGACCGGAGGCACGACCCCCGAGTTTCAAAACGAAGGCCGGGAACACAACCCCCGAGTTTCAAGATGAAGACCGGGGGCACGACCCTCGAGTTTCAAGACAAAGATCGGGGGCACGACCCGTGAGTTTCAAGTCGAAGGCCGGGGGCACGACCCCCGAGTTTCAAGTTTGAAGATGAAGACCGGGGGCACGACCCCCGAGTTTCAAGACAAAGACCAGGGGCACGACCCCTGAGTTTCAAGTCGAAGGCCGGGGCATGACCCCCGAGTTTCAAGTTTGAAGACGAAGACCGGGGACACGACCCCCGAGTTTCAAGATAAAGATTGGGGGCACGACCCCCGAGTTTCAAGACAAAGATCGGGGGCACGACCCTTGAGTTTCAAGATGAAGACCAGGGGCACGACCCCCGAAGTTCAAGACGAAGACCGGGGGCACGACCCCCGAGTTTCAAAACGAAGGCCGGGGACACGACCCCTGAGTTTCAACACTAAGACCGGGGGCACGACCCCCGAGTTTCAAGTTTGAAGACGAAGACCAGGGGCACGACCCCGAGTTTCAAGACAAAGACCAGGGGTACGACTCTTGAGTTTCAAGTCGAAGGCTGGGGCACAATCCCCGAGTTTCAAGTTTGAAGACGAAGACCGGGGACACGACCCCCGAGTTTTAAGATGAAGATTGGGGGCACGATCCCCGAGTTTCAAGACAAAGATTGGGGGCATGACCCCCGAGTTTCAAGTTTGAAGACGAAGATCGGGGGCATGACCCCCGAGTTTCAAGACAAAGATCGGGGGCACGACCTCCGAGTTTCAAAACGAAGGCCGGGGGCACGACCCCCGAGATTCAAAACGAATACCGGGGACACGACCCCCGAGTTTCAAGACGAAGACCGGGGGCACGACCCCCGAGATTTAAGACGAAGGTCGGGGGCACGACCCCCGAGTTTCAAGACAAAGATCGGGGGCACGACCCCCGAGATTCAAAACGAAGGCTAGGGACACGAACCCCAAGTTCCTATACGAAGACCGGGGGCACGACCCCCGAGTTTCAAAATAAAGGCCAGGGGCATGACTCCCGAGTTTCAAAATAAAGGCCGAGGGAACGACCCTCGAGTTTCAAGACGAAGAATGGGGGCACGACCCCCGAGTTTCAAGATGAAGACCGGGGGCATGACCCCTGAGTTTTCAAAGCCGGAGGCGCGACCCTCGAGTTTTCAAGGCTGGGGGCATGACCCCCAGAGTCATCAAATTATCCTTCAACAGTAAAGGTTTTCAAAAAAGCATGACCCAACAAAAGAAAACCAAGTACAAAAGAATAAATAAAAGGTCACTACACCAAATCTTGACAAATGGCAAGGCTGCATTAAATGATAGACGGTGGCAAATTACCCAGAAGGTAAGGTAATATTAGTGTAAATTTTTTCAATTTATTTCAGTGTATCAGAGGCATTAGAATCAGTTCCCGAACCTATTTTATAACTCCAGGAACTGAGGGGGCATCATCATATGTATAAAAGCCCCTTAACCTAATACAGATCGCGGAGCGACCGCTCGGAGGCATTGAGAGAGCCTCGTCTGAGGTCTCGAAGACCTCAGACAGTTCGTGTCCGAGGTCCCTAGGACCTCGGACAAATCATGTCCGAGGTCCGAGGACCTCGTACATGACCTCGGACATGATTTTTTGTCCGAGGTCCTATGGACCTCGGATATGCCATGTCTGAGGTCCATGGGACCTCGGACGTATTTTTTTTTCTGAGGTCATGTAGACCTCGGACGGATTTTCTGGCGGTGGCACCCGGACCTTAATAGTACACGGGGAGGCTGTTCTGTTTTCTAACGAGGTATAGAACTGTCTGGGGGTCGCTTTTTGAGACCTCAGGCCAAAAGAGACTAGTAAACATAGTTCCATATAATCAGGGCATCTCCAGCTAATCTCTCACTAAACCATTTAAACAATTGTCCACTAGCCCTTTGATAATTCTCCACCATATTTGTAATGATGATTCACTGCTGCACCTTTAATCTTTCGACTCAGCTGCAATGATGATTTCTCCTTTGTGACTTAGCAACCATGTGACTTCTCTCTTTAACTGAGCAGCTATGATGACTTCAATTGTCATGGTGCCTATAAAAGGCAGATGTTTCAGCAGGGAGAGGGGAGGTACATCTGATACTCACATCAATACTTATACACATATTTCTTTCTCTGCAGAAGCACCACACTAATTTAAGCATTGGAGTACTAATACGGGCAAGACCCGTCAAGCTCTCTTTGTTTTGCAGGCATCAAGGTAGTGCATGAAGGCCACTTGCGACCCGTAATTTTTCTACCTTAACACATATACACTAAACACATATACATATCACACTATACAAACGCACATGGAGATTAAGGATGGGGGATGGTAAGTTTGGGATTTACTGTATGGATGGCGGGATTGGTGGTGGTGGGTGGCTATTTTGGGTAGGGTTGGAAGAGGCTAGGGTAGAGGCTGTTAGAATAATGGTTGTTTTTTTCTTTCTTTTTTGTTTTTCAATGCATGAAATGAGTCAAATGACCATAAGGCCCCATGTCAGCATTTACTAAGGGTAAAATAGTCTATTCTAGTTAACTCATTTTTAACTTGAGGTTCACTAATGGAGGACTTGAGAAAGGAAAAAAAAATTGAGATACCTATTTGGTCTAAGACCAAAAGCTTAGGGCTTCAATATCTTTATTTTGAATAAGTTATTAAAAAAGTTATATTCAAGCCAATATGATTGGCATATGCGTGTTCATTAAATTTGGTATTGTAGGGAGATTTAGGAGTACTCGTCCTGGTAATTGGAAGAATAGTGTTCGAATCTTAAGAAAGTAGAGGGTGAAAAAGAAAATTTCGATATTGTAGGGTTTAGTTCTTAAACAGATTATGCATATCATAATAACATAATCTATTTCCTATATGCACATGATATATACAGAAATCTAAACTTCTTCCATCCTAATTTATTTACATGAGGTAAGATGTACGTACTAAAACGATGGCTTTGATGTTGGTGGCGGTGATTGGAAAGTCTGTGTCATCAGATTCCTGCAGTTTCAGAAGAACATCGACTAAATCCTTCTCTTTTGATGCATCACTGGTGTCCCTTTTCGCCTTGTGCTCATTGATGATGTTATCAAGAACTTTGTCCATCCTCTTGTGCATTTTCTCTAATCTTGACTTCATTCCATTAACAAAAGGAAGAATTCTAAGAGATGGAAAAATATCTAGCATGTCAAACCCTCCAGCCATCTCAGTTCCTTCTTTCAACACAGCAATGAATTCATCTGCATCTTCACACTTATTACCAAATGCTGCCCTTGCAGTGATGCTTGTTGTTAACAAGAAAAATGCCTTACTGAGATCGATTACATGTTTCGAAGATGACAAAGAAATGGATTGAATAAGATTTTTCACTTCCTCTTCTCTCACTGACTTAAACGACTGGACTCGCTTGGTGCTTAAAAGCTTCATCATGCAAAACTTGCGTATTTGTCTCCAGAAATCACCGTATGGAGAGAAGACAATTCCTGATCCACCATATGCAATGATGTCAATAGCAAGAACTTTAGGCCTCTGAGAAAAACTAAGCTCATTTGTCTTCAACACTGCTTCAGCTGCACTTGGTGAAGAAATTACAATTGCTGAACCCTCACCAAGTTGTAGGTGCATGATTGGTCCATGCTTTTTAGCTAGGTTTCTCAAGCAATGATGTGGTAGGGATGGACCTATCAGCTGGTGCAGGTTTCCAATGATTGGTAGCTTCCAAGGCCCTGGTGGAGATTTCGTGTATGGCTTTTGGGGTCGTGATTTGTTGAGATGTTTTACAACCATAAACAAGAATAGGAGAAAAGTGAAACAAAGAGTAAAAGAAGGTATTTCAAACATTTTGTAACTGGAAGGTTTTTTGCATAAGTGAATTTTGGGAATTTGTTTACACCTGTAGCTTGTTTCCAAAGGTTGTGGATTGAGTTGCAAAGGAGATTTTATCTAGCAAATTTTCCGTTGATTGGTCTACAAATCATTCTAAACAACTAATGAGTTAACTACTTCTCTCTCGTAGTTGCACGGTTTATCAGCCAAACCGAAAAGTTTTTCACAGCTAGAAAATCTTATATCTTTTATCAATGAATATATTTCCCAACACCAATTGTGACGACACGTAATACAAGACAACTTTTTTTTTTTTTTGCCAATTACAAGACAATTTATTAATGGTTTACGGAATGGAGAATATCTCATGTTTCTTATCTATTCTTTTGTGGTCAAGAAAATGCCGTGTTCCATTAGTACAATTAAGATTACCACACCATTGATATACGTTAAAACTAGCTAGGATTGGTATGGTACACAGACTTGAATTTTCTTTTTGTCTTTTGTCACCATCAGTGTCACCCTTCTCTAATCTAATTCAAGAAAATAAAATGAGATTAAAAGCATGATTTTAACAACTAATGCAAGGAAGTTGTTCCAAGATGACTTTTCTTTTTCGCATGTAAGGAGCAAGGAAAAGGGTAGACAATTTTAAAGGCAAAATTCATCCGTCTTTTTGCACCATTAACTAGCTATGAAAATAACTAATTATTGTGTAGTTGGCTAAAGAGCATGCCAAGTAAGCATGATAAATTGATGATAAAAATAGTGTACCTAGAATTATATGGCGAAAATATGACAATATTTTGGTGGTGGCATAGACGTGCATTACTTCCAAGTACGTTCAAAATTAAGAAGTCTGTATTTTAGATTTTACTTTGTAATCTCCCTAGCAGCCAAGGCCCAAATTAATCGGAATATGTTAGTTATGTACAACCTGTTTGAAAATGTTTTCTAGCATAGTTTTCAAAAATGAGTTTTAAGAATAAAAGAACATAAAATTTGGTTGAGTAGTATTGTTCTTTGAACAAGTTTTTAAGATGAAGATACTTTTATAATTATATGAATAATTTTTTTTTGTTTTATCGAACTAAAGTTTTTTTTATTATACTCATTAATTTAATTAATTAATTTGTAATTTTAGTTTATTATTTTTCATTTATTTATTAATTATTTCAAAATATTAATAAATCAATGAAATTGAAAATTAATAATAATTTTAATTAATAAATAACAACTTCTCCCACAAAAGAAGAGTGAATAGTTAATAATAGTTTTAATAAATAAATAACAAAAAAATTAATTAATACTTACAAAATAATTAATTTGATTTTAAATTAATGAATTGAATTATATTTTAAATTAATGAATTTAATTATTTACTGATTTATAATAATCAATTTATTAATTAATTATCTTAAAATTATTGATAATTAATTAAACTGATAGTTAATAAAATCTTAATTAGAAAAATTATTCAATTTAGACTATCTAATTAACAAATAATATCTTAATTAATTTAATTTTGAAATAATAAATTAATATGTTATTAGTTAATTAATGAGGTATTAATTTATTATTAATTATTAATTTCAAAGAAGCTTAATTGAATTATCAATTAACTTTTTTATTAAATAATTTACTTAATAGACCCCCTTTGAAAATTTGAAAGAAGGGTGGAAGACCTATTTTATCTCAATAATTCGATGACAATTAAACACTAGTTGCTAAATAAGAACCAAATCATCTACAATATTGTGATTATCTTTGCTTGTTCGGTTCATAAAATAAAATAAAATAAATATAAAAGCCAATTTATCGTGTATATTGAACACAATAAATAAATACAACAAACTCTCTCTAACAACTTTAGGTGGCAATTGGTATCTTGGAGTGATTTTGGACAAAAATAGAATAAGTTAATGAATAGAATGGTCTGAAAATATAATAAACTTGGGAAATAGTATGTCATGCTAGTATGCTTTAAGAATGAATAGATTAATTCCAAGCCTATGTTTGGTAATCAGAAGGAGAATCTATATCACTTGTAGAGGCATCTCTATCACTCGTATCACCATGATTAACATCTGAATCACCTCTAGAGTTATCATCTACTGGTGAAGGAATGGATCAAGGTCACCCAAGTCATTATCCTGCAACTTAGGCTTTTCAATGGCTTTGCCAATGTCTTCAATAATGGTCTAATCCTCAAAGAAAATTGTAGATGATAATAATTGTTGGCAAAAATGCTTTTATCTGTTCCATATTTTAAAATATTTATATCATACATGTGTATCGTACGTGTATAAAACTAGTAAAAAAATTAAATAGTAACTCGAGTTCACGATTTTGTAATAATGGATTTGAATTTTAAGATAGTTACTCTTAAATCTATGACACAATCGTCCTTTTGCGGGACGAAATAATATTTTCTTTCTTTTTTTTTTTCTCAGAACTCTATAAAAGCCGAAAAGAGAAAACCCACCAATTTCATTATCGAACGCTGTAGAATTTTTTGTCAATCACAATTGACAATGTGCAGATAAGGAAAAATTAGACAAGTTTTGGCAGCCGGTGTTCATAATTATAGCATATCGTTAGAGAAACGCAACATGAGCACACTTATTTCCTTACTAGCAATTTTAAGACATAGCGTGGGCTCGTTTCCAAGATTTTCCAAGATGACAGCAATTGATTTGAATAGAGTTAGCAAAAAACATTGATGTAGAGATCATCTTAGAAATATTGCTTGCTTTTCATCAACTATGTCAACCACAAATGGTTATGACAGATACTGGATCACAAAAACTAGTGGTCTTAATCACTTGTCATTTGATCTAGTGGTATCATTCTTCTTTTAAATGTAAGAGGTCTTGAAATTTATATTTTTCATCTGTATCTTAAGTGATGTAAAATAACTTAAGCCACCCTTATATAGAAAAAAAATTAAAAACTAGTAGTCTTGCAATTTTTCAGCTCCAGATCATGAAAGAGTTGTATATTTGACAATTAAGTCAGTTAGTGGGTTCGAACACAAACAATATGTAATGATTATTTAGAGAGTAGTATTTTAGACAAATAAGTTATATATTTGTGACTGTTGGAGTGCTATTTATGATATTGGGTAAGAAATCATTTTGGGATATATGATGAGCCCTAGAGTTTGGAAAGATCTCTTAAATATGACATGTCACTTGGAAGAGTACTAAAGAGGGGTCAGTTTATTTGGTGTCTTTGGAGTGTTAGACAATATCTCAATACACTTCTCAACCCTTCCCATCGGTTCTTTTATGCTTTCAACATGGTCGGATATTTATAGTAAGGGGTAAGAAAATTACCCATATCAAAGTTCTTCAAGATTACTAGCCTTTAGTTTCTTTGAGATCTTACGATTTTTCTTAGTTGTAAACTCGAAGTGAAATTGACCGAGAACTCTTCATTATTTATTTTCTTTTAGCAATTACTCAATATTTATTGGAAATAGTAAGTTAGGGGTATACTGATATTCTCCAAGAGCTCACATTGATGGGAAGGTTTGACACCTCGATGTCGCTCTTGAGAGAGAAGGGTGCATTTGGAAATGTGGACACAGATGATGCATAGCAGTCGTTAGCTCGTACCATAAGGTATTAGTTTGACACCTCAATATTGCTAAGAGCCGCACCCGCGAATGATATAAGTACTACTGTTGTTTTGGTCCTGGAAGGTGCTCCCAAAAAGAAATAAATAGGTGTGAAAACTATAATTGTAAACCACGGTTGAATCTCAAATAATTTATAATTATTAGCTATTGTGTATCATAACTTGTAAAAATTTTATCCCATGTATTGTAATTATGTCCCTCTGAAAAAGAGAAAAAAAAAAAAAGTAGGTCCGAGAAAATCATAAAATACCCAACAAAAATTGCCAAAAATGCAATGGCCTCATGAGCTAGATATCTGGCCAAGTGATTTGGGATATTTCAATCACACAAATAGGTGTAGTTTTCTATATATGTACATATACAAGGCTATAAGAGTAATTACATGTGATATCCCTAAAATACAAACAATTATACAAATACAGCTAAATGTAACACTAATTCAATGGTATACTCTAATTAGAAGACCATTGATATGCATTCATGAAATTGTTTAAGCATACGAGAATGGAGTGACAATCACATACAAAGGATTCTTCCTCTTCACAGACAGCCCAAAAGCTTCATTCATGTCAAGCATATTTGGTTTAAGACCATTTGGGAGCTTCCAATCGAAATGATACAATAGTAGAGCAAGTGAAAGTTCAATGGTTGTAATAGCAAATGAAATTCCAGGGCATATACGCCTACCAGCCCCAAATGGAAGATACTCAAAGTTGCTTCCTTTATAGTCAATAGTCGACTCTTCAAACCTTTCTGGTATAAAGCATTCAGCATCAGGCCAATGTTTAGGATCTCTACCTAGGGCCCTTAAATTAATAATGACTGTTTCCTTCATGGGTATTCATATCCATTTATTTCACACTTTTCTCTACATTCTCTTATCAACAAACGGGCAGGAGGGTGTAACCTCAATGTTTCCTTGATAACTAACTTCAAGTATTGTAGTCCTTTAATATCTTCCTCTGTGATATTCTTCTTTTTGGTAAGAACTTGTCGTACCTCGTCTTGTGCCTTCTGCAAAACTTAGGATTTTTCAACATCTCGGACATAGCCCATTCCAGAGTCATTGCTGAAGTCTCTGTACCTGCGCCGATTATGTCCTGAGGAACAAAAAAAAAAAAAAATGTCTTAAGATATTATTTGGTATTAATAATCTCCGGATTATTCAACGTGATGAACATGGTCAACGTAGCAAAGAGTAATAATGCTACTTACATTATAAGAAAAATTTACAAAACTTTTATGAATGGAGATATGATCGGCATTTGTTTGCTAGCTTAAAGTTTATAGGCCGTTCTGCAACAGAATATTGTGTTTCTAGAAATTCTCCAAGACTTGGAAGGCTTCATCTATTTGAGAGGGGAAAAAAAAAAGCGAGCTGAAAGGAATTTACGCTACAAAAAGTGTCATATTTTATACCTCATATTTTGTAAAAAAAAGCGAGCTAAAAATATAAAATTTAGTATTTATATGTGGATAATTTTTTTTTAGTGAGGTATAAATCAATTTTTTTGACTTAAAAATATCTTAAAAATTCGTATGTTCTCCAAAAAAGAGTCTTAACTCATTCCTTAATATCTTCACTCTTAAGATCAATAGAATTGCAGCTATTGCTAACCCGTAAATGAATCTGCCATTGATAGTAGACAAACTAAAACAAAGATGTCCAAAATTAAAGTCAGAGAGATGGAAGCAATCAACTAACGGGCTGTACTTATCCCAACATAGCAATAATCAAGACAATTTCCGTGAAACTCTTTCATTTCATAGAATAAAATAAATTATCCACTTATGTTTGGTTTCATTCAGTCAAAGGTTACGAAAAAACGAACAATCTTTCGATATACGCACATTATGCAGTAACATGAACTAATGTTTCATGTTCATTTTGTAAGAATGTATAAGTGATAAGATGCAGTAATGCACGTAAAGATTCTGCAATATATATATATATATATATGCACGTACTAAAATAATGGCTTTGATGTTGGTGGTGGTAATTGGAAACTCCATATCATTAGAAAAGCGCAGTTGCAGAATAACATCGAATAAATCCTGTTGAGCCAATTAGATTGATTGACGATTAATTGGAGATTATTAAGACAATTAAATTGATTGAGATTTCATTGGCTATGTTTTAGCAAAACTTTTGTTTTTACCATACTTGTGCTTTTACCTTTTATATTGTGCAGGAAAATTTTATGGTATCTTACCATATGAGAAGAAGATTTATGCTAATTAAGGAATGATATTAATTGCATCTTCATAAGGAAAGGAAGAATAAAAGGGAGATTAGGGTTTTATGAGTCAAGGCTTTTCTTGCAGCCCAAGATGATCTACAGCAACAATTTTGTATTTATATTGCAGCAGTCATGACATAATTGGCGAGGCAGAAACAGAGAGCTACAATAGAAAATACAAAAGAGTTTTTTGTCCAGTGTTCTAAGTGATGTTGCAACATGATCTATGTTTCAGTCTTTTATTATATTAACTGTTGCATATTTGTTTTGTTTGACAGTAAGACATGAGTGATTTGTATGAGTCTTTGAGTGATTAGATTACTGTCTCTTTTATTTATTCTTTAGGAGAAGAAGGTGTAGTTCTCGGGAGAGAACGTTGCAAGTCGAGGGGAGCTCGCCAAACCGAAATTCGTTAAGGAGTTCTTCATCTAGGCGTCAAAGGTCAAGAGGGAGTCTTTACTTATGTAAGTCCATTGATGTTGTAATTTGTTGTTTCTTAATGAACAGGTTTGTTGGACCAGGGGAGGTCCCGTGGACGTAGACCGCACGGTTGAACCACGTTAAATCTTGGTGTTCTTTATTTCTGTTATAGTTTTATTATTTCCGCTGCTATTTACTGTTACTATTCATGTTGGAACGTTAAGTGGAATAAACTGATTAAGCAATTAGAGAAATAAATTGTTAACAGTATGTGATATAACTAATATTCCAATTAATGTTGCAACATCACTTGTAACAGAGTTGTAACTGAATTACTTTACACTAGGTTATTACATCCTGTTTTTTGTCTTGATCATAGAGCTTCATTGATTAAGCATATTATTCATCTTGCTGAGAAATTAATCCGTACTTATACTGCACAACTTCTAACAAGTGGCATCAAGAGCAGGTTACGAACTAAATCGGTTAGATTCTTGGGAGTTTTGAGTTGTTATCTTGCAGGAATAGGTACGGATACTTTGCGTGAAAAATGTTCAATCTCTAAACCACCACTGTTGGATGGAGTGAATTACTCGTACTGGAAGGCTCGAATGAGGGCATTCATCAAGTCTATTGATGAGAAGGCGTGGAAAGTAATCTTGACTGGCTAGATAACTCCCACCACAACAGATGATCAGGGCAATGTTGCAACTAAATATGAAATAGAATGGACCAAGGCTGAAGACCTTCTCGCAAGTTGGAATTTGAAGGCACTAAGTGCGATATTCAATGCTGTTGACTTGAATCAATTCAAGTTAATTTCGACGGGTGAATCTGCTAAGGAAGCTTGAGAGATTTTGCAAACAGCATATGAGGGTACAACATCAGTCAGAAGATCAAAGTTGCAGATGCTTACCACTAGATTCGAAGAACTGAGAATGCAGGAGGATGAAACAATTGTTGATTTTAATGCCAAATCGTGTGACATTGCTAATGAATCTTTTGTTTTGGGAGAAAAATATTCTGATGCTAAGCTTGTAAGAAAAACTTTACGATCTCTCCCAGACAGGTTTGGAATCAAGGTGGCTGCTATTGAAGAATAAAAAAACGTTGATGAAATCAAGATTGATGAACTCATGGGGTCACTTCAAACCTTTGAGATGAAGTTTAAGCATAAGAAGAAAGAAAAAGGCATTGTTCTTCTTGCTGATATGGAGAGAAAAGAAGCAATAACCTCTTCCGATGATGAGGACACGGAGATGTCTGAATCCTTAGTCGTGCTTACCAAAAATTTTGACAATATTCTAAAAAAATGGGACAAACGAAGAAAAAGGTTTAGGCAGTCAAATTTTGACAAAAAAACCTTAGGTTGTGACAGTGGTTGACACATTCAAGAAGCAAAAGTTCAAACCAACTAATGAAAGAAAAAAAGGTAAAGGAATTCAATGTTGGTCACATCCAATCTGAATGTGCAAACACCTTGAAGAAAAAGAAGAGGGTAATGAAGGTTACCTGGAGTGATGATGAATCAGAGGAATTCTCAGAGAATGATAAGGAGCATACCAGTAACTTTGTTGCATTCAATGTTGTTACAACATCTCTTGAAAACAATCTGAACGAGGAAGTTGGTACAACTGTTGCAGTACTGGATGAAATAGATGATGAAATTAGTGAATCTGATTGCCTTGAGTCAGATAATGATGGTGAACTGGATAATAAAGAAGTCATGAAAATGTACAAAAACATGTACAAAAAATGGGTGATTGTGTGCAAGAAAAACCAGGGACTGGAGTTGAGGATCCTAGAATTGAAGAAACAAAAATCAGAACTAGAGAAATTGGATGCCGAAAGACTGTAGGAAGTGCAGATGCTGCAACATGACTTAAAACAGATGCAGCAAAATATAAAGATGCTAAATTCTGGAACTGATAAATTGGATCACATGTTATCCCTTCAAAAATCAAGCAGTGATCATACTGGATTTGATTTTTGTGAAGGAGAATCCTCTAGAAAAACTATTTTTGTCAAAAGTTCAAAGAATCCAGAATTTGAGCATAAGGTTGCAACTCTATAGAATAACAGTCAAAATGCCCTGGTTACAAATGTTATGACAGCAACGGCAACATCGCAAAGACAACATAGGAAAAAGAAGAACAAGTTCATTCCCATTTGTCACTACTGCCTTGCACCTGGACACATCAAACCTCACTGCTTCAGGTTCCAAAAAATGCAGGAAAAAGGTAAGTCTTTCAATCAGCAAAATAGATTCTCACATATGTTTTTGCAACACAAGGTAAGACAATTTTGGGTTAAAAAATCTGATTTAAATTGTTTTGCTACTTATACGTCTACACAAGCCTGTGCTGCTAACTCTTGGTATGTTGATAGTGAATGTTCTAGCCACATGACAAGTATGCGTAAAGATCTCAGCAACTACAGGAAATGTGATGAAGGGCAAGTTACATTTGGAGATGGTTGTCATATGTTAGATGTATCTAATAATTGTGTGCTTACAGGAAAAAGATCATCTGACAACTGTTACATGCTTACACCATCTCATGAACAATCATTGCCGTGTTATAAAAATACTTATGCAGTTCGAGGTGTGCCAAAGCTAAGGAGCAAGCAGACATGAAAATTGATAGAAGAAGGAAGCACCAGTAAGATAAGTACAAATGTTACAGACGGTGTTGCAACACAGACCAAGAAATCTGCTGTGACAGATACTATTGCAATGCCAGAAACAGAAACTGAGCAGGAAGACATTGGTTCGTGCGATGTTACAACAAGAAGTGTAACAACAGAAGTTAGCACTAAAGAAATTCAAGCTGAAATGCCTCAAGTTTACAAAATTCATGCTACAGAGGATGTGATTGGATCAATACATGATAGAATCCGAACTAGAGGCAAATCCAAGCTGAACTATTGGGACATGGTAAGGTATATGGCTATACTTCTCTCTTAGAACCCAAAAATGTGAAAGATGCTTTAGAAGATGAATTTTTGGGTAAATGTTATGCATAAGGAATTGAATCAGTTTATCTGTGAACTTGTTGAAATTGGAACCATTGTCTTAGAACATGTTGCATTAGAAAAACCATTGACATATCTCTTCACTAAAGCTTTAGATCCTTTGAGAATTGAAACCCTAAGAAAAGCTTTAGGGATTTATAGTCTATAATATTGCATCATGGATTGTCACAAGAGCTTGAAAGAAGCTTGAAAAATCTGAAAGACTAATATTCAATTCAACTTGTGATTTAGTTAGTGAACCATACTGCCTTGTACACACTGAATACTGATTAAGGAAGCTAATTTTGATGGTTTGCAATTGCATGAGCTTCTACTTTCTGATGACTAGGGATAAAGAGAGAAGTCTCTCTAAATCTATTCCTGTATTCTATTCATCCTTGAGATCAAAAAGAAAAAAAAGGGCAGTGGTTATCAAGCACTGGAAAGAGCTACCTAGTCCAAAATAAAAGAGATTAGTGTGAAAGCTACCAGTTGCAACATGAGCTGAAATAGTAGAAAAAAATACGTGTGAAAAGAAATACAGTGTGCAAGCTACCAGTTACAACATGAGTTGCCACAAGAAAAATATTGTGTTTTCTTGCGAGATAAATAGACGATCAGGTATGTTTGAGCTGATTGGGAAAGTTCCTATACCTTGCAGGTTTGATGGTAAAAGCTGTCTGTTTCTGAATTCAGCCTCACGCATACACATGGTTCATTAATTTAATCCTGGACTGAAATGAGTATTGATGAGTAAAGTTTTTTGAGTGACTTCATGCTTCCTGAACATATCATGCATTTTAATTCTGTTTTAATTTTCAAGAAAAAAAAACAAAAAAGGTGTAATCTTAAGGGATTTTGAGCAAATTGAAGATACTGTGAAAAATATTGTTGCAATATCGGTTCTAAATTGATTTTGGATAATTTGATGCAGCTTATGTTAGTGATGTTTTTGTTGGTTTGGATTGCTGAACAATTTGTGTTACAATTTTTACTATTTTGCTTATAATTTGTCTATTTGCCTTTGCTTCATGAGACTTACAGTTTACATGCTTAACTGTTTTATTCTACTATTGTGTTGTTTAGTTGCTACAATTGTGCTACTTAATTGCGCAAAAGGCTATCCATAATCGGGTTGAATCCCTTGTGAAGTTGTCCCTTCCATTCCATTTTTTTCACAAGTTTTTGTAGGAATCTGATATTCAGGGGGAGCCTTGAGCTGAAGGCAATGTTGGACTAGTTTATGAAATAACTACTGCTTGAATGTTGGTTGTTTAATGATTATCGCTCGGGCACTTTACTTTGTTTAATTTCTGCTGCTCTACTTTGGGTCCATGTTTGTGTTTGCTAATTTCTGTTAAGTCCTTTGGTCTAGTACTTTGGTTTCTTTTTGCAAAAGGGGAGACTATATTATTGCTATTACTGCGTGTTGATTGTTGCTTGAGGGGGAGATGATTATTATAACAGGTTTAGCTGCTCTACTGGTACGACTAGTGATTGTTGTTGCTATTGAGTTTGGTTGCTGCTTCTTATTCTTTTCCTGATATAATGACTGAGTTTTTGTGATGATTTACTGATTGTTGCAACAGGGTTATCATCTTTGACCATCTTTGCTCTGATACATCCTTATCTGGTTTGCTAGCTTTATTACTCTAATCTTTTACCTCTAATTATTGCCTTTGGTTTGGCAAAAAGGGGGAGTATTATGTTATGCTGTGCTGCTACTGCTTTGCTATCTTTTATGGGAGCACTATATTTTCTACTCTGATACATTTCTATCTGTGTTCCATACACTGCTGTTCTACGGAATGTTGTATTATGTTATGCCGTGCTGCTACTGCTTTGCTATCTTTTACAAGAGCATTATATTTTCTACTCTGATACATTTCTATCTGTGTTCCACACACTGCTATTCTTCAGATTGTTGCAACAGGATCTTCATTAGTTGCCCCTGCTATTTGCACTTGAGGTTACATTGATTGTGATATTAGGGTTTTGCCAAAACAAAGCCAAATGGGGAGATTGTTGAGCCAATTAGATTGATTGACGATTAATTAGAGATTATTAAGACAATTAAATTTATTGAGATTTGATTGGTTATGTTTTAGCAAAACTTTTATTTTTACCATACTTGTGATTTTACCTTTTATATTATGCAGGAAAATTTTATGGTATCTTACCATATGAGAAGAAGATTTTTGCTAACTAAGGAATGATATTAATTGCATCTTCATAAGGAAAGGAAGAATAAAAGAGAGATTAGGGTTTTATGAGTCAAAGCTTTTCTTGCAGCCCAAGATGATCTACAGCAACAATTTTGTATTTATATTGCGGTAGTCACAACAGAATTGGCGAGGCAAAAACCGAGAGCTACAATAGAAAATACAAAAGAGTTTTCTGTCCAGTGTTCCAAGTGATGTTGCAACACGATCTGTGTTTAAGTCTTTTATTGTATTAAGTGTTGCATATTTGTTTTGTTTGACAGTAAGACATGAGTGATTTATATGAGTCTTTGAGTGATTAGATTACTGTCTCTTTTATTCATTCTTCGGGAGAAGAAGGTGTAGTTCTCGGGAGAGAACGTCGCAAGTCGAGGGGAGCTCGCCAAACCGAAATTCGTTAAGGAGTTCTTCATCTAGGCGTCAAAGGTCAAGAGGGAGTCTTTACTTGTATAAGTCCATTGATGTTGTAATTTGTTGTTTCTTAATGAACAAGTTTATTGGACCAGGGGAGGTCCCGTGAACGTAGACCGCACGGTTGAACCACGTTAAATCTTGGTGTTCTTTATTTCTGTTATAGTTTTATTATTTCCGCTGCTATTTACTGTTACTACTCATGTTGGAACGTTAAGTAGAATAAACTGACTAAGCAATTAGAGAAACAGATTGTTAACAGTCTGTGATAGAACTAATATTCCAATTAATGTTGCAATATCACCTGTAACAGAGTTGTAACTGAATTACTTTACACTAGGTTATTGCATCCTGTTTTTTTTTTTTTATCTTGATCACAGAGCTTCATTGATTAAGCATATTATTTATCTTGCTGAGAAATTAATCCATACTTATACTGCACAACTTCTAACAAATCCTTCTCTTTTGATGCAGCATCATCGCTGGCCCTTTTCGCTTTTTGCTCATTGATGATGTTATCGAGAACTTTGTCGATCCTGATTTTAATCTTCTCAAATTTTTGCTTCATTTTGTTAATAAAAGGAATAAACCTAAGAGAGGGAAAAGAATCAAGCATGTCAAATCCTCCAGCAACCTCATTTACCTCATTTACTAGAGTAATACATTCATCTGCATCTTTGCACTTACTGCCAAATGCTGCCATTGAAGTAATTCTAGTTGTTAACAACTCAAGTTTCTCACTGAGATTGATTGCATGTTTCGAACATGAAGAAATGGATTGAATAAGATTTTTCACTTCCTCTTCTATCACTGACTTAAATGACTGGACTCACTTGGTGCTTAAAAGCTCCGTGATGCAAAATTTGCGAATTTGTCTCTAATAATCGCCATATAGGGCAAAGATTATTCCTGCTTCTCCATATGTAGCAATGTCAACAGCAAGAACTCTAGGCCTCTGAGCAAAACTGAGCTCATTTGTCTTCAACACAACTTCAGCTGCACTTGGTGATGATATTACTATCACTGAATGTTCACCAAGTTTTAGGTGCATGATGGGTCTATGCTTTTTAGCTAGGTCACTCAAAGAATGATGTGGTAAGGATGAACCTATCAGCTGATGCAAATTTTCGATAATTGGTAGCCTCAAAGGCCCTGGTGGCATTTTCAGGTGTGGTTTTTTGGGTCTTGATTTTTTGAGATGCTTTACAACCATGAACAAGAAGAAGAGGAAAGTGAAACAAAGAGTAAATGAAGGTAGTTCCAACATTTTGTAACTGGACTTGTTTGAATAAGTTAATGAAAGATTTAGAGCTGAGAATATTTTCTCTCTTGTATTAGTTGTATAACATGAGTACACTATTTATAACATGTTACGAGATAAGATAGCTATGATGTAACCTATCAAAAAGATAACTCTTTTGTTATGATATCTGCTAGTTGGTCAATTGTGGAGATAAAACAAACTTGAAGTTGACTGCCAACGACCTTTTCTCGAACAAAGTGAACATCAACCTCAATATGTTTAGTACGTGTATGATATACCGGATTAGCTGTGAGGTATATGGCGCCAATGTTATCACACCAAAGAGTAGGAGTGTGATACCACATGAAGCTCATTAAGAAACAGCTGAAACAAACATAATTCAGTAGTGGTGTATGCAGTGGCCCAATATTCTGCCTCAGTATTGGAATATGCTAGGGTGGTTTGTTTTTTTAGCAGACCAAGAGATGAGATTGATTTGGAGGAGAGAAAAATACAGTAGCCATGAGTATTTCGTCAGTCATTCAAACAACCAGCTCAATCGGAGTCAGAATATGCATGGAGAGAAAGAGTAGAGGATGCATGAAAGCGGAGCCCATGACCAATGGTACCCTTGAGATATTGTAATATACATTTCATTGCTGCCCAATGAGTACTTTGCCGATCATTCGGGCGTAACAAATTAAACGGTAACTCGGGTTTGCGATTTTGTAATAATAGATTTGAGTTTTAAAATAGTTACTCATAAATCAAATACATAGTCTCTCTAGCGGGCTGAAATAACATTTTCTTTCTCTTTTATTTATTTATTTTTCATAATTCTTCAAAAGCCGAAGAGAGAAAAACCACCATCAAAATCATCATCATTGCGCTTTAGAATTTTATGTTAATCATAATTGACAATGTGCTAGAAGATAAGGAAAAATTAGACAAGTTTTGCTAGCCAATGTTCATCATTATGGCGTATCGTTACAAAGCCACAACATCCCCAAACTTATTTTCTTACTATCAATTTTAAGACATAGCGTGCGCCTCGTTTCCAAGATGACAACAATTGATATTGAGTAGACTTAGCAAAAGACAAAATGGATGTTGATGTTGAAGTCATCTTACGAATATTGCTTGCTTTTTCATCAACTATGTCAACTAGAAATGGTTATGACAGATACTGGATCACAAAAACTAGTACTGGTCTTAATCACTGGCCATTTAGTTTAGTGGTATTAATATTTCTTTAGATGTGAGATGTTTCAAAACTCATTTTTGTGTGTATTTTAAGTGATATAAAATGGCTTAGGCCCCCTTTAGATGAATTTTCTTTAAAAAATAAAAAATAAAAACTAGTACTTTAAGAATGAATATATTAATTCCAAACTCATATTTGACAGCCAATATAATAATGTAATAATAAGAATGACTTATATAAAATAACAAGAATGCTCTTTTGTTGTTGTAGATATGTTATTATCTCAATAAGCATTATGTTTTATTTTACTATTATTTTATTTATTTTATTGTTCATTCTATAGTATTATGTTTTATTTTTAGTATTTTAGTTATAATTATATCATTTATATTTATGTATGTGTATATATATATATATATATATATATATATATATATATATATATATATATTATTGATAAGAATGCAACATGTCATCTTTTTCTCCCTTAATGTTTAATTTTTTACACCTATTTGAGGCCTAAATACACTCATTATTTTTATATTTTGATTTAGGATGCAAATGGAGGCGTTAGGAGCATAACAAAGTTAAATTGTGCAATTCTGGATAGCTCCAACACTGTTACTTTTTTTGGGTATAACTCTCTCATCCGAACTTCGATTAAGGCGATTCAAGATATTCTGGAAAGCCAAGAAGAAGATCTACAAGCTTCTAGTTGATGGTGAAGTCGCTGCATCAAAGTCGAAATTAGACGTGAAGTCGCTGCACTTGTGCTGTTTAATGTTCTGGAATGTTCCTTATCTGAAGCTTCTAGTTGATGGTGGATGTTGACTTAGACCAAGGTTCATTTTCTTGATTAAATCTGATATTTTTAATTTCAGTAATTTTTCTTAAGTTTTCTTTATACTCAAACCCCCCCCCCCCAACCCTTCCCTTCCCCCCTCCCCTAACCCAACCTCAACCCCCAACCTTGTTTACATAACATAAAATTAGGCTAGACTCTGTGGGAATAATCCTTACTCACACTACTATATATATTTTTCGGAGTACAGGTTTTATTTTTGGTTGCTTGTGACAGCATACTAGATTTTAGCGCTGTTGTTGGGCAGTTATTCTAGTTTTTTTTTGTTTTTTTTGTGATTATTATTTTGTTCTTGAAATATGTGTTAAAAAAAACATTTTTTTATCGTTACAGTTTCAGCAGTTTTCAAAATTTTGGTAGAATTAGGTCTCAAAAATTTACTTTTCTAAAGGGAAACGACATTCTGAGCAAAACTTGTAGTCTATTTGACTTACGAGCCCTACCCTCTCGAGGCTAAATTCTATCGTTTGCTAGGATTTTTAGACATTTTTTGTGTTTTTGCGTAAATTTTTTATTTTTCTTATTACTCTAGATTTCTTTTGCCTGTTTTATTTCTCGTGGTTAATTAGTACTTTCTTGATTTTATGATTGTCACTCGATCTACTAATTAAGGTGATTTGCAATACGATCCAGAAATAGAAAAAACTGCGCATAGGTTAAGAAAAGAAGCTTGGATAAATTCTGAAGAGTATGCTAGCGATTTTGATTCTAAAGAGGAGGAAGTCATGATTGGAAATCAAACTTTGAAGGAGCTTGCCGCCCCTAATTTAGATCAACAACCGTTATGCATAACATTTCTTACTTTAGATGCTAATGTTACTTTTGAATTAAAGTCTGGCCTAATACATCTTTTGCCCAATTTTCATGGCTTTGCAGGTGAAGATCCTTATAAGCATCTAATGGAGCTTCATGTGGTATGCACGAGTATGAAACCCACGGGGATGACTGACAAGCAGATTAAATTAAGGGCCTTTCTATTGTCTTTGAAGGATTTAGCTAAGGATTGATTCTACTATCTACCCTCCGGAAGTATTATCACATGGAATGAGATGAAGAGGTTGTTTTCGGAGAAATATTTCCCAGCTCCAAGGGCAGCAAATATTAGGAAAGAAATTTGTGGTATAAGGCAGCACAGTGGGGAATCCCTGCACAAATATTGGGAACGTTTCAAAAGATTATATGCGAGCTGCCCCCATCATCAGATTGGAGAGCAGCTACTTATCCAATATTTCTATGAGGGTCTTCTACCCATTGATAGAAATATGATTGATGCCGCGAGTGGAGGAGCTTTGGTGGATAAAACTCCAGAGGCTGCGAAGAATTTGATTACAAATATGGCGGCCAATTCTCAACAATTTGGCACAAAGCTCGAAGCTCCGTCTAAGCATGTTAATGAGGTAAATGTTTCTTCCCTTGAAGAACAGATTGTGAGTCTAACTTCTCTTGTGAGTCAAATGGCTATAGGTAATATGCAATCGGCAAAGGCTTGTGGGATTTGTTCGGTAGTGGGGCATCTAACAGACATGTGCCCAACTCTTCAAGAGGAGCCCGTAGGGCAAGTAAATGCGGTGGGTGGTTTTCCTGGACAACCACAAAGGAAGTATGATCCATTTTCGAATACGTATAATCTAGGATGGAGGGATCACCCCAATCTTAGCTTTGGGAATCCACAAGTAAATCAGCTTACGACTCAAAATCGCCCAAGTTATCAGCAATATAAACAGCCATATCAACAATCGGGGCAAACTTCTAATTTAGGTATGTCTTTAGAAGATATTTTTAAGTCTCTTGCTACTAGTACTTTACAATTTCAACAGTAGACGAAACAATTTCAACAAGAGGCGAGAGTCAGTATTCAAAATTTGGACAAGCAAGTGGGGTAGATGACAACTTCGATTAGTTGACTAGAGGCGCAAAGTTCGGGAAAATTGCCCTCTCAAACAGTAGTAAATCCAAGAAAAAATGTAAGTGCAATCATTTTGAGAAGTGGTAAAGAGCTTGAGATTCCAGTAAAGGCGGCCCCTCCATCATCGAAGCAAGAAAAAGGGAAAAATATCATTGATGATGAGGTACCTACGCGTAAGTTTCCACCTCTTTTTGATTATAAACCAGTACCCTCTTTTCCTCAGGCTTTAACAGAATCTAGAAAAGATGAGCAAAATATAGATTTATATGAGACTTTTCGTAGATGCGAGGTAAATATTTTACTTTTAGATGCTATTAAACAAGTGCCTCGTTATGCTAAATTCCTGAAAGAGCTATGTACAATTAAGAGAAAACAAAAACTTAAAGGTTGTGAGAAGGTGAGAGTAGGGGAGAATGTTTCTGCAATTATTCAAAGAAAACTCCCTACGAAGTGCCAGGATCCAGGTATGTTTACTATCCCTTGTACAATAGGTAACACTAAAGTTGAGAAAGCCATGATAAATTTAGGAGCTTCTATTAATGTCATGTCATATTCTAAGTATGCTTCTTTGAAACTTGGACCTTTGAATGAAACTAGTATGGTGATTCAATTGGCTGATAGATCTAATGTCTATCCTAAAGGGATAGTTGAAGATGTTCATGTGCAAGTTAATAATTTGGTTTTTCCTGCTGATTTCTATGTGCTTGATATGGAGGGTGGTGATCAAAATACACCTATTTTGTTAGGAAGACCATTTTTAAAAAACATCTAAGACTAAGATATATGTTTATAGTGGCACACTTTCCATAGAATTTGATGGTGAAATTATTAAGTTCAATATTTATGATGCCATGAAATATCCTAGTGATGATAATCATGTTTATTCTATTGATGTGGTTGATTCTTTAGCACAAGAAGTAAAAGCACTTGACGAAAAAGTGGATTGCAAGTTGCCATTAGTAAGCAACTTGAGAAAGGGTATAAGGAGTTAGCCCTCAGTACTGATTTGCAGGACACTGTTGCAGCATTGAATGTTTTTCCACAGGAACTTATTGCAGATTTGAAGCCTTTCCAAGAGGAGAATATGGAAGAATTGGACCTTGATAATCCTGTTTGAAGAAGGAAGCATTGTGTCGTGCCAATGATGGTAAACAAAGGTGCCACTTGGGAGGCAACCCAAGGGTAGTTTTTCTTACTAGCTGACGCTAAATGGATCTAGGTATTTTAATTTTTTAGGTATTAGTTAGTTTGACATTTTTATTATTTCACGGAGTCGGCTTCAGTGCCTCCTAGAGTTCGGAGCCTTTGTATGGGGATGTAAATAGGGTCGGCCAACAAAAAAATATAAAAATGAAAAAGAAAAAAGAAAAAAATAAAGCACTTTATTATTGTTGTTTCCTGTTATTTTGCTTTTTCTTGTTTTTTTGGGATTCACTAAATAGTTGCAGATTTAAAGCATTACTTTTCTTCTTTCTAACAAATGCTTCAAGTATATCCTCCTACAGACTCTATTTCTCTTACTTCACTTGCTTTCATGTTTCTACTCATCTTTGCATACATTTGAAAGTTTATTTTTACTCATTGAGAACAATGAAAGTTTTAAGTGTGGGGGAGGGGATTTAGGTTGTGTTTTAATTTGTGTTTTAAAAAAAAAATCGTCGTTTTCAATGTTTTTTTATGCATGGCATGAACAAGGTGCACTTAAGCTTGAGAGATTCAGAACATGATTGAATAAGTATTCTTTTCACTTAGAATTAATTAGTTTAATTATTTTCCCTAAGCATAGTAGTGACTGAATTTTGGAGACAAAAGCTGGTGAGATTTTGAGCCTTTAGACTGACACATCCATATCAGTCTCATTATTTTCTTTCATGAGAGATATTCTTTCATGGATTTGTTTCTCTAGAACTTGCCTTGATTCTCTTCGAGGTCACATTAACACATGCATGCATGAACATGATTAAGGCCTTCTTTGATTTAGCTACATAAGCCAAATAACCTACCTTGTAATTAATATTTCCCTTTGTTAAACCCCTTTGAGCTTTATTGACCTTGTTTATTGTGAACCCACGTTATAAGCTTTAAACTCAAAAAATAATGTCTTTACCCAGGCCTTAGGACTAGTGGAGCATTGTTCAACGTTATGATATGTATGGGTGTGCAAGAAATAAGTGTGAGGGTGTCTGGATTTGTGGTATGGCTATGACTGGTGAAATGAAACATATTTTCATTCTCAATTTGTGAGTTCCATTGTAATATAATTTTGGTGAAAAAAATAAAAAGAAAAAAAGGAAGGAAAAAACAAAAACAAAAACAATAAAAAAAGAGAGAAAAAAGACAAAGAAGAAAGGGAGTGATGGAAGAAATTTCTTTTAAACTATCCATGTTCATATTTTTGCTCCGCTAGTTTCGATGGCTTTTGAGATACATTCTCAAATATTTTCCACCTCTGTCCTTAAGCCCCGTTACAACCCTTGAAAATTCCTTATGATTTGTGTTATGCATGTGATCTTAGTGGTGGAGAATGAGAAGATATGCAAGTCTATGGTAGATCATTATCATTGGAATGAATTTGAGCGAAACACATACCCTTCAAACACATGAGAGTCCAGCGTTTACTTTATAAGGGTCTACGTATTCTGTTACTCCATCTTCGAGTGAGAATGCTTACTAAGTAATTATAAGTTGGTTAAGAATGTTTGTTCATGACATGTTATAAGTTTTGAAGAGTTTGGTTGTTCTTTGTTGATGGTGTTACAACTTTGGTATTTTTAAAAATTTGAGTTTTGTCCGAGGATGAGCAAATGTTAAGTGTGGGAGAATTTGATAAGAATGCAAAATGTCATATTTTTCTCCCTTAATGTTTAAATTTTACACCTATTTGATGCCTAAACACACTCATTATTTTTATATTTTGATTTAGAATGCAAATGAAGGCGTTAGGAGCAGAACGAAGTTAAATCGCGCAATTCTGGATAGCTCTGACACTGTTGCTTTTTTTGGGCATAACTCTCTCCTCCGAACTCCGATTGAGGTGATTCAAGATGTTCCGGAAAGCCAAGAAGAATATATACAACTTTCATGTTTTGAGTTTTGATAAATAAAGGCTGAATCAAAGTCGAAATTGGACGTGAAGTTGCTGCACCTGTGCTGTTTAATGTTCTAAAATGTTCATTATCTGAAAGCTTCTAGTTGATGGTGGATGTTGACTTAGACCAAGGTTCATTTTCTTGATTAAATCCGATATTTTTAATTTTAGTAATTTTTTTAAAGTTTTCTTTATACATAAACCCTCCTCCCCCCCTCCCCCCAAACCTTGTTTACGTAACATAAAGTTAGGCTAGATACTCTCTGTAGGAACGATCCTTACTCACACTACTACATATATTTTTTGGAGTACATGTTTTATTTTTGGTTGCTTGCGACAGCACACCAATTATGTTTTTATTTTAGTATATCTATTTCAATAATTTATATATATTACCAAAAAAAAAATTTATATATATTACCGGAAGGCTCAAGATTTCAATCCTTTAGTGTATGTAACTAGGGCCACAGACTGTTCAAGGTTAGGAATATCCAATGCCTCTTGGTTAATCTGGTTGTATAGGCTCGGAGGGACTCATCCTTCTGTTGCTTTACCAAGAATAGTGTTGCAATGTGCTTTGTCGATTCTTTTACTACTAGCAAACATATCCAAGAGTGCCTCAGCTAATTGATGAAAAATCTCCAGTGACCCTAATTCCAGGCTAGTATACCACTTTCTAGCCGCCCTTACTAGATCGGTCGGGAAAGCCTTGCACTTCACTACATCTGAGATGTCATATAAAATCATGTTATGGTTGGAAGTCATCAAATGGTCCTTGGGGTATCCTATCCCACTATACGCCTATATGGGCTTGGTTTGGATTCTATGATGCTAGAATCACTTGGTTCACAGGTATAACATTTTGGTGAGTGTTTGGCTCTGTTTGGTTAAGGGGTGTGGGTTGGTCTGCCGTGATCCGAGCTATTGTGTTTTGGATTTCTAGGATCATGTAATATAGCATATTAATATCGGCAAACGGTGTGATAGGTGATGCTGGAAAAGCTGTCACCTGCACAGGTGGGAAAATTTGTGGTGGCATAAGCTGAAGGACAAGGTAGGAATAAACTGTGGATTCTTCCCTCATGAGCATTTCGATGCTCTAGTTAACAATTCGATCTTACTTAATAGTAATTTATAAATAAAAAGTGTTTTTGGGAAAATGAGTTACTTTTCATTGTAGACAAATGGGATATTTATACATTTTTATAGAATGTTTCTCCAAATTTTGCAGAATCTTGCCCGTGCCCGACCTACTACCTCTCAAGGTAATTTAGATTCCAAAAGGGTCAGTTTGTTAATCATGTCGTATTAGGTCGGTCGTGCCCCATTAAGTCAGTCATGCTTGACCTACTATAATTATTACGGGTTTTTTAATAATCTCTAGGGCAATGTTAGAAGTTTGCATCAAGTCGGGTATTTATCCCTTAAGGAAGGGGATAAAAAGTTAAAAGAGATTTTACACTATAACAACAAAATGATGAAAACTTTAAACCTAAATTTAGACATCCTAGTTACACCATTCAAAGGGTATTTTCTTACATGTACTGCAACAAATAAATCAGATTGTTCTTATTATAAGAGAATTAACTTGTATTCATCAAATCCATTAAACCTTGTAAATTGTAACACTAGTTCAATGTTGTATTCTTACAAGACCATTGAAATACATTCATGAAATCCTCTAAGTATATGAGGATGAAGTGGCAATCACATACAAAACATTCTTCTTGTTCACAATCAACCCAAAAGCTTTACTCATGTCAAGCATATTAGGTGCAAGCCCATCTGGGAACATCCAATCGAAGTGATACAATAGCAAAGCAAGTGAAAGTTCAATGGTTGTAATAGCAAATGAACTTCCAGGACATACTCGCCTACCAGCCCCAAATGGAATATACTCAAAATTGATTCATTTGTAATCAATAGTCAACCCCTCAAACCTCTCTGGTATAAAGCATTCAGCATCAGGCCAATGTTCAGAATCTCTAGCTATGGCCCAAAAATTAATAATGAATTTTTCTTTCATGGGTATATCATATCCATTAATTTCACACTGTTCTCTGCATTCTCTTAAAATCAAAGGCGTAGGAGGGCGTAACCTTAATGTTTCCTTGATAACTAACTTCAAGTATTGTAGTTCTTTAATATCTTCCTCTGTGATGTTCTTCTTTTTGATAAGAACTTGTCGTACCTCATCTTGTGCTTTCTTCTTAACTTTAGGATTTTTTAACATTTCAGACATGGCCCATTCCATGGTTGTCGCTACTGTATCTGTACCTCCGGAGAATATGTCCTAAAAAACACAATTAAGTATACATAATTATTTAACTTGATGAACATGGTCAACATAGCAAAAAGTAATATTGCTACCTACACTTGAAAAAGTTAGGGAAAAAATTTCAAATCCCTCTTTTTTGGTCTTAGACATTTTTCTCCTTTCAAGTCCCTCAAACTTAAGTGTTAGTTAATTTTAACATATTAAGGGTATCATGGTCATTTAACATTAATAAAAAACCAACAAATAGGGAAAAACCACAAGTCCCCCACCCTACACGCTCCCCCACTTGTCTTAGCCCATTCTCCAACTTACCCCATCCATCCCCTAACCTATCCCCCTATTTTCCCTGCACCTCAACCCCTACCCTAAACCATTATCCTCATCCCAATCCCTAATGCCACCCTCAAAACCACCACCACCACCCCATGGTAGCCTCCCCTTACCCCCCAAAACTACCACTAAAACCCATCCACCCACATCTCTCTCTCTTTCTCTCTCTCCACACATACATTACAAAACAACATATACTTATGGTTAGATATGGCTCGAATTCCAAGCAGAGTTAGATATTGAAAATAACTAGAGGTTTGATAATAGTTGAAATACTATGGAAGATAGGAGTCCTAATCATAATAGGACTAGCATTAGCGTATTATAAATAAGACTATTTGGGTTGAGTTTAGTGGTCACACACCACAAGGTGGGTGTACCATACTAGATTAGGCTAGAATTATGTGTTATACGCCTCTAGGTAGGTGTATAAAAATTATTGTTATAATTTGAAGGAAACATATCTAGAAGGTGCATTCCCCTGCTAGAGCAGAAGACTGCAAAGAAATGGACGTTGAAGGAACCAAGAAACTTGCATCAAGACATGGTGTAATGCTTGTTGTTGAAGATTGTTGCACATATAACGCACAAAAAACACGCACATAGGATTGAGGATAGGGGTGGCAAGTGTGAGATTTGGGGCGTGGGTAGCGGGATTGATGGTGGTGGGTGGTGAGTGGCTGTTTTGGGTAAGGTTGGAAGGGGCTAGGGTAGAGACTATTGGAATGGAGGTTAGTTTTTCTTTCTTTTTTGTTTTTTAATGCATGAAATGACTATAAGGGCCCATGTTAGCACATAGTCTATTTTCGTGGTCAACTCATTTTTAACTAGAGGGTTTACTAATGGAGGACGTGAGAGAGGAAAAAAAAAATTGAGGTACTTATTTGGTCTAAAAGAAAAAGCTTGCGGACTCCAATATATTTATTCAGAAAAAGTTATTAAAAAGGTTCTATTCAAGCCGATATAATCGACACATTTTCGTTAACTTCGATATTGTTGGGAGACTTAAGAGTAAGCTAGTGGTGGACTACTCGCATGGACAATTGAGAGATCCAAGAGTTTGAATCTCATAGGGTAGGGTAAGAATTTAAAACTTTGATATTGTAGGGTTTAGTTCTTAAATAGATTACGCGCATCATAATGACATAATCTATTTCTTATATGCACATGATATATATAGAAATCTAAACTTCTTCCATGTTAATTTATTTACATGGGGTAAGATGTACGTACTAAAACGATGGCTTTGATGTTGGTGGCAGTGATTGGAAAGTCCATGTCATTAGAATCCTGTAGATTCAGAAGAACATCGACTAAATCCTTCTCTTTTGATGCATCACTGGTGGCCCTTTTCGCCTTGTGCTCATTGATGATGTTGTCAAGAACTTTGTCCATCCTCTTGTGCATTTTCTCTAATCTGGACATCATTCCATTTAAAAAAAGGAAGAATTCTAAGAGATGGAAAAATATCAAGCATGTCAAACCCTCCAGCCATCTGAGTTCCTTCGTTCAACACAGCAATGAATTCATCTGCATCTTCACACTTATTACCAAATGCTGCCCTTGCAGTGATGCTTGTTGTTAACAAGAAAAATGCCTTACTGAGATCGATTACATGTTTCGAAGATGACGAAGAAATGGATTGAATAAGATTTTTCACTTCCTCTTCTCTCACTGACTTAAACGACTGGACTCGCTTGGTGCTTAAAAACTCCATGATGCAAAATTTGCGCATTTGTCTCCAGAAATCACCATATGGAGAGAAGACAATTCCTGCTCCACCATATGCAATGATGTCAATAGCAAGAACTTTAGGCCTCTGAGAAAAACTAAGCTCATTTGTCTTCAACACTGCTTCAGCTGCACTTGGTGATGATATTATAATTGCTGAACCCTCACCAAGTTTTAGGTGCATGATTGGTCCATGCTTTTTGCTAGGTTCCTCAAGCAATGATGTGGTAGGGATGGACCTATCAGCTGGTGCAAATTTCCAATAATTGGTAGCTTCCAAGGCCCTGGTGGAGATTTCGTTTAAGGCTTTTGGGGTCGTGATTGCGTGAGACGTTTTACAACCATGAACAACAATAGGAGAAAAGTGAAACAAAGAGTAAAAGAAGGTATTTCGAACATTTTGTAACTGGAAGTTTTTTTGAGTAAGTGAATATGTTGGGAATTAGTTTACACTTGTAGCTTGATTTCTGTTTAAGCTCGAGTTATATATGACAATTATGAAACTGGAGATTCCCAATTGTTTCCAAAGGTTGCTGAATATTATAGGTTGCAATGCAGATTTTATCTAGCAAATTTTTTCGTTGATTGGTCGACACTAGCATGAGTGTAGGCCACACACAAAATAGGACTACTCCTTTCTCATGGTCGTACGGTTTGTCCACCAAACCAAAAAGTTTTTCACAGCTAAAAATCTTTTATCTTTTATCAATGAATATTTCCTAACACCGGGTAAATTATGCATATGACTCCTATTGTTTACATAATTTTTTAAATTGGTCTTTAATATTTAAAAAAAAATTATATTAGTTCATAATATTTAATTATAAAAGTGATTCAAAATAGTATTTATCATTTAAAACTAGTCAAATTAGTCTTTATTATTACCAAAAAAATTGTTTTAATTTAGTCTTCAAATAGGAGTCATGTGTAGTGATTAAATTAAATTATTTTTAAAAATAATAAAAACTAAATTGAATATTTTAAAAATAATAAAAATTAAATTAATTAATTTTAAATAATAAAAAATGTAATAAGTTAAAGTAATAATTGGAGTTAATAATTATGTACGTCTTAGAAAACGCAACATTCCCACACTTATTTTCTTACTAGCAATTATAAGACAGCGCGTGGGCGTCGTGTCCAAGATTTTTTTTTTTGGTCGGAAGATTTTCCAAGATGACAGCAATTGATTTGAATAGACTTAGCAAAAGATAACATTGATGTCGATATCATCTTAGAAATATTGCTTGCTTTTTCATCAACTATATATGTCAACTAGAAATAATTTTTTATTTATTTATTTTTACTCGATAAGAAATCATTTCATTTAAACTAATCAAAAATATGATGTACAAAGTACAAAATTATCATTCTAAACGTAATTACCAACGTGAGCACATGTAACAGATATTTTGTCTCCAATATCGGCAAAGATATCTACATTGATTTGATCCTCCGATTTTGTGCCATTGCTGTGTAGTCGAAGCTTTTCTGCCTAATGTAATCCCAAGTTGTGTTAAAAGGAGAACTTACCTTTGTCATCAGCGAACCATCCAATTTGATCATCTCCATCAGCAGGTTTGTCAACTAGAAATAGTTATGACAGATACTAGTGGTCTTAATCACGGGCCATTTTTTCACCCAAAAAAAATCACTGATCATTTTAGTGGTATCATTCATTTTTTCTTTAAATGTAAGGGGTCTCGAGATCTATTTTTTGTGTGTATCTTAAATGACCTAAAATGGTTTAAGCCACCCAAAAATTAAAAAAAAAAATTAAAAAACTAGTGATCTTGCAATTTTTCATCTCCAGATCATGAAAGAGTTGTATATTTAAAGGTATATTTACTTTATCTGATTAAGTGTTTTTCTTTATTTTCTTTTCGACTCCAATTAATTGGAAGTTTTTAATCATTGGAGTTAATCTTTTCCCCTCTTTTTTATTTCCTTTTTTTGGGCGTTTGGATTTGTGATAACTGAAAAAGCTATCTGCTAAGTGATTCTCTAGCACTATATATTTTTCCTTTGGCGACACAGTAATAGGCAATCCGATTATTATCAAATTACCATCCTATTAAAAAGTTTAAACTATTAGAGACATTTTTTTTTATATTATCCATTGTTTTGCAACACGTTTCGGCACATGTAGGCAAGATTAGTTTCAATCTTAATATTTCTGAATGGGTGACAACATAACTTGAACCCATACCTAAACTCTAATACCATATTTACTTGACAACATAACTTGAACCCATACCTAAACTCTAATACCCTATTTACTTGAACCCATATGTAAACTCTGATATTATATTTAATTATCACATCATTTAAACTGTTACCCTCAAATAAATTCATTGAGCTATCAAAGGAGGTCTTCACCTATTAGCTAAGGCCGAGATTCTAAAACTGGAAATTTCAAAATAAATTTCTTCCATTGGTATTGAGAAAACTGTCCCTCTTTTTACTAATTCTTTTCTAAAAGAATCGATAATTACACAACAATTCACATCAAGTGAGTAAAATTTGTGCCAGTCGTAGAAGTACATAATCACAAGCAATTACATATGAAACAACTTAGAGTATGAGGGTCTCACTATAACCACAAGTTATGGCCTCATTGGCATTTGTTCAGTTAAATAAGTAGTTTATTGCTGTAATTGTGATTGGTTCGTACTTGATTAATCGTCATTTGCTGTATTTGTAATAATGAATTGTTATATATATGACCATCATTTTTTTCCAAAAAAACCAAATAAATAAACAAATTGTTGTAGCTGTGATTGAAATTTTCAAACAAATTACAATAGAAAACTAACATTTTTCACTAGTTAAGGAAAGGGTAAATGAAACAAATAGTCTCTATTGTTTATATATATATATATATATTTTTTTTTAATTTCGTTTTTATTGTTTCCAAAGTGACGCACTTAGTTTCAAAGATCGAAAAATATTTTAATTTAGTACCCAATATTTATATTTTTTTTTTCAATTTTATCCCCATTGTTAACGCACTTAGTCTCCAAACTATTTAAAAAATTTCAGTTTAGTTCCTACCATGAAATTTTAATTCGTGACCTGCACATAAAATTTTGGGGGCTAAATAAAAAAAAAAGTGAAAACATTGGGGACTAACTTGAATTTGTTTTGTAAACTTTGGGGATTAAGCACGCCACATTTAAACACTAAGATGAAATTGAAAAAAATGTAAACATTAAAGATCAAATGTGTCACTTTTAAAATAATAAGAACGAAAATGAAAAAACATATCAACTCTGAAAACCGTTTGTGAAATTTGCCCATAAGAAAATATAGAAGCTCACTATTTTATGATGTCCATGTGTTTACTAGTCGTGATAAGCTATTTAAAGGGTTAGAGAACAAAAGATAGAGCAAGGCCTGTGCATCAGAACACAAGCGCTCGACTTTGTGGTGAAAGCTCATTGCAGCTGCCCTTGCCAATTTTCTTACATTTTAATTGTGTTTGAATTACTTTTCCTTATCGATCAAAATAAATAAATAAATAAATACATTTGTTGCGTTTGAATATTACTTTTCCTTTTCGATCAAAATAAATAAATAAATAAATACATTTGTTGAGTGATGAAAGAAAATCACAAGAACCAAAGTCCGGTGAGAAAAGATATCATTTTCACAAGTCTAGGAAGAATTAAAACTTAGGTTATACTATATTATTGGATAGATTAGGTTATACTATCATTTTAATTTTGGTTCTTTTTTTTTTTACATATACATATATATATGTACATATTTGCATATATATATATATATATATATATATATATATATATATAGTATATGTATATATATAGTATATGTATATTGTAATATATAGCTTAAACTATATATTATTGCATTTTTGTTTTTTCCTTTTTTTTAAATTTTCATTTTTTTTAACTTTGTTTTCTATTTTATTTTTCATTTATTATTTTCTTTTTTTAATTTTTTTAATTTTGACATCTTTTTTTATTTTTCAGTTCTTATTTTCGGTTTTTTTTTAATTTTCTTTTTCTTTTATTTTCAATTTTTATTTTTGTCTTTTTTTAATGTGTGTATTTTCGGTTTTTATTTATTTTTTGTTTTTTAGTTTGCTTTATTTATTTTTTTGTTTATGTATTGTGTATATATATAGATGTGTCTAAGTGTTTATTTATGTTTCTGTGTATGTGTACGTGTATTGTAAATTTTTTGGTTTTTTGGGTAATTGTTAATGATATAATTGTTGGTTGTTTTAAATATTTTTTGAAGGATTTGAGTTTGTTTCGTGCGATAGGCCAGGCTATTACGGCTCAGGTTAGTCTTCTAATTAACTATCCTTTATATTCATGTTGAGATATTGTAGTTGAAATAATATTGTAGGTGAGATATTGTTGTTAAGATAACCATTTTTGAAAGTATAATGTTGTAGTTGAAATAATGTTGTAGGTGAGATATTGTTGCTGAGATAATTGTCTTTGAAAATGTAATGTTGTAGTTAAAATAATGTTGTTATAAAGGATTTTGAATTTAACTTTGTAAAGGTAAAATTAAAGGACTTGGAATGTACTTTGGAAAGGTAAAATTAACTTTGAATTACTTAGTAATTGTTGTTTATTATTGTTAAGTATTTTGTAGTTAATTGTAGTTAATTATTTTGTAAGTTGATGGACATGCAATAATGATGCATAGTTTAAATAATTTATTTTGTCAATTTCATTTTCAGGTGGAGCTCCAGGAGTAGCGGTAGGCGCTGACGGATATGATGAGCCTTGTGATGAAGTTGCAAGATGAGATCGCCAAGCTACAAGACAACTGCCCACCCCATGATTGGGAGTAGCACGATAATTAGTAGATTTTAGTTTTTTTATTTTATCAATTTCTAAAACTAATTTTATGCTGTATTTTGTAGATGTTTTAAATATATATATATATATATATATTAAATTATTATTTTTTTTTGCAAATATTAATATTTTTTTAATTTTTTTTTTAAAAAAAAATGGGGATGAAAGGTTAGCTACAAAATGACAACCAAAACTTGGCTACGAAACAGTGACGAAAGTTTAGCTACGAAATGGCGACGAAACTTTGGCTACGAAATGGCGACAAAAACTTGGCTATGAAATGATAACGAAATGAAATAAATAATAAAAAAATATGTATATGTAATTAATAAATTTTAAAAAGAATAAAAAAAGTATGACTACAAAATGGCGATGAAGTTAACTCAATAATCAAAAATAACATATATTTAATTAATATATTTTTAAAATAAAAATATTTGGCTACAAAGAGGCGATGAAGTAGCTACGAAAGGTAATTAATTTAAAAAAAAAATTAACAAATTAATTAATAAAATGATTAATTATAAAAATTTAATTAATTAATTAAGTTTTTTTAAAAAATTGAGTATTGGCAACCAAAGGGCTACGAAAGTTTTTTTAACAATATATATATATATTTTTTTCAATTTGGAAACCAAAGGGTAATTTGGCGACGAGGCTTGAGGCGACAAAGGCATTTTGGTCACCCCTTCGTCGCCCCAAGTACCTAGGCAACCAAGGGGCGACGAAAACCCTTTGTCGCCCCAGCTCATTTTTCTTGTAGTGTAAGAAGTTGGGTTAATTAGAGCGGCACCCACAAATGATATAAGTACTACTGTTGTTTTGGACCCAAAAGTTGCTCCCAAAAAGAAAATAAAAAGAAACAAATAGGCGTGGAAGCTATAATTGTAAACCACAATCAAATCTCAATTAATTTATAACTATTAGCTATTATATTTTACAACTTGTATAAAGTTTAATTACATACCCAACAAAAATTGCCTAACAATGCAATGGCCTCATGAGCTAGATAACGGACCAAGTGATTTTCAATTACATAAATTGGTTAGTATTCTATATATGTACATATACAAGGCTACAAGACCATTGAAATGCATTCATGAAATTGTTCAAGTATTTGAGGATGGAGTGGCAATCGCATACAAAGAATTCTTCCTCTTCACAGTCAGTCCAAAAGCTTCATTCATGTCAAGCATATTTGGTTCAAGACCATTTGGGAGGTTTCAATCGAAATGATACAATAGTAGAGCAAATGAAATTCCAGGGCATATCCACCTACCATCTCCAAATGGAAGATACTCAAAGTTGCTTCCTTTATAGTCAATAGTCGACCCCTCAAACCTTTCTAGTATAAAGCATTCAACATCAGGCCAATGCTTAGGATCTCTACCTAGGGAGTAGGGCCTATAAATTAATTAATAATGACCTTTTCCTTCATGGGTATATCATATCCATTTATTTCACATTTTTCTCTGCATTCTCTTATCAACAAACACGCAGGAGGGTGTAACCTCAATGTTTTCTTGATCATTAACTTCAAGTATTGTAGTTCTTTAATATTTCATTCTGCGATATTCTTCTTTTTGGTAAGAACTTGTCGTACCTTGTCTTGTGCCTTCTGCAGAACTTTAGGATTTTTCAATATCTCGAACATAGCCCAGTCCAGAGTCATTGTTGCAGTCTCTGTACCTACGCCGATTATGTCGTGAGGAACAAAAAAATGTCTAAGCTATTATTTGGTCTTAATAATCTCCGGATTATTCAACTTGATGAACATGATCAACATAGCAACGAGTAATAATGCTACTTACATCACAAAAACTTACCCAAAACTTTTATCAATGGAGATATGATCGGCATTTGATTGCTAGCTTAATGTCTATAGGCGATCTCTGCAATAGAATAATGTGCCTCTAGAATTTCTCCAAGACTTGGAAGGCTTCATCTATTTGAGAAAAAAAAAAAAAAAAGCGAGTTGCAAGGAATTTATGCTACAAAAAGTGTAACATTTTGTAACAGGGGTGGATCCCTAAAATTATAAAATTTAATACTTATATATGGATAATTTTTTTTTATTAGGGGATAAATAAATTCTTTTGGTCTAAAAATATATTAAAAATACACATGTTTTCAAAAAAGAGTCCTAACTCATTTCCTATAATATCTTCACTCATGAGGTCAATCGGATTACAACTCTCACTAACCCATGAATGGATCCACCATTGCTTGTAGACAAACTAAAACAAAGATGTATATTATTAAAGTCAGAGAGATGGAAGCAATCAACTAACGGGCTGTACTTTTCCCAACATAGTAGATACATTTTAGGGTAAATTATCCTCTTATGTTTAGTTTGTTAAGTCAACGGTTACGGAAAAACGAACAATCCTTCGATAGATGCAAATTGTATATGCAGAAACATGAATTAATGTTTCATGTTCATTTCGTAATTAAGAATATATATGTGATAAGATGCACGTAAAGATTCTGCTAAAAAATTAAAAAAAAAATATATATATATATATATATTTGTTTTTTGAGGCCTTTGATGTTGGTGGTGGTGATTGGAAACTCCAATTCTCATTAGAAAACTGCAGTTGCAGAAGAACATCGATTAAATCCTTCTCGTTTGATACAGCATCATCGCTGGCCCTTTTCGCTTTTTGCTCATAGATGATGTTATCGAGAACTTTGTCGATCCTCATTTTAATCTTCTCAAATTTTTGCTTCATTTTGTTAATAAAAGGAATAAAACTAAGAGAGGTAAAAGTATCTAGGATGTCAAATCCTCCAGCAAGCTCATTTAAGATTTTCACTGAGATTGATTATTTGCTTCGAACATGAAGAAATGGATTGAATAAGATTTTTTACTTCCTCTTCTCTCACTGAGATAAATGACTGGAGTCGCTTAGTGCTTAAAAGCTCCATGATGCATGTACAGATTCGAAATCTACAATTAAGATTATGTGGTTATCACTTCTATAGATTTATTATTTAGATCACATGGTTTCTACCTTAATAATCCATTTTAAGTGGTAACTAACAAGCTTGCCCACTGGCGGAGGCACAGTAGGGTGAGTGGGGGCTACAGCTCCCATTGACCCATAAAAATCTTTAAAATTTTTTTGTATTTTTTTTAAAAAAAATTAGATATTTATGTATTTTTAGTTAAAAAAAATTAATTAGCCGCACTAAAAAATAAAATTACTCGTATATTTCAAAAATTATGGATTTTATCCCTCACTGGCTCATAAAAACGTTAAAATTTCTATGTATTTTCAGTTAAAAAAAATTAATTAGCCCCCACTGAAAAATAAAAGCACTCGTATAGTTAAAAATTTATGAATTTTAGTCCCCACTGGCCCATAAAAATGTTAAAATTTATATGTATTTTTTGAAAAAAAATTAAATATCTATGTATTTTTAATTAAAAAAATTAATTAGCTCCACTGGGAAAAAAAACTCGTATAATTAAAAAATTATGAATTTTAGCCCCCACTGACAATAATTTCTGGCTCCGCCCCTGAGCTTGCCCTATTCTAAAAGATTCAAAGCATGATTTTGGTGTTTTTTCATATAGAGGGAGGCTCTCTCAAGATTTCCCTTGGCATGTCTATTTATAGATTTGTCTTGTCTTGTAGCCCAAGCTAGGGCCCTTGGTCATATGGGTTAATTTGAGTTAGCCCAAATCCAATTATTTACTAACAACTAGACTAGGCCTGAGCTAGATTGTGGCACTACAATTAAGTCCTCCACTCTCTAAGTTGAAATATTTTCGAGTTAGAGAATAGCTAGTTATTGTACCCCTGTGGGACTAGTTTTTCACTTTTCTAAATTTGGGTTACATCCTTTATTGGGTACTTCGTGCCTGAGTGGGCCGCATCTCCCGTAGGATGCTTTAAGCCAAGTTGGGTAGCATCTTCCGTAAGATGATTCAGACAAATTTGGGCCACATTTCCCTTAGGGCGCTTCAGGCTTGAATTTAACCGCAATCCCTTGGGGCGCTTTAGGCTTATATTTAGCCGTAATCCCTTGGGGCACTTCAGGTTAATTTTTATTTAGCCGCAACCCTTTGGGGCGCTTCAGGCTTGTATTTAGCCGCAACCCCTAGGGGCACTTCAGGCTTGAATTTAGCCATAACCCATTGGGGTGCTTCAGGCTTTTGTTTAGCCGCAATTCCTTGGGGCGCTTCAAGCTTGTATTTAGCTGCAACCCCTTGGGGCGCTTCAAGCTTGAATTTAGCCATAACCCCTTAAGGCGCTTCAGCGTTGTATTATTTCACTATCAATAATGTTGGACCTTGCACTTTATTTCTAGTTTCAAAGCCTCCGGTGGAGCCCTTAATTTTACCTAATCATCTATGTGTCATAATAATTTTTGGAGTCTTTTGGTGTATTTTCTCTCAACAATCTTTGCTCTCTTCAGCATGAAAATGGCCATTCCTGATGTCTTTGAGCTAAGGTATCAGATATAATTGAGCCTTCCAGATGTTAGTCATTACCCTAATTTTGTTTTCTGGAGAAATCAAAATTGTAATTTAAATTCAAATCTCTTATAATAATAGGTCACTACATGATTATTCAATGATACAACAAACCCAATTAAAACCCACCATAGGTTATCAGTTAAGTTATTCCAAGGTTGGGGATCTTGTGAGACATTGTCAATGGCTTTCTGGGTCCAAGATGACAGCAATAGATTTGGATAGACTAGGCAAAAGGACAACATTGATGTCGAGGTTTGCATAGAAATATTATTGCTTGCTTTTTAATCATCTAGATCAATCAAACATGTTGTGGCATATATTGGATCTGAAAAATTAGTGGTGTTGGAAATTTTCAGCTCCAAATCATGAAAGGCATAAAAAATGAAGATCCAGCTACTTTATCTGATTAATTGCCCTTTTGTCTTTATTTTTTTTTGGGGTTCAATTCATTGGAAGCTCTTCATGCAATATTGGAATTACTTGTCTTGTTGGGTGGGTGATAGCTCTTCTTGAAAAGAAAGCGATCCAATTGTACCTTTTAGTATGAAATTTAGGAGTAGTTTAGTAGTGAATTATTTTTCTTGACGGTTGGGAGACTAGAGTTTCAATCTACAGGGGGTGGGGGTTAAAAGAAAAAAAAAACTGCACCTTTCAATATGACTACTTTGTTATGACTTTACTCTAGTCACTAACTCTGTCTTTGGCATCTAAAAAAAAAAAATAGCAAGTGCTTTGACTACTAGAGATGGAATTGAATAGCACTTTCATCAGTTTCACTTCAACAGCTTTCCTATTGTAGGGACTCCCTGTTTTTATTTTATTTCAATATTCTCTCCTTTTTTTTTTTTTTTGCTAATCAAGCAAAGTATCATATCATAAATCTTAAAACATCAGACATGTACAATGATCATACCAAAACATATACAGTCCTACAAAAAAAACCAAAGTGAAAATAGACTTGCAAACTACACAAGGATATTCTCAATTTTCCAGTTTCTACAAATTTGCATGTTAAGAGCACTCCTACTGAACTTGTTGTTACACCCAATCTTTAAAAGTACCATCTCTTCAACTCTCCTACTAATATCATCTTCTGTGCTAAACTTCTGCTGATGGATGCAGAGATTTCGTTCCCTCCAAATTGAGTACACCACAGAGCAGAAAAATAAACGAAGTAAGGAATCCTGCAACCCCTTACCCAAGCAGAACCTTTTAGACCAGTAGTCAATATCCTCCCAACCTTGGATAAACCGCATAATGTTGAACTTGTTAAGCCCATTCTCCAAAATCTTTTTGCTCAACCTACATTGAAGGAATAAATGATGCCTATCCTCCACTGACAAGCCACACATAATACAAATATTGTCATCAATAACACCCCAACTATGTAGTCACTCATTTGTTGGGAGCCTATCAAGAATAGCCATCCAGGTAATCATGCTACATTTAGGGATAAAACCTTTCGCCCAAACCAGCTCATACCACTGCACCTCCTCACCTCGTGTACGAACACAATTCCAAGCTGAAGCAATAGAGAACAATCCATTAGTATGCCCTTTCCATCTGTAACTATCTGCCATATGGACATTCAGATTAACATGAACTTGCTGACTGATGTTGTGAAAAAGAGGATGATCCGGCCAATTCTAACCACCACCGTCAATCACAGACTCCACCCTATCATGCCAACCAATCTCAGACCCCACAATTTGTTGCCAAGGAACACATTCCGCCAGGATACCCCAAGGATGCCAGGGATCCCGCCAAAAAAAAGTACTACTACTATTCCCAATTCGAACTTCAACCAGCTTCTTAACCTTATCCCTCAGCTTCATAAGCTTTCGCCACTGCCAAGAACAATTAGCACTAATTTTACAATCCCAAATGCAGTCCCTTTTAATGTAATACCCATTAACCCATTTTGGACCAAAGAGACTCAGAGCCATTAAGGATCTTCCAAAAGTGTTTGAACGCTTCCGCCATATTAACATCACCAATAGGTCGAAAACCCAAACCACTTTCCTTCTTGGGTCTACAAACAAGCTCCCAACTCACCCTAGCTCCTCTAGCTGAATCACTAGTACCTTTCCAAAGAAAGGCAGCCATTTTCCTTTCCATCTCCTTCGCCACACCTTTAGTTAGAATCAACACACTAGTCCAATAAGCATGATTACCAAAAAGAACTGAATTAATAAGGAGAATACGTCCAGCATAAGACAGATCCCGATTAGCCCAGTGATTAATCCTCGTTGTCAATTTATCAATAAGCCCTTTGTAAGCATTCTTGGAAATACACTTAGGCGACAAAGGAACCCCCAGATAAATGAAAGATAACCCTTCCTCAAACCCAAGTACCTTCCCAATCTCCTCTCTGACACTATTCGAACAGCCCCCAAAGAAGACACTGCTCTTAGCATAGTTAACTAAAAGTCCAGAGAGTTTGTTAAAAAGATCCATGCCATATTTTACAGCCTCAATAGAGTTCCTTTTGGCCTTAGTAAAGATAAGAACATCATTAGCGAAGCACAAGTGTGTGATTCTCAGCTTAGCACAATTTGGAAGAAAGTGAATCCCTTTCTTAGCAGCAACACTCCCCATGATGCAGGAAAATACCTTCATTGCCAATACAAACAAGTACGACGATAGAGGGTTCCCTTGCCGCAAGCCCCTAGCACCCCAGAAGTACCCCTAAAGTCTCCTATTAACAGCCAGCGAATAGCCAGTTGTGGAAATACAAGCTCTGATCAACTTAACAACTCTCCCAGGGATCCCAAAAGTCTCAAGGACTTTAATCATGAAACCTCAATCCACCGAGTTATAAGCTTTATGAAGGTCAACCTTCAAGGCACATCTCGGTGTTAACTGTTTCCTCTCATACCCTCTAATCAACTCCTGCGTCATCAAAATGTTATCAGCAATAGACCGACTAGGCATGAATGCTGACTGGTTCACCGACACCAAATCATCCAATAGAGGTTTAATCCTATTAGCAATAATCTTAGATATGTTCTTTACATATGTTCTCTCCTTAGTTTAATTAAACATATCATTTTAAAATTATTTTCTTTACATATGTTCATTTATGTTGGAGACATTCTATTTAATTATTAATATAAATTATTATTTTTTTAATATTATTTTTTAATTATTTAATTTAAAAAAATTTCAATAATTTTTTATTTTTTATTTATATTTGTTTATTGTTCATGATAATATTCTATTATTTATATTTTATAATATTATTTTTTATTCATTTTATTTTTTAGTTTTTAATTTTAATTTATTCATTATTCATCACGATATTCTATTATTTATATTTTATTTATTGTTTTATAATATTATTTTATTTATTAATTTTTGTTTAGGGAATATGGTAGAAGATGGTATTTTCTCTAGAGAAGTTGAAAATGGATGTAGGGACCTCCTACAATTTAGAGGATGGGGGTAGGGGAGCTGTTGGAGACCAATTTTACCAATTTTCTCCTTACATGTAGAGTATAGATACATGTAGGGAGTCTTGACCTTAATTCCTAAACTAATATCCCATCAGTGGGTGTTACGTTAATTTACTAATTTCTAAATATAGCATCAAGTTATCTACTTTATAAGATCATGTATCGATTGACTAGAAAATATCACCTTGTTGAGTATATTATTGATATATTATTTCAGCACATTTTCACTTAAATTTTGTTAGTTCTTGAGTAATTTATAAGCAATTTGATTGGTTCCATGGTTGTTTTGCGATGTAGATGAATTATATGAGAAAACATGGATTTTGAGGCAAAGATTAAGAAAAAATGAACAAGGGCAAGCTTTTATGCAACTTGTGAAGAAATTGAAGAGAAAATAGAAGTAGTACAGTTATAGCGTAGTTGCGTAGCGTTGCATAAAATTTAAAGGTAATTTTGTAAAAAGGTGCGAAAAGAAGAACACCCTATGATAAAAGAAGACATCAGACGTTAAAGAAAAGGGAGTTTTTTTTCTGGCGGCTATTTGGTGAGAAAAGAGGACATTTTGAAGAGGAGAAAACGCAAGGAAACTGCAGGATTGACGAGGAATGATGGATAAGAGACAAGATTGAGCCACGACTTTCTTGAGATTTCTAGTTTTTTTTCTCTCTCTCATTATGAACTTTAATAGAATTTGGATTTCGCTTACATTTATTATGAGTTGCTAGATTATTTTTCTAGGCCTACGATGTTGCCAGATTTTGATCACTCGAATTATGTTGGATTGATTGATTGATTGATTATTCTATTTTTATGTTGAGTATTTCACACTATGCTTAATGCTTGTGATTGTCTAGCCAATAATTACTTATTTTGTGGTTTGGTTTGAAACTGAGAAGTGATAACTAGACTAGACCATGTGTAGAGTACCATTAAATTGTCATAAGCTAGAGATAGTTATGAGATCTAGTGCAACGTTTAAATTTCTAGGGCTTAATGCATTCCATAAATTCACAGTTATCACAGAGATGTAGGTAGCTTGTTTATTGAGATAGGTTAATGATACTTAAGAAAGATTAATATCTACCTAAGTGAAATTGTTGGCAACATAAGAAATAGTCGTCAATTGGATTTAATCAACAGGTTCGAGTAGGATAAATCTTGGTGAAATCGGAACCCCTAGAGTTTTTCAATTATTGAATCAACTTTTCCACAAAACTCGTAATTGTTTAATTGCTAGTTTTATTAGTTTTGTTAATTCTTTAGTTTTTAATCACAATCTCTCAAATTTTGGTCATTTGAATAAAGTTAGAGCTAAACTCATTTCGTTAGTTAATAATCTCAGTCCTCATGGGAATGATCTTTATTTATCATTTTATTACTCGTTACGATAACTACAAAAAAAACTAAATTCTTCGACAGATGGTTCTCCTCACCGTGCCGTCACCAATTTTGACTTTACGGCGACACGGTAACGGGAAACTTCCGTCAGACACGAGATGGTCGCCAAAATCCTCCCAGTCACCAAGCTATAGCCCTATTGCGACGCCTCGTCACCAAAGCGTCACTAATGATTGCCGTCACTGAGCCCTCGCCAATGTTTTCCCTCACTAAGCCCTTGCCAATTTATCCCGTCACCACGCCGTCACAAAAATTTCCTGTCACCATGCCATCATTAATGTTTTCCTCACCATGCCATCACTAATATTTCTTGTTACCATGCCGTCACAAATAATTCTCGTCACCTCGCCGTCACTAATATTTCCTGTCACCATACATTCGCCAATTTCACCCGTCCCCATGCCGTCACCAAAACTGTCATCGCCAAGCCCTCGCCAAAACTGCATGCAACAGTTTATCTTCTCTTTCTTCCCAAAACCCCCTCCTCTCTCTGCATGTGTATGTTGTTAATTATTATCCTTACTTTGTCTCACATGTCACAATTCTTTATAATAGAAACAAATCTATTACAAAAATGGGTATAATGCAAAAGTAGATCATCTTTGAATGATATATGTACAACTAACCCATTTATATACGTAATAGTGAGGCATTTCCCGTGTATATGCACGGGCTGAGCCCAATGAATATTAAAAAAATATTATAAATAAAATTATTTAGAATAGAAATGAACTTGTATCAATATAATGGAATAAATAGTGTTAATTATATAAATTCTAATTTACTTAATTTGAATTAGTATTTATAAAAATAAATGAATTCAAATGGCCATTAAGTTTTACATAAATGTAGAGAAGTAAAAAGATAATTTTAAATTCATAAGATAATATCGTGAAAAGTAGACAAAAAGTAAAATGTTCATTTCTCCTAAATACCCTCTCGTTAGACTTGATGAGAAACATGAGTTTTAGCAATTTCCACGTGTGCCCTATTATGACCAAACTTCTAACAGAGAACAATTCACAGCAAAGTAGAGTTTTTCATTTAATTGAAAGAAAGATTACAAGCAGAAAATAAAGGAAATAAGATGCAAAGTCTTCTCTATCCTCTGCTTATTCTCTACTATGCTTATATACCCTTTCACATGTAAATGCATTGCCTTCCCACCCTATCTGATGTAACAGAATCTGTTACGAGCTAGAACCGCTCTATGCCACGTAATCCTTCAGATAGTTGGGCTTCCTTTTTTCCCTTTGATTTTTTTCGAGCCTTTCCATTAGCACCTTGCCTTTGTCTCTTGGGCCTTCGTTAATCTAAGTTCGTTGGCCCAAGTTAGTCCTTAGGCTTGGGCTGCTCACAACACTACCCCTCTGGTCTAGCAGAACCTTGTCCTCAAGGTTCCAATTGGGATATGCAGACAGGAATGCAACTTCATCTTCCCAAGTAGCTTCTTCAGGCGGTAGATTTTCCCACTGTACCAATAATTGGGGCGTTAACTTGTTGTGGTACTTGATTAGCCTCCGATCAATAATACTATGTGGCTGAATTGTCGGCATATCTGGACCTGGTGGTAGCACCACATGAGGATTTGGTGAACCTTGATAGCCCTCTGCTTTCTTGAGTAGAGAAACATGGAAGACTGGAGGCAACTTGGAAGTGTCTGGAAATTGTAGCCGATAAGCAACGGTACCAATTCTAACAGTCACCAAGAATGGTCCAAAAAATTTTCTTGATAATTTCTAATTGGTATACCCTCGGATTGAAACTTGTCTGTACGGTTGCAAGCGCACTAACACCCAATCCCCAACCTCGAAATATTTTTCAGTTCGATGCTCGTCACTCTGTTGCTTCATTCGGTGTTGTGCTTGCTGGAGGTCATTTTTCAACTTAGCCAAGATTGCATCTCACTACTGCAGCTCCTGATCATGTAGTGCATTAGTTGCCGATAATGGAGTGTAACGGAGTAACGTAGGAAGGGGTCATCTATATACTGCCTAAAAGGGAGTCATCCCAACTGAAGAGTGATAACAAGTATTATATCAGAATTCGGCCCACGACAAATACTTAGACCAGGACTTAGGAGAATCCATAACAAAACATCTGAGATACATTTCTAGAGTGCGATTCAACCGTTCCGTCTAACTGTCCGTTTGAGGGTGGTATCCACTACTCATTTTCAACGCCATGCACTGTATCTTAAAGAGTTCCCTCCAAAAGTTACTTACAAACAATTTATCATGGTCAGTGACAATGGATTTGGGAATACCATGCAATCGAACAGCTTCTCTTGTGAACATTGCTGCTATTTTCGAACTCGTAGAGTTACTGGAGAGAGGAATAAAGTGGGATGCCCTAGAGAGTCTATCCACAACGACTAATATTTCTGTAAATCCATTGGAAGACGGTAAGCCTTGGATAAAATCCATCGACAAGTCTTCCCAAATCTGAGATGGTGTGGGTAATGGTTGAAGTAGACCCCCTGGGTGCGTATATGCCGTTTTAGCTTGTTGGCAGATGAGGCATTCACTTACATATTTGTGCATATCCTTGCACATAGTCGGCCAATAACAATTTGCAGCTAAATGCATGAAAGTGTGTAGGACTCCAGCATGGCCACCCAACTGAGTGTCATGAAACTCTTTCAAAAATAGAGGACGCATGACCATTGATATTATCATTTTATGATTGAAGAAAAGAACTCCATCTTGCAAGTGATAGCCTTGGCTCTTTTCTTTCTGTTGATTGCACCTCTTAATAATAGTGGTCAAGGTGGGATCTTGAGATATAGCTTAGCGTAACTTCTCCACAATTGGTAAATATAAAATTGTGATTGCCGCGAAAGAGCCCGTAGATGGTATTCGGGATAGACCATCAGCTGCCACATTCTGTTTGCCAAGTTTATACTCAATGTGGAAGTCAAACCCGATTAATTTAGACACCCATTTTTGTTGATCAAGTGTTAGAATAGTCTGCTCCATCATAGCTTTCAAACTTTGCTGATCAGTCCTTATGATAAAGTGGCGACCCAATAAATACTTGCGCCATTTCGCCATAGCCTCCGTAATCGCATACATTTCTCTTTGGTAAGTTGATACAGCCTGCCATTTCGAAGTGAGTTGTTGGCTAAAGTAGGCAATCAAGTGACCCTCTTATAGTAAAGTAGCACTGATTCCGATCCCAGAAGCATCTGTTTCAAGAATAAAGGTTGAAGAGAAATTTGGTAGAGCCAAAATGGGTGCTGTGGTAAGGGCCCTCTTGAGCCGCTGGAATGCTTGTTGGGCTGCCTCTGACCAAACAAAACCATCTTTCTTCAACAGTTGCGTTAATGGCTGGGCAATAGTCGCAAAACCTTTGATAAACTTCCTATAATATCCTGCCAGACCCAAAAATCCTCGTAATCCTTTGATATTTGATGGTTGTGGCCACTCATCTACTGCTCAAATCTTGGAAGGTTCCATGGTCACACTATTAGCCGAAATAATGTGGCCCAGATACTCCAATTGCAGATGTCCAAAGAAACATTTTAACTATTTGGCAAAGAAATTATTAGTTAGTAGTATCTGTAAGACTTGCTCTAAATGTTGCAAATGTTGATGAAATTTAGAGCTGTAGACAAGTATATCATCGAAAAACACTAATACACATTTTTGCAACAGTGGTCTGAATGTGTCGTTCATGATTGCCTGAAATGTTGACGAAGCATTCGTCAACCCGAAGGGAATTACTATGAATTCATAATGTCTATCGTGTGTTCGGAATGCCGTCTTATAAACATCCTCCTGCCTGATTCGTGTTTGGTGGTAACCCGACCGAAGATCCAACGTGGAGAACATAGTAGCTCCATGAAGCTCATCCAATAGTTCATCAACAGTGGGAATAGAGAATCGGTCTTTCACCGTAACTGCATTGAGGGCCCTATAATCCAAACAGAAGCGCCACGTGCCATCCTTCTTACGGACCAACATCACTGGTGCTGAAAACGGACTTGTGCTCAGACTGATTATCCCGTCCCGTAACATCTCTGCCACAAGCTTTTCAATCTCCAACTTAAGAAGTGGGGATAACGATATGGCCTCATGTTTATTGGGTCAGTACTAGGCTGCAAGTGGATGGCATGGTCTCTCTCACGCGGAAGGGGTAAGCCACTTGGTTTCCCAAAAACTACCTCATACTTTTTCAAGAGTTGGCAAATGTCACCCGACTCTGTTGGCCGCTGTTTTGCATCATTGACTGAAGAAATGAGTGATTGACTCCCAGTATCACAATCCTCCAACATTGTTAGAAGGCTAAGACCGCTCCATTTGCTGTCATTCGCCTAACCCCGACGAATGAAATCTGAGAAAAGGTTCGATTGACATCCCCACGCAAAACCACTTCAACGCCATCTTTTTCAAACTGCATTATGAGATTGGAATAGTCGTGGAGGATCAGGCCAAGAGTGGCGAGCCACGAAACCCCCAAGACTATATCCGAGCCTTCTAACGGTAAGACATATAAGTCCACGAAAAATTGATATCCTTGGACTACCAACGGCGCTTGTTGAACGAGGCCTTCACTAACCAACCGTTCACCATTTTTGACTACTACAGCCAAGTTTCGAATTGCTTCAATTGGCAACTTAAGGTATTTGGCAACCCGCATCTGAATGAAACTATGGGTACTTCCACCGTCGACTAAAATCTGTACCTTCTTGCCATTCAATTCACCAGAAAATCTCAAAGTGGAAGGAGAGTGGTTACCCGATAAAGCATTAAAGGAAATCTTCGGCTGAGCACCCAACTCCGTGATCTATAGTTGTATAGCGACTTGTTCATCTTCACCCTCTGCCTCCAGCGAGAAATCATCTGTATTCAACAAAAAAATTGGGGTTTGGTCTTGCATTTATGTCATGGAACATACCGTTCGTCGCAATTATAACATAAGTTCTTTTCCCATCGTTGTTGCATCTCCAGTGGGGAGATGCAGCGTATAGTGTATGGGGTGGGTGTGATAATTTGGTTCGTATGTCTGGTGCGGAGCTGAGTGTTGCTGATGGTTGGTTTTGAGGACAAGGTAATAGATATGTATGGGTTTATGGGTTGTGTTTGTTTGGCGTGGGCTTGGAAACTAGGTTGGGTATGAGGCAAATGGGATTTGTCACTTCTTTGGGCCTGCTTTGTCTATTCATGTATTTTAGCTTCTTGTAATTTGGCCAGCCCAATGGCTTGAGATAAGGACGTGGGTCGTAGGGCTAGCACCTTAGTTCTAATGTCAGATTTGAGGCTTGCTATGAAACAACTAAGAAGGAATGAGGGTGACAGGCCCACTATTCGATTGGACAGCGTCTCGAATTGCGACTGGTACTCCTCCACAGACCCGAATTGCATCAACTTAGCTAGGGTTCCTTGATGGTCCTCAAACTCGGACAGCCCAAATTGAGCTTCTAAGGCCTATGTAAATTGTTCCCAGTTCCCAAACTGACGATTTTTTGACATCCATTGGAACCATTGCAAGGCCTTACCATCCATGTGCAACGAAGTAATTAACAGCCATTGATCGTCCGGTGTGTAGTGGTATACAAAAAACCGTTCGGCCTTGAAGATCCACCCCGTTGGATCATCACCGTCGAACCTGGGAAACTCCAATCATAACTGGCAACCTTGGAGGACCGACGACCCAAACGACATTGGAGCCAAAGTCGGCACAGTGTTGGAGCTAAATTGATAGGAACCCATCGAATAAATCGCTGGACCAGGTAGGGACATAGATGGAAGTGGAAAGTGTGGTACCGTAGTGGACACCACCACGGGTGACGGGGGAAACGATGGATGTGTCACCGTCGTTAGAACCACTAGCGATGGAAACTACTGCACCACCGTCGATACTATCACCGGTGGTGGAGAAGCTGATGAATGCGCCATGGACAGCGGAGCAGTTCCTGAACTCCCAGCGGATGACGACCCATTACTAATCACCACCTTATCGGTCAAAATACGAAGTGTTTGGTCCAGCTTACCATCAAGAGCTGTCACTTTAGCAATCAATTCACCTCATGACTTTTGATAATCATCCAAACTCTGACCATGGTGGGTTGCTACCTCCTGAGCCTTCTCCAATTGTTCAGCATGCTGGTTAGCTACGTCTTGGGTCCTTTTCAACGATTCATCAAGAGCCTTCAATCTGGTGCCATCGGCCATGGCACAACTCAACGAGAGCACCAAATTGTTATGACCAAACTTCTAACAGAGAACAATTCACAGCAAAGTAGAGTTTTTCATTTAATTGAGAGAAAGATTACAAGCATAAAATAAAGGAAATAAGATGCAAAGTTTTCTCTGTCCTCTGCCTATTCTTTACTATGCTTATATACCCTTTCGCATGTAAATGCATTGCCTTCCCACCCTATCTGATGTAACAGAATCTGTTACGAGCTAGAGCCGCTCTATGCCACGTAATCCTTCAAATTGTTGGGCTTCCTCTTTTCCCTTTGATTTCCTCTGAGTCTTTCCACCAGCACCTTGCCTTTGTCTCCTGGGCCTTCGTTAATCTCAGTTCGTTGGCCCAAGTTAGTCCCTGGGCTTAGGCTGCTCACAACATGCCCTTTTATCATCCCTGTCCAAGTGGTGATCCCTTGTCAATTTCTTAGCAATAAGAAGTCTCTTCTGCTGGGAACTGTCAGTTTAATGCAACTCAAGCACGGAATAACTTATTACCCCTAACTTCAATTTATTTTATGTTCATGTAATAGACCACTACCAAAGCTCCTCAAAGAAAACAGTAAAAGTAGGAAAGAAATTCTGACCTTTAACATTTGCTGGAGACATAGAAACTTCTGAGCACAAAAAAAGCTTTAGGATCTCCAATATTGACAACCAAAATGTGATTATTTTCCATAATATAACTGTGGCACTAAAACCTGAATCAAAATTGTTTCTCAATGCCTCCTAGTAAAAATCCAATAAGTGACAGTCAATAATAAGCAAGTTAAAATCTAAAATCTTCACAACAGAGAGAAAAAACAGAAAAGCTTACTTGAGCAAATGTTGCATCAATATCACGAATTGCACTTAATACTGCTTCTCTCAGTATTTCCAAGTAAAAAGAGCTATCCAAATCTTCCAACAATGTTAGTTTCTATTGATATTTCATAAATATAAAGAACATATCAGATTAAACCTACAATGAGTTTTCCAACTTAATTATGGGATATGTTATATAAGCTACAAAACATTTAAACAAACGAATGTGAAATGAAAGAGAAAATTACAGTAATAACTATGTCTGACAATTATTACAATAAATATCTATAGCCAGATTCAACAAATTAGAATAGCTATATTTTAAAGGCAGAGGGACGACAATAATCAATTTAAAATCTCAAAAAAGATTTGTAAACCCAAGGGGTTCCAAAATAGCACCTAGATCCACGCCATCTCCAGCAATCACAAGAATTACTTGACTGTCAGGGCCATGCTCTGCCTGAAATTGGAATACAAGGTAGCTCAAGATCAGGTAGGACACAAGCTTGATGTAGTTATAAACACTGTCAATAAAATTAATAGAGAACCATAAACTTGATGACTTCATTTACATTTTTTTTTCCATTTCACCTTTTGAGCTAATATTACAATGCTGATTTCAGACTTCTTTCATCCTTTAATCAAACATGATAACGATTTTGTTATTCTTAAAATATTCCTTAAATCTTATATTCTTTTGCATGTTATTCTTAAATTATACCAATAGCCTCAAGGAATAAGACAAAACAAAAGGTGAAGTAGCATCATAGTTGACTCAAGCAGAAAAGAACATAAATGCATCATACCTAACTAGAATTTGAATGTGAGCCACAATTACCATCAACAATATGTAGCCAATAAATTATGCTTCCAAGTATACGGAAAGATGAAAACTGGCTTTCTTTATTTGGATTTCAGATCCTCTTTGTTGTTCTATCCCAACTCCTCTACCCCCACCCCATAAAGAATAAAGAAACGACCAAGAGTTTATATCAAGATAAATTAAAAAAAAAAGTGTCCACCTTAATAAGATATTAGATGGATATGAGACTGTAAAATCAAATGAGTTTACTCAAATTTATATACAGGATAGTGTTGGATGCATAACAATCAAATGTTCTATATCATTCTAAGTTTAACATCTTCAAGTATACTTACCAACTCTTAATGGCATAATGCTTTGGAATATTGTATTGTCACTATCTGTTAAACTCGTTCAAAGTTGTAAATCATTAACTAAATTTTTATTTATTTATTTATTTTCCAAATCACCAATTGAACTAACATTTTGTCATTTGATAACGGGTAAAAGAAATTAACCACCGAAATATATATATAAGGGAAGTAAAATGATCAGTAAACATGATCAGTGAAGAAAATCCCAACAAAAATAAATAAAAAAATGATTAGTCTTTCAAGAACAAAAATTCTAGCATAGCCTTCATTTAGTTTTGAAAGAGAATTGGCAGTGTGCACATCTTAATTCGAAAAAGCTCTACACGTTTTTCTATTATCCACCCACCCTTGTAGAACGGCAACGACTTGGTCTTCTATCCACTTCATAATATACATACATATATATATATATATAAAGTCGCGACTCCTCGCACGCTTTGCTATCTAAATTTTGTTGTAAAATTCATTCTTTTCTTTAACGACAATGCATTATCTCAAACAAAGACTTTATAGAGACCACCACTTCCATTCTATCAATCAAATAGCAGAAACATCAGTAGTAATGAATTATAAGATAGTGAAATAGAGTTTCAAACACACAACCAATACGCATATGCTGCTGATTCTCCACCTCTTTGGAGAAGAAAAACATCTGCATCAAGGGATGCAACATATGAAGCTTCTCCTTTGCTGCCATACCATCAAACATTGAGATTACGGGAAATTGCAAATATCTAGGGGCTGACAGATCCGGGGGGTGGTGATTCGCGGGGGTGGGGGTGGTTCTTCGCAGGGGTGGTGGTGGTGACAGGTCTTGGAGGGGAAGGGGGGTGTGATGTGCGGGGGTGGGCGTGTAAAGTTGGACTGCTTCTTGAATTGCTGGCTTTTCTGCTCATTTGAGTTGGAAATGCCACTGGTGAAAACAACAGTAAAAGCGAAGGTCGAACCAATCTTGGGCAAGCTTACAAACCCGATTTCGCCTTTCATGAGATGGACTAAGCACTAGCTTATGGTTACACAAATACTGTGCCCCTGTGTATAAAATACGATCTTAGGCTTCTAAAGGGTTCCTTACCCCTGTGTTCTCTATGAATACAAGTAGATTAATATATATATATATATTTTTTTTTTTTTTTTGAAAAGTACCAATAGATCACCGGATGATGGTGAGCAAGAAGATGCAGATCTCTTTTGACTAAAAGCTCTAAATCCTGGCCAACTTTAGCTGCTATCAGCTATAGGCAAGAAGATGTGTGTGTGTTTGGATCTAAATGAGAAAGAAAGAGAGTGTGTGTGTGTGTATGCATGTTTGGATCTGATTTTTATTTTTTGTGTTTATGTGTGTGTTTAGATATGATATTTTTTGGATTTTTTTGTGTGTGTTTGGAGACCGGATTCATCCCAGTCTTTATTGGAGACGGGCGCACGGAGACGGGCACGTTTGCTGCCTCCAAAGTTGGAGACGGGATTGATCTCGTCTCCAATGGAGACGGGGTTCATCTCCTGTCTCCAACTTTGGAGACGGATTAGGCCCCCGTCTCCAATACGGAGAATGTAGAAAAAAATAATTTATTATTTTTAAAAATTAAAACTATGAAAATTATAATAATAATAAAAATTGTATATTTAAAGTTATTAAATTTAATCTTATTAGTTAAATAAAAAAATGTTATTAATAAAAGTATATATAAAAATATAATGTTTTATTTTATAAAAAATTAAAAGGCATACAATTAATGAAGAATTATTAATTTTTACCGTCACCGATTTGGTGACAGCATAGTGAGGGAATTTGTCACCATACCGTCATCAAGCCGTCTCTTCTTTACCAAATTTTTTTTACCGTCTTTGAGCCGTCACCAATTTGGTGACGGTCTATTTTGACCGTCAACAAATTGGAGACGGCGAAGAATGCCGTCACTATTGGTGACGGCTTGGTGACGGTTTTTCCCATCTAACACTATGTCGTCACTGTCCCGTCATAAAACTCGCGTCAACTTTTCCCTTCACCAAGCCGTCGCCATATTAGTGATGGGATGGCGACAGCCCACCACAAAATTCAGTTTAACTTTCTTCTATTTTTTTTTATAGTAATTAACTAATGTTTGACAAAGAATAAATTGGAGACGTGAGCGAGACGGGCTCCCGTCTCCAAAATTGGAGACGGGAGGCCCTGCCCTCTCCAATTTTGGAGACGGGAGGAGCTGTCATCTCCAATTTTGGAGACGGCGAAGTATGCCGTCACTGTTGGTGATGGCTTGGTGACGGTTTTTTCGGTCTCACACTATGCCGTCACTGTCCTGTCACAAAAATGGCGTCAACCTTTTCCTTCACCAAGCCGTTGCCGTATTGGTGACGGAATAGCGATGGCCCATCGCAAAATCCAGTTTTTTTTGTAGTGAATACGCACACTTACGTTAGAAATCACACAACACACCCCATTATACAATTCCAAATTTTCCCAAGATTTTGTAAAACCCTCAAGCTCTAAATATTAATATATTTAGTAATTGCTAAATATAGCATAAAATTATCTACTTAAGGCTATCTTGGTTTCAATAAATATGACCTCAATGAGTTCCCTCATCATGATATGCTATTTAAAGGATTGAAGAACAGAAAATGGAACAAAGCTCATTGCAGATGCCCTCACCAATTTTCTTATATGTTTTTATTGTGTTTGAATAAATTTTGCCTCAGTGATGAAAGCTTTCACAATAACAAATTCCAGTGAGACAAGATATGATTTTCAGAATAAGTCTAGAAATTAAAGAATTGCAACTTCGCTTGTAAAAGAAGGCGTTAAGAGGCAAACTCAACGGAAAAAATGGAATCACTTCTTGTGAGAGCATAATACCTTTTTATTTAACCATAAATAGAAGAGAAGTTCGTGTGATAGTTGATTTGACTACCTTGGGGGACCGTCACAGCTCCTTGCTTCTCTTAGTTGTTCCTGTGAACAATCTCTGTGGCATACACGGGGGATCTACTTAATTAGTTATTATTATTATTATTATTATTATTATTATTTGGCTAAAACAACCAACTAAAGATAATCATGATAAGGCAGACGATTTAGCTGCTACGGTTTCTTATTGAATTATTAGGACAAGCCTGCAAAGTTTTAAAGGGGTCAAGCGAGTGATAGTGAAGTTTACTTCTCAAAATTACTAATGTTTTCTCAGTTCCCCCTCTAATTAAAATTATTGGTTGAGAACTCTGGATTACTTATTTCTTTTATCAATTACTCATTTTATTAGAAATATTAAGTTAGGGGTTCTTATGTGTCAAATTTCTGAAGTATCATTTATATTTATTAAGGTTTTATATGTTTTTATGGCATTTTTTTTTTCTTTTTTAGGTGAGAGATGACATATGTTTGAGAGATTAGATTTTGTATTGTAATATTAAAGTCTTGCGGGTTTAGGAAAAATAATTTTCTTAGACTCGCAGTGATCAAGACCCTGAATTTGTCTTGACGGATTTTGGTGCGTGACAAAGTGGTAAATTACTCTTGTCAAAAGGAAGTCTAAGATCGAAATAAGTAAGCTTCCGGTTTTTTCTCTCCCGAATGTGAGTTATTTATAATTATTAGTGATTATACTTATAGTTAGTATATATTTTCTTTCATGTATTGCAATTATTGTTTTCCTCTAAAAAAGAGATAAAAGTAGATCTAAAAAATTATAAAATAGCATGGCCCAAAATGTAATTGCCTCATGAGAACATTTTCCAATTAATCTAGGTTTGGGCCACCGGGGAAACTACAAAGTAAAATCTATTATATAGACTTCTTAAACCCAAACATATAGTAAAATACCTTATCACACCCTTATGAGAAACGACTGCTAATTTTACCATTTTGGCTGCTTACACAGTGATTGCTTATCTTTTTAGCTTGTTAATGTTGCAAAATACGAATGAATTTCGCCCTTAAAATTGCCTGCTAACATGATAAGTGAAAAGCCAGTGCAAATAGATCTAGAGAGGCACGGAAAGAGAAGTCTTGAAACTTTTCTCCCTTTTCCTCGCATTTTACGTGCGAAAAAGATGTTCGTCTTAATACAATTTCCTTGCATGAGAAATTCATTTTTTTCCGAATCACATTCTCTTTTCTCAAAGGAGAAAAAGAAAGTTAGAAGAGATTTTACACTATAACAAGAAAATGGTGAAAGCTTTGAACTTAAATTTAGACATCCTTGTTACATCATTCGAATGGTGTTTTCTTATATGTATCACAACAAATAAAAGGGGTTCTTATAATAAGACAATTGACATGTATTCATCAAATCCATTAAACCTAATTGTAAGTTGTAACACTAATTCAATGCTATATTCTTACAAGACTATAGAAATCCATTCATGAAATTCTTTAAGTACATGAGGATGGAGTGGCAATCACATACAAAGCATTTCTCTTTTTCACAATCAACCCAAAAGCTTCACTCATGTCAAGCATATTAGGTTCAAGACCATTTGGGAGCTTCCAATCAAAGTGAGACAATAGCAAAGCAAGTGAAAGTTCAATGGTTGTAATAGCAAATGAAATTCCATGACATATTCGTCCACCGGCCCCAAATGGAATATACTCAAAATTGATTCCTTTGTAATCAATAGTTAACCCCTTAAACCTCTCTGGTATAAAGCATTCAGCATGAGGCCAATGTTTAGAATCTCTAGCTATGGCCCAAAAATTAATAATGACTTTTTCCTTCATGGGTATATCAAACCCATTAATCTCACACTTTTCTCTACATTCTCTTAAAATCAAAGGCGTAGGAGGGTATAACCTCAATGTTTCCTTGATAACTAACTTCAAGTATTGTAGTTCTTTAATATCTTCCTCTGTGATGTTCTTCTTTTTGGTAAGAACTTGTTGTACCTCAATTTGGGCCTTATGCATAACTTTAGGATTTTTCAACATTTCAGACATAGCCTATTCCATGGTTATCGCTGCAGTCTCCGTACCTGCGGAGAATATGTCCTGAAAAACACAATTAAGTATACATATTTATTTAACTTGATGAACAAGGTCAACATAACAACAAGTAATGCTACCTACACTTGAAAAAGTTAGGAAAAAAATAAATTCAAATCCCTCTTTTTTTGTCTTAGATATTTTCTCCTTTCAAGTCCCTCAAACTTAAGAGTTAGTCAATTTTAACATATTAGGGGTATGATGGTCATTTAACATTAATAAAAAAATCAACCAATAGGTAAAAATCACGTGGTCCCCATCCCACCCACTCTCTCACCCATTCTAGGCTTCTAGCCCTTCCCTTCCACTTACTCCATCCATCCCCTAACTCATCCCCCTATTCTCCCTACATCTCAACCCTTACCCTAAACCATTACCCCTATCCCAATCCCTACTGCCACCCTCAAAATTGCCACCACCGACCTGTAGTAGCCTCCATTTACCCTTTAAAACCGCCACTACAAACCTACCCACCCACCCACCTCCATCTTTCTCTTTCCCTCTCCAGTCTCTATGCACACATTACAAACAACATTACATACACACTAAACACATACACATATCAGACTATACAAACGCACAAAAAACATGCACATGGGGATTGAGGATATGAGGGATGGTAAGTTTGGGATTTAGTGTACGGATGGTGGGATTGGTGGTAGTGGGTGGCTATTTTGGGTGGGGTTGGAAGGGGCTAAGGTAGAGGCTATTGGAATGGCGGTTGGTTTTTTCTTTCTTTTTTGTTTTTTAACGCATGAAATGACCATAAGGCCCCATGTCAGCATTTACTAAGGGTAAAATAGTCTATTTACACAGTTAACTCATTTTTAACTTGGGGGTTCACTAATGGAGGACTTGAGAAAGGAAAAAAAATTGAGATACCTATTTGGTCTAAGACAAAAAGCTTAAGGGCTCCAATATCTTTATTTTGAAAAAGTTATAAAAAAAAGTTCTATTCAAGCCAATATGATCGGCACATGCGTGTTCATTAAATTTGATATTGTAGGGAGATTCAGGAGTACTTGCCCTGGTAACTGGAAGAACAAGGTTTGATTCTTATGAAGGTGGAGGGTAAAATAGAAAACTTTGATATTGTAGGGTTTAGTTCTTAAACAGATTATGCATATCATAATAACCTAATCTATTTCCTATATGCACATGATATATACAGAAATCTAAACTTCTTCCGTCTTAATTTATTTACATGAGGTAAGATGTACGTACAAAAACGATGGCTTTGATGTTGGTGACGGTGATTGGAAAGTCTGTGTCATCAGATTCCTGCAGTTTCAGAAGAACATCGACTAAATCCTTCTCTTTTGATGCACCACTGGTGGCCCTTTTCGCCTTGTGCTCATTGATGATGTTATCAAGAACTTAGTCCATCCTCCTGTGCATTTTCTCTAATCTTGACTTCATTCCATTAACAAAAGGAAGAATTCTAAGAGATGGAAAAATATCTAGCATGTCAAACCCTCCAGCCATCTCAGTTCCCTCTTTCAACACAGCAATGAATTCATCTGCATCTTCACACTTATTACCAAATGCTGCCCTTGCAGTGATGCTTGTTGTTAACAAGAAAAACGCCTTACTGAGATCGATTACATGTTTCGAAGATGACAAAGAAATGGATTGAATAAGATTTTTAACTTCCTCTTCTCTCACGGACTTAAACGACTGGACTCGCTTGGTGCTTAAAAGCTCCATCATGCAAAACTTGCGTATTTGTCTCCAGAAATCACCGTATGGAGAGAAGACAATTCCTGATCCACCATATGCAATGATGTCAATAGCAAGAACTTTAGGCCTCTGAGAAAAACTAAGCTCATTTGTCTTCAACACTGCTTCAGCTGCACTTGGTAAAGAAATTACAATTGCTGAACCCTCACCAAGTTGTAGGTGCATGACTGGTCCATACTTTTTAGCTAGGTTTCTCAAGCAATGATGTGGTAGGGATGGACCTATCAGCTGGTGCAGGTTTCCAATGATTGGTAGCTTCCAAGGCCCTGGTGGAGATTTCGTGTATGGCTTTTGGGGTCGTGATTTGTTGAGATGTTTTACAACCATAAACAAGAATAGGAGAAAAGTGAAACAAAGAGTAAAAGAAGGTATTTCAAACATTTTGTAACTGGAAGTTTTTTTGCATAAGTGAATTTTGGGAAGTTGTTTACAAATCATTCTAAACAACTAATGAGTTAACTACGTCTCTCTCGTAGTTGCACGGTTTATCAGCCAAACCGAAAAGTTTTTCACAGCTAGAAAATCTTATATCTTTTATCAATGAATATATTTCCCAACACCAATTGTGACGACACGTAATACAAGACAACTTTTTTTTTTTTTTGCCAATTACAAGACAATTTATTAATGGTTTACGGAATGGAGAATATCTCATGTTTCTTATCTATTCTTTTGTGGTCAAGAAAATGCCGTGTTCCATTAGTACAATTAAGATTACCACACCATTGATATACGTTAAAACTAGCTAGGATTGGTATGGTACACAGACTTGAATTTTCTTTTTGTCTTTTGTCACCATCAGTGTCACCCTTCTCTAATCTAATTCAAGAAAATAAAATGAGATTGAAAGCATGATTTTTACAACTAATGCAAGGAAGTTGTTCCAAGATGACTTTTCTTTTTCGCATGTAAGGAGCAAGGAAAAGGGTAGACAATTTTAAAGGCAAAATTCATCCGTCTTTTTGCACCATTAACTAGCTATGAAAATAACTAATTATTGTGTAATTGGCTAAAGAGCATGCCAAGTAAGCATGATAAATTGATGATAAAAATAGTGTACCTAGAATTATATGGCGAAAATATGACAATATTTTGGTGGTGGCATAGACGTGCATTACTTCCAAGTACGTTCAAAATTAAGAAGTCTATATTTTAGATTTTACTTTGTAATCTCCCTAGCAGCCAAGACCCAAATTAATCGGAATATGTTAGTTATGTACAACCTGTTTGAAAATGTTTTCTAGAATAGTTTTAAAAATGAGTTTTAATAATAAAAGAACATAAAATTTGGTTGAGTAGTATTGTTCTTTGAACAAGTTTTTAAGATGAAGATGCCTTTATAATTATATGAATAATTTTTTTTGTTTTATCGAACTAAAGTTTTTTTTATTATACTCATTAATTTAATTAATTAATTTGTAATTTTAGTTTATTATTTTTCATTTATTAATTAATTATTTCAAAATATTAATAAATCAATGAAATCGAAAATTAATAATAATTTTAATTAATAAATAACAACCTCTCCCACAAAAGAATAGTGAATAGTTAATAATAGTTTTAATAAATAAATAACAAAAAAATTAATTAATACTTACAATATAATTAATTTGATTTTAAATTAATAATTTAATTATTTACTGATTTATAATAATCAATTTATTAATTAATTATCTTAAAAGTATTGATAACTAATTAAACTGATAGTTAATAAAATCTTAATTAAAAAAATTATTCAATTTAGACTATCTAATTAACAAAAAATATCTTAAATAATTTAATTGAAATAATAAATTAATATGTTATTAGTTAATTAATTAGGTATTAAGTTATTATTAATTATTAATTTCAAATAAGCTTAATTGAATTATCAATTAACTTTTTTATTAAATAATTTACTAAATTAATATTTATATATTATTTATTAGTAATTCAATTAATAATTACTAAAATTTTTAAATAATAAATTAATTAATTTTTTAGTAATTATTAATTGAATTAAATTTAAATAAATTTTCAATTGTTAAAAACATGTGTCAGGGGTGTTGTGGGGAAGGGCAGGGAACAAGAGCTCATGAAAATAAAAATAAAAATATTGTTTTTGATTTCTTGTTCTTGATAACATATTTCTAAAACTAATTTTTGAAAACAATCACCGAAAACAAACCATGCCAAAAAAGTTTTTCTATGTTTTATCTTTCGAAAGCCAAAAAAAAATATATATATCTATTTTCAAAAACAGCTCCAAACAGCCCCGTAACTTTTGAGTCTAATACATTGTTGGGCGATATTTATAAGTTAGTTTTGAGGAAAATAAAAAAAGCTATTTTTCCCTTTGTTGGAGAAAAATAATAATTACAATAGATGAGGAAAAGTTAATTATACAAGCTATAAAGTATAATCACTTGTAATTATAAAATCAACTCTAATATATTGTGCGCGTTTATACCCTTAACTTAGTATTTCTAATCAAATGAGTAACTGGTAAATGGAAATAAGTAATCAAGAATTTTTTTTGCCAATTTTCCTTCGAGTAGAGAATTGAGAAAACCCGTATATGTCAAGTAAACTAACGACTAAAAAGTTGTGAGGAGTAAACTTCACATTGATTCACTTAATAGACCCCCTTTGAAAATTTGAAAGAAGGGTGGAAGACCTATTTTATCTCAATAATTCGATGAGAATTAAACAGTAGTTGCTAAATAAGAACCAAATCATCTACAATATTGTGATTATCTTTGCTTGTTCGGTTCATAAAATAAAATAAAATAAATATAAAAGCCAATTTATTGTGTATATTGAACACAATAAATAAATACAACAAACTCTCTCTAACAACTTTGGGTGGCAATTGGTACTTTGGAGTGATTTTGGGCAAAAATAGAATAAGTTAATGAATAAAATGGTCTGAAAATATAATAAACTTGGGAAATAGTATGTCATGCCAGTATGTTTTAAGAATGAATAGATTGATTCCAAGCCTATGTTTGGTAATCAGAAGGAGAATCTATATCCCTTGTAGATCCATCTCCGTCACTCGTCTCACCATGATTAACATCTGATTCACCTCTAGAGTTATCATCTACTGGTGAAGGAATGGATCAAGGTCACCCAAGTCATTATCCTGCAACTTAGGCTTTTCAATGGCTTTGCCAATGTCTTCAATGGTCTAATCCTCAAAGAAAATTGTAGATGATAATAATTGTTGGCAAAAATGCTTTTATCTGTTCCATATTTTAAAATATTTATATCATACCTGTGTATTGTACGGGTATAAAACTAGTAAAAAATTAAATAATAATTTGGGTTCACGATTTTGTAATAATGGGTTTAAATTTTAAGATAGTTACTCGTAAATCTATGACACAATTGTCCTTTTGCGGGATGAAATAATATTTTTCTCTTTTATTATTATTTTTTTCAGAACTCTATAAAAGCCGAAAAGAGAAAACCCACCAATTTCATTATCATTCCACTATAGAGCTTTTTGTCAATCATAATTGACAATGTGCAGATAAGGAAAAATTAGACAAGTTTTGGCAGCCGATGTTCATAATTATGGCATATCGTTAGAGAAACGCAACATAAGCACACTTATTTCCTTATTAGCAATTTTAAGACATAGCGTGGGCTCGTTTCCAAGATTTTCCAAGATGACAGCAATTGATTTGAATAGAGTTTAGCAAAAGACAACATTGATGTAGAGATCATCTTAGAAATATTGCTTGCTTTTTCATCAACTATGTCAACCAGAAATGGTTATGACAGATACTAGATCACAAAAACTAGTGGTCTTAATCACTTGTCATTTGGTTTAGTGGTATCATTCTTCCATTAAATGCAAGAGGTCTCGAAATTTATATTTTTTTATCTAAATCTTAAGTGATGTAAAATAACTTAAGCCACCCTTATATAGAAAAAAAAAAAAACTAGTGGTCTTACAATTTTTCAGCTCCAGATCATGAAAGAGTTGTATATTTGACAATCAAGTCAGTTAGTGGGTTCGAACACGAACAATATGTATTGATTATTTAGAGAGTAGTATTTTAGACAAATAAGTTATATATTTGTGACTGTTGGAGTGCTATTTATAATATTGGATAATAAATCATTTTGGGATATATGATGAGCCCTGGAGTTTGGAAAGATCTCTTAAATATGACATGTCACTTGGAAGAGTACTAAAGAGGGGTCGATTTATTTGGTGTCTTTGGAGTGTTAGACAATATCTCAATACACTTCTTGACCTTTCCCATCGGTTCCTTTATGCTTTCAACATGGTCGGATATTTATAGTAAGGGGTCAAAAAATTACCCATATCAAAGTTCTTCAAGATTACTAGTCTTTAGTTTCTTTGACATCTTACGATTTTTCTTAGTTGTAAACTCAAAGTGAAATTGACCAAGAACTCTTCATTATTTATTTTCTTTTAGCAATTACTCAATATTTATTGGAAATAGTAAGTTAAGGGCATACTGATCTTCTCCAAGAGCTCACATTGATGGGAAGGTTTGACACCTCGATGTCGCTCTTGAGAGAGAAGGGTGCATTTGGAAATGTGGACACAGATGATGCATAGCTGTCGTTAGCTCGTACCATAAGGTATTGGTTGACACCTCGATGTTGCTAAGAGTCGCACCCACGAATGATATAAGTACTACTGTTGTTTTGGTCCCGGAAGGTGCTCCCAAAAAGAAATAAATAGGTGTGGAAACTATAATTGTAAACCACGGTTGAATCTCAAATAATTTATAATTATTAGCTATTGTGTTTCATAACTTGTAAAAATTGTAATTATGTCCCTCTGAAAAAGAGGGAAAAAAAAAAAGTAGGTCCGAGAAAATGATAAAATACCCAACAAAAATTGCCAACAATGCAATGGCCTCATGCGCTAGATATCTGGCCAAGTGATTTGGGATATTTCAATCACACAAATAGGTGTAGTTTTCTATATATGTACATATACAAGGCTATAAGAGTAATTACATGTGATATCCCTAAAATACAAACAATTATACAAATACAGCTAAATGTAACACTAATTCAATGGTATACTCTAATTAGAAGACCATTGATATGCATTCATGAAATTGTTTAAGCATACGAGAATGGAGTGACAATCACATACAAAGGATTCTTCCTCTTCACAGACAGCCCAAAAGCTTCATTCATGTCAAGCATATTTGGTTTAAGACCATTTGGGAGCTTCCAATCGAAATGATACAATAGTAGAGCAAGTGAAAGTTCAATGGTTGTAATAGCAAATGAAATTCCAGGGCATATACGCCTACCAGCCCCAAATGGAAGATACTCAAAGTTGCTTCCTTTATAGTCAATAGTCGACTCTTCAAACCTTTCTGGTATAAAGCATTCAGCATCAGGCCAATGTTCAGGATCTCTACCTAGGGCCCTTAAATTAATAATGATTGTTTCCTTCATGGGTATATCATATCCATTTATTTCACACTTTTCTCTACATTCTCTTATCAACAAAGGGGCAGGAGGGTGTAACCTCAATGTTTCCTTGATAACTAACTTCAAGTATTGTAGTCCTTTAATATCATCCTCTGTGATATTCTTCTTTTTGATAAGAACTTGTCGTACCTCGTCTTGTGCCTTCTGCAAAACTTTAGGATTTTTCAGCATCTCGGACATAGCCCATTCCAGAGTCATTGCTGAAGTCTCTGTACCTGCGCCGATTATGTCCTGAGGAACAAAAAAAAAAATGTCTTAAGATATTATTTGGTCTTAATAATCTCCAGATTATTCAACTTGATGAACATGGTCAACGTAGCAAAGAGTAATAATGCTACTTACGTTATAAGAAAAATTTACTAAACTTTTATGAATGGAGATATGATCGGCATTTGTTTGCTAGCTTAAAGTTTATAGGCCATTCTGCAATAGAATATTGTGTTTCTAGAAATTCTCCAAGACTTGGAAGGCTTCATCTATTTGAGAGGAAAAAAAAAAAAAAAGCGAGCTGAAAGGAATTTACGCTACAAAAAGTGTCATAATTTGTAACAAGGATGGATCTAGAGGGCTAAAATACAAAAATTAGTACTTATATGTGGATAATTTTTTTTTAGTGAGGTATAAATCAATTTTTTTGGCCTAAAAATATCTTAAAGATTCGTATGTTCTTCAAAAAAGAGTCTTAACTCATTCCCTAATATCTTTACTTTTGAGATCAATAGGATTGCAGCTCTTGCTAACCCGTAAATGAATCTGCCATTGATAGTAGACAAACTAAAACAAAGATGTCCATAATTAAAGTCAGAGAGATGGAAGCAATCAACTAACGGGCTGTACTTATCCCAACATAGCAATAATCAAGAAAATTCCCGTCAAACTCTTTCATTTCATAGAATAAAATAAATTATCTTCTTATGTTTGGTTTCATTCAGTCAAAGGTTACGGAAAAACGAACAATCTTTCGATATACGCACGTTATGCAGTAACATGAACTAATGTTTCATGTTCATTTTGTAAGAATGTATAAGTGATAAGATGCAGTGATGCACGTAAAGATTCTGCAAAATATATATATATATATATGCACGTACTAAAATAATGGCTTTGATGTTGGTGGTGGTAATTGGAAACTCCATATCATTAGAAAAGCGCAGTTGCAGAAGAACATCGAATAAATCCTTCTCTTTTGATGCAGCATCATCGCTGGCCCTTTTCGCTTTTTGCTCATTGATGATGTTATCGAGAACTTTGTCGATCCTGATTTTAATCTTCTCAAATTTTTGCTTCATTTTGTTAATAAAAGGAATAAACCTAAGAGAGGGAAAAGAATCAAGCATGTCAAATCCTCCAGCAAGCTCATTTACCTCCTTTACTAGAGCAATACATTCATCTGCATCTTTGCACTTACTGCCAAATGCTGCCGTTGAAGTAATTCTAGTTGTTAACAACTCAAGTTTCTCACTGAGATTGATTGCATGTTTCGAACATGAAGAAATGGATTGAATAAGATTTTTCACTTCCTCTTCTCTCACTGACTTAAATGACTGGACTCGCTTGGTGCTTAAAAGCTCCATGATGCAAAATTTGCGAATTTGTCTCCAATAATCACCATATGGGGCAAAGATTATTCCTGCTTCACCATATGCAGCAATGTCAACAGCAAGAACTCTAGGCCTCTGAGCAAAACTGAGTTCATTTGTCTTCAACACAACTTCAGCTGCACTTGGTGATGATATTACTATCACTGAACGTTCACCAAGTTTTAGGTGCATGATGGGTCCATGCTTTTTAGCTAGCTCACTCAAAGAATGATGTGGTAAGGATGAACCTATCAGCTGATGCAAATTTCCGATAATTGGTAGCCTCAAAGGCCCTGGTAGCATTTTCGGGTGTGGTTTTTTGGGTCTTGATTTTTTGAGAAGCTTTACTACCATGAACAAGAAGAAGAGGAAAGTGAAACAAAGAGTAAAAGAAGGTAGTTCCAACATTTTGTAACTGGACTTGTTTGAATAAGTTAATGAAAGATTTAGAGCTGAGAATATTTCCTCTCTTGTATTAGTTGTATAACATGAGTACACTATTTATAACATGTTACAAGATAAGATAGCTATGATGTAACCTGTCAAAAAGATAACCCTTTTGTTATGATATCTGCTAGTTGGTCAATTGTGGAGATAAACAAACTTGAAGTTGACTGCCAACGACCTTTTCTCGAACAAAGTGAACATCAACCTCAATATGTTTGGTACGTACATGATATACCGGATTAGCTGTGAGGTATATGGCGCCAATGCTATCACACCAAAGAGTAGGAGTGTGATACCACATGAAGCTCATTAAGAAACAGCTGAAACAAACATAATGCAGCAGTGGTGTATGCAATGGCCAGATATTCTGCCTCAGTATTGGAATGTGCTATGGTGGTTTGTTTTTTTAGCAGACCAAGAGATGAGATTGATTTGGAGCCGAGGAAAATACAGTAGCCATGAGTATTTCGTCAGTCATTCGGACAACCAGCCCAATTGGAGTCAGAATATACATGGAGAGAAAAAGTAGAGGATGCACGAAAGCGGAGCCCATGAGCAATGGTACCCTTGAGATATTGTAATATACGTTTCATTGCTGCCCAATGAGTACTTTGCCAATCATCTGGGCGTAACAAATTAAACAGTAACTCGGGTTTGCGATTTTGTAATAATAGATTTGAGTTTTAAGATAGTTACTCGTAAATCAAATACATAGTCTCTCTAGCGGGCTGAAATAACATTTTCTTGCTCTTTTATTTATTTATTTTTCATAATTCTTCAAAAGCCGAAGAGAGAAAAACCACCATCAAAATCATCATCATTCCGCTGTAGAATTTTATGTTAATCATAATTGACAATGTGCTAGAAGATAAGGAAAAATTAGACAAGTTTTGCCAGCCAATGTTCATCATTATGGCATATCGTTACAAAACCACAACATCTCCAAACTTATTTTCTTACTAGCAATTTTAAGACATAGCGTGCGCCTTGTTTCCAAGATGACAGCAATTGATATTGAGTAGACTTAGCAAAAGACAAAATGGATGTTGAGGTCATCTTAGAAATATTGCTTGCTTTTTCATCAAAAATGTCAACTAGAAACGGTTATGATAGATACTGGATCACAAAAACTAGTACTGGTCTTAATCACTGACCATTTAGTTTAGCGGTATTAATCTTTCTTTAGATGTGAGAGGTTTCAAAACTCATTTTATGTGTATTTTAAGTGATATAAAATGGCTTAGGCCGCCTTTAGATGAATTTTTTATTTAAAAAAAAAAAAAAACTAGTGCTAGGAATGAATATATTAATTCCAAACCCATGTTTGACAATCAATATAATAATGTAATAATAAGAATTACTTATATAAAATAACAAGAATGTTCTTTTGTTGTTGTAGATATGTTATTATCTTAATAAGCATTATGTTTTATTTTACTATTATTTTATTTATTTTTATTGTTCATTTTATAGTATTATGTTTTATTTTTAGTATTTTAGTTATAATTATATCATTTATATTTATGTATGTATATATATATATATATATATATATATATATTATGTTTTTATTTTAGTATATCTATTTCAATAATTTATATATATTACCGGAAGGCTCAAGATTTCAATCCTTTAGTGTATGTAACTAGGGCCACAGACTGTTCAAGGTCAGGAATATCCAATGCCTCCAGGTTAAATCTAGTTGTATAGGCTCGGAGGGACTCATCCTTCTGTTGCTTTACCAAGAATAGGGTTGCGATGTGCTTTGTCGATTATTTTACTACTAGTAAACCTATCCAAGAGTGCCTCAGCTAATTGACGAAAAATCTCCATTGACCCTCATTCCAGGCTAGTATACCACTTTCTAGTTGCCCTTACTAGATCGGTCAGGAAAGCCTTGTACTTCACTACATCCGAGAAGTCATATAAAATCATGTTATGGTTGAAAGTCATCAAATGGTCCTTGGGGTATCCTATCTCACTATATGCCTATATGGGCTTGGTTTGGATTCTATGGTGCTAAAATCACTTGGTTCACAGGTATAACATTTTGGTGAGTGTTTGGCTCTGTTTGGTTAAGGCATGCGGGTTGGTCTGCTGTGAGCTTAGCTATTGTGTTTTGGATTTCTAGGATCATGTGATATAGCATATTGATATCGGCAAACGGTGTGATAGGTGATGCTGGAAAAGCTGTCACCTACACAGGTGGGAAAATTTGTGGTGGCATAAGCTAAAGGACAAGGTAGGAATAAATTGTGGATTTTTCCCTCATGAGCATTTCGATGCTCTAGTTAACAATTCGATCTTACTTAATAGTAATTTATAAATAAAAAATGTTTATGGGGAAAATGAGTTACTTTTCACTGTAGACAAATGGGATATTTATACATTTTTATAGAATGTTTCTCCAAATTTTGCAGGATCTTGCCGGTGTCCAACCTACTACCTTTCAAGGTAATTTAGATTCCAAAAGGGTCAGATGGTCAATCATGTCGTATCAGGTCGGTCGTGCCCCATCAAGTCGATCATGCTTGACCTACTCTAATTATTACGGGTTTTTAATAATCTCTAGGGAAATGTTGGAAGTTTGCATCAGGTCCGGTATTTATCCCTTATCATTTTAGAATCCGATCTCTTTTTTCAAAGGAAGGGGAAAAAAAGTTAAAAGAGATTTTACACTATAACAACAAAATGATGAAAATTTTAAACCTAAATTTAGACATCCTAGTTACACCATTCAAAGGGTATTTTCTTACATGTACTACAACAAATAAAACAGATTGTTCTTATTATAAGAGAATTAACTTGTATTCATCAAATCCATTAAACCTTGTAAATTGTAACACTAGTTCAATGTTATATTCTTACAAGACCATTGAAATACATTAATGAAATCTTCTAAGTATATGAGGATGAAGTGGCAATCACATACAAAGCATTCTTCTTGTTCACAATCAACCCAAAAGCTTCACTCATGTCAAGCATATTAGGTTCAAGCCCATCTGGAAGCATCCAATCGAAGTGATACAATAGCAAAGCAAGTGAAAGTTCAATGGTTGTAATAGCAAATGAACTTCCAGGACATACTCGCCTACCAGCTCCAAATGGAATATACTCAAAATTGATTCCTTTGTAATCAGTAGTCAACCCCTCAAACCTCTCTGGTATAAAGCATTCAGCATTAGGCCAATGTTCAGAATCTCTAGCTATGGCCCAAAAATTAAGAATGACTTTTTCTTTCATGGGTATATCATATCCATTAATTTCACACTATTCTCTGCATTCTCTTAAAATCAAAGGCGTAGGAAGGTGTAACCTTAATGTTTCCTTGATAACTAACTTCAAGTATTGTAGTTCTTTAATATCTTCCTCTGTAATGTTCTTCCTTTTGATAAGAACTTGTCGTACCTCGTCTTGTGATTTCTTCATAACTTTAGGATTTTTTAACATTTCAGACATGGCCCATTCCATGGTTGTCGCTACTGTATTTGTACCTCCGGAGAATATGTCATGAAAAACACAATTAAGTATACATAATTATTTAACTTGATGAACATGGTCAACATAGCAAAAAGTAATATTGCTACCTACACTTGAAAAAGTTAGGGAAAAAAAATTCAAATCCTTCTTTTTTTGTCTTAGACATTTTTCTCCTTTCAAGTCCCTCAAACTTAAGTGTTAGTTAATTTTAACATATTAAGGGTATCATGGTCATTTAACATTAATAAAAAACCAACAAATAAGGAAAAACCACAAGTCCCCCACCCTACACGCTCCCCCACTTGTCCTAGCCCATTCTCCAACTTACCTCATCCATCCCCTAACCTATCCCCCTATTTTCCCTGCACCTCAACCCTTACCACAAGGTGGGTGTACCATACTAGATTAGGCTAGAATTATGTTTTATACGCCTCTAGGTAGGTGTATAAAAGTTATTGTTATAATTTGAAGGAAACATATCTAGAAGGTGCATTCCCCTGCTAGAGCAGAAGATTGCAAAGAAGTGGACGTTGAAGCAACCCAGAAGCTTGCATCGAGACATGGTGTAGTGCTTGTTGTTGAAGATTGCTGCACATATAACGCACAAAAAACACGCACATAGGATTGAGGATAGGGGTGGCAAGTTTGAGATTTGGGCGTGGGTAGCGGGATTGATGGTGGTGGGTGGTGAGTGGCTGTTTTGGATAAGGTTGGAAGGGGCTAGGGTAGAGACTATTGGAATGGAGGTTGGTTATTTCTTTCTTTTTTGTTTTTTAATGCATGAAATGACCATAAGGGCCCATGTTATCACATAGTCTATTTTCGTGGTCAACTCATTTTTAATTAGAGGGTTTACTAATGGAGGACGTGAGAGAGGAAAAAAAAATTGAGGTACTTGTTTGGTCTAAAACAAAAAGCTTACGTACTCCAATATATTTATTCAGAAAAAGTTATTAAAAAGGTTCTATTCAAGCCGATATGATTGACACATTTTCGTTAACTTGAATATTATTGGGAGACTTAAGAGTAAGTTAGTGGTGGACTACTCGCATGGACAATTGAGAGATCCTAGAGTTTGAATCTCATAGAGTAGGGTAAGAATATAAAACTTCGATATTGTAGGGTTTAGTTCTTAAACAGATTATGCGTATCATAATGACATAATCTATTTCTTATATGCACATGATATATATAGAAATATAAACTTCTTCCATGTTAATTTATTTACATGGGGTAAGATGTACGTACTAAAACGATGGCTTTGATGTTGGTGGCAGTGATTGGAAAGTCCATGTCATTAGAATCCTGTAGATTCAGAAGAACATCGACTAAATCCTTCTCTTTTGATGCATCACTGGTGGCCCTTTTCGCCTTGTGCTCATTGATGATATTGTCAAGAACTTTGTCCATCCTCTTGTGCATTCTCTCTAATCTGGACATCATTCCATTAATAAAAGGAAGAATTCTAAGAGATGGAAAAATATCAAGCATGTCAAACCCTCCAGCCATCTGAGTTCCTGTTGGAATATAGAAGAGGCTATTTTATCGTAGAGAGAAATAATATGAAGACTCTAAACAAAATCTTTATTGCTCTAATATTTGGTATGTATTTGGTATGACTACAATTGAAAGGACTAACCCCTATTTATAGATTCACAAAAAACCTATGTCAATTAAGATATGGTTCTAGGAAACCATTATCCACTAAGAAATATTATCTAGTCAAAAACAATTTAAATCTAACTAGAACTTATTTAATAGAGTCCTAATCCAAATCAAGTTTATCTTCTAACATCCCCCCTTAAACTTGATTTGACTCTCGTAACTCCGAGCAAAGCTCTAAGCTTCATAAACACGTCACCCTTCAGTGCCTTTGTAAGAATCTCTGCAACTTGATCTTGAGACTTCACATACTCTATCTTCACTTCCTTCCTTGTGATGCATTCTCTGATGAAATGGTAATGTGTGTCAATGTGCTTGTTTCTTTCATGAAATACTGGATTCTTGGCTAAGGCAATTGCAAACTTGTTATCAACATAGATCTCTACTGGCTCTTCTTGAGGCATCTTAAGTTCTTTCATCAAATTCCTTAACCATAGAGCATGACAAACACATGAAGTAGCAACTACATATTCAGCTTCACATGTAGAAAGTGTGACAATGGGTTGCTTTTTAGAACTCCAAGTGAATGTTGTATCTCCCATGAAGAAAAGATATCCACTAGTACTCTTTCGATCATCAAAATCACCAGCCCAATCGCTGTCATTATACCCCACAAGTTTGAAATCCTCTGAGTGGGAGTATAAAAGTCCATAATCAACAGTTCCTTTGATGTAGCGAAGTATTCTTTTGGCAGTCTTCAGATGTGTATTAGTAGGGGACTCCATAAAGCGACTCACAAGTCCTACACCAAAAAGAATATCTGGTCTTGTACAGGTCAAGTATCTCAAGTTTCCAACCAGGCTCTTGAAAAATGTTGGATTTACATGTTCTTCTTCATCAACCTTTGACAATTGTACTCCACATTCAATAGGGGTATTAACAGGTTGACAATTTTCCATCTTGAATTTCTTGAGAATTTCCCTTGCATAGCCTTCTTGAGAAACAAATATTCCTTCATCTGTTTGCTTCACTTGAATTCCAAGATAATAAGACATGAGTCCAATATCAGTCATCTCAAATTCTCTTGCCATTGTCCTCTTGAAATCTTCAAATAAATTTGGATTGTTGCCAGTAAAAATTAAGTCATCCACATACAAGCAAACAATCAACACATCGCCATTCTCATGTTTGGTATAGAGAGTATGCTCGTGCGAACACTTGGAGAAATTATTATGACGGAAATATTCATCAATTCTACTATACCAAGCTCTTGGAGCTTGTTTTAGGCCATAGAGAGCTTTCTTTAACTTTAAAATTTTATTTTCACACCCTTTCTCCACATAGCCTAATGGTTGTTGAATATATACCTCTTCATCAAGAAAACCATTCAGGAATGCAGATTTAACATCCAATTGATAAATCTTCCATCTGTGTTGGGCTGCTAGAGATATGATAAATCTTATAGTTTCCAAGCGTGCAACAGGAGCAAATACCTCATCATAGTCAATGCCAGCTCGTTGACTATAGCCTTTTGCAACTAGTCTTGCCTTGTACCTTTCAACTTCACCTTTAGCATTCTTCTTTATCTTGTAAACCCACTTTACTCCAATGGCTTTGTGGCCTTTGGGTAAAGTTGCAAGCTCCCAAGTGTCATTCTTCTTTATTGCCTTGATTTCTTCATCCATGGCTTGTCTCCATCTTTCATTCTTATTAGCTTCCTCAAAGCTTATTGGTTCACAATCAGCAAGTAGACAAAAAAGAGTCAGTTCATCATTTAAATTTCGAGTTACCTCATAAATTTTATCCAAGCTTCTGAAACGGGGGGTCTTTTCATGCGAACTTGAACTTGTTGAAGTTATGTCTCTTTGAGATGAAGTTGGAGCTTGATATGGAGATGGAGTTTGAGTTGGAGTTGGAGATGGATTTGGAGATATAGAGTCTTCATTGACTTCTACTTCTTGCTCTTGTATGGGTAAGAATTTGTATTCTTTTTGCTCTTTGACATTCCAATCCCATTCAGCTTCTTCATCAAATAGGACATCTCTACTCACAATAATTCTCCCATTAGTAGGATTGTAGAGCTTGTATGCTTTGGAACTCTTTTCATACCCAATGAAAACTAGCTTTTGGCTTTTGTCATCAAGCTTGATTCGATTTTGATCAGGAACATGAGCATAAGCAATGCTTCCAAAAACCCTTAAGTGCTTGATTATTGACGTTCTTCCACTCCATGCTTCTAATGGTGTCTTGTTAGAGAGACTCTTTGTGACACAACGATTCAATAGATAAACTGCACAATCAACTACTTCAGCCCAAAATTCTTTAGGCATACTTCTAGATTTTAACATGCTTCGAACCATCTCAAGAACAACTCTATTTTTTCTCTCAGCAACTCCATTCTGTTGAGGTGATCGAGGAGCTGTCAAAGGGCGTCGAATGCCATTCTCTTCACAAAAATTGTTGAATTCTCTTGATGTGAATTCTCCACCTCTATCAGATCTCAAGGCTTTGATCTCCCAACCACTTTCTTTTTCAGCAAGAGCTTTAAATTTCTTGAACTTGTAAAAAGCTTCAGATTTTTCTTTTAAAAAATAAACCCAAGTCCTACGGCTATAATCATCAATAAAAAGGATAAAATATTTATTTTTACCATAGGAGCAAGGATTAATTGGCCCGCAAATATCAGTATGGACAAGTTCTAGTGGTCTCGTTGCTCTTGATGTAGCCTCGTTTGGAAAACTTTTTCTAGCTTGTTTTCCAAAAAGACATCCTTCACAAATCTGTTCCGGATGATTGATGAAAGGCAATCCATGCACCATATTCTTTCTTGACATTAAAGAAAGATTTTCAAAATTTATGTGCCCAAATCTCAAGTGCCATAACCAAGAAACTTCTTTTACACAAGCTTTAAGACATTTTGCAACATCGTTTTGAATATTTAATAAAATCAATCTATTTCTTGTCATGGGCACTTTTGTTATCAAAAAATTATTTTCATCTTTTATTACACAATGTTTATCTTCCAATAAAATTGTGTAATTTTTCTCAAGAAGTTGTCCAAGACTCAAAATATTAGTTTTTAATTTTGGCACATAATAAACTTCAGAAATAAAACGATGCCTTCCATCTTTCAAACGGATTAAAATTTTACCTTTTCCTTCCACTGAGACCATAGAGGCATCTCCAAATTTAACATTGCCCTTGATAGTTTCATCGAGTTCTGCGAATATGCTCCTTTGTCCACTCATATTATTACTTGCACCTGTATCAAGATGCCATGAAGTATCTCCTCCATCTTGTTCGCCATTATGAGTCATCAACAAGGTAATCTCTTCTTCCCCTTCTTGTCTTTCAGCAAAATTCGCTTTTTCGTACACAACTTTAGGATTACTCCTACATTCATTAGCATAATGACCATATTTTTGACAATTGTAACATTGAACTTGCGATTTGTCATACCTTTGTCCTGAATAATTGCCTCTTCCATGCCCAGGTTTATGCGAATTTTGATTTTTCTCTTCTTGCTTAAATCCTCCTCTTCCACCACGTCCTCGTCCTCGTTCTTAGTTTTGGCCTCGGCCTCTACCACGTCCATATCCACGACCACGTCCTTTTTGGCTTCCATCATTGCCAAAATTTTCTTCTTTTTTCAAAGCAAAATTACTTTGAAGAACTTTTTCCAAGACTTCTTGGTTCTTCTTTTTGTGTCTTTCTTCATGAGCTTGTAACGAGCCCATGAGTTCATCAACGGACATGTCATCTAAATCTTTTGATTCCTCAATCGCTACAACAATATATTCATATTTTGGATGCAAAGAACGAATGATCTTTTCTACAATACGAATATCTTTTAAATATTCTCCATATTTTTTTAGTTGGTTAGAAACTACCAAAACTCTCGAAATATAATCTGAAATAGATTCACCATCAATCATATGGAGAGATTCAAACTCACCTCTTAAAGTTTGTAGACGAACCTTTTTCACCTTATCTACCCCTTTTTGTGATTTTTGGAGAGTTTCCCATGCTTGTTTGGCAGTAGTCGCGCATGAGATTTTCTCGAACATAGTTTCATCCAAACATAGATGGATGATAGAAAGAGCTTGTTGATCCTTCTTGCGATTTTTCACCAATGCGTCTTTTTGATTTTGACTCAAAACTTCATCTTCGTTAGGTTCAACGTAGCCTTTATCTACAATCTCCCAAGCATCTTGTGAGCCAAGGAGAGTCTTCACACGAATAGACCAATTATCATAATTGTCTTTAGTGAGGCGAGGAAATTGAAAAGGAAACATACTATTCCCTATCAACTTTACCTAGCTCTGATACCACTTTGTTGGAATATGGAAGATGCTATTTTATTGTAGAGAGAAACAAGAAGAAAAATAATATAGAGACTCTAAACAAAATCTTTATTGCTCTAATATTTGGTATGTATTTGGTATGACTACAATTGAAAGGACTGACCCCTATTTATAGATTCACAAAAAACCTATGTCAATTAAGATATGGTTCTAGGAAACCATTACCCACTAGGAAATACTATCTAGTCAAAAACAATTTAAATCTAACTAGAACTTATTTAATAAAGTCCTAATCCAAACCAAGTTTATCTTCTAACAGTTCCTTCCTTCAACACAGCAATGAATTCATCTGCATCTTCACACTTATTACCAAATGCTGCTCTTCCAGTGATGCTTGTTGTTAACAAGAAAAATGCCTTACTGAGATCGATTACACGTTTCGAAGATGACGAAGAAATGGATTGAATAAGATTTTTCACTTCCTCTTCTCTCACTGACTTAAACGACTGGACTCGCTTGGTGCTTAAAAACTCCATGATGCAAAATTTGCGCATTTGTCTCCAGAAATCACCATATGGAGAGAAGACAATTCCTGCTCCACCATATGCAATGATGTCAATAGCAAGAACTTTAGGCCTCTGAGAAAAACTAAGCTCATTTGTCTTCAACACTGCTTCAGCTGCACTTGGTGATGATATTATAATTGCTGAACCCTCACCAAGTTTTAGGTGCATGATTGGTCCATGCTTTTTGCTAGGTTCCTCAAGCAATGATGTGGTAGGGATGGACCTATCAGCTGGTGCAAATTTCCAATAATTGGTAGCTTCCAAGGCCCTGGTGGAGATTTCGTGTAAGGCTTTTGGGGTCGTGATTGCGTGAGATGTTTTACAACCATGAACAACAATAGGAGAAAAGTGAAACAAAGAGTAAAAGAAGGTATTTCGAACATTTTGTAACTGGAAGTTTTTTTGAGTAAGTGAATATGTTGGGAATTAGTTTACACTTGTAGCTTGATTTCTGTTTAAGCTCGAGTTATATATGGCAATTATGAAACTGGAGATTCCCAATTGTTTCCAAAGGTTGCTGAATATTATAGGTTGCAATGCAGATTTTATCTAGCAAATTTTTTCGTTGATTGGTCGACACTAGCATGAGTGTAGGCCACACACAAAATAGGACTACTCCTTTCTCATGGTCGTACGGTTTGTCCACCAAACCAAAAAGTTTTTCACAGCTAAAAATCTTTTATCTTTTATCAATGAATATTTCCTAACACCGGGTAAATTATGCATATGACCCCTATTCTTTACATAATTTTTTAAGTTAGTTTTTAATATTTAAAAAAAATGATATTAGTTCTTAATGTTTAATTACAAAAGTGATTCAAAATAGTATTTATTGTTCAAAACTAGTCAAATTAGTCCTTATTGTTTCCAAAAAAAATTATTTTAATTTAATTCCCAAATAGGAATCACGTGCAGTGACTAAATTGAATTTTTTTTAAAAATAATAAAGACTAAATTGAATATTTTAAAAAATAATAAAAATTAAATTAATTAATTTTAAATAATAAAAAATGTAATAGGTTAAAGTAATAATTTAAGTTAATAATTATGGCATGTCTTAGAAATCGCAACATTCCCACACTTATTTTCTTAGTAGCAATTATAAGACATAGCGTGGGCCTCGTTTCCAAGATTTTCCAAGATTTTTTATTTTTTTTGGTCGGAAGATTTTCCAAGATGACAGCAATTGATTTGAATAGACTTAGCAAAAGATAACATGGATGTCGATATCATCTTAGAAATATTGCTTGCTTTTTCATCAACTATATATGTCAACTATAAATAGTTTATTTATTTATTTATTTTTGCTCAACAAGAAATCATTTCATTCAAACTAACCAAAAACATGATGTACAAAGTACAAAAACATCATTCTAAACATATTTGCCAACGTGAGCACATGTTTCTCTTTACCAAGCTATCCACATATTTACTATAAACATAAATTTTATCTCTAACATCGGCAAAGATATCTACAATGATTTGATCCTCCGATTTAGTGCCATTGCCATGTAGTCAATTCTTTTCTCCCTAATGTAATCCCAAGTTGTGTTAAAGGAGAACTTACCTTTGTCATCAGCGAACCATCCAATTTGATCATCTCCATCAGCAGGTTTGTCAACTAGAAATAGTTATGATAGATACTAGTGGTCTTAAATCTTAATCACTGGACATTTTTCACCAAAAAAAAAATCACTGATTATTTTAGTGGTATCATTCATTCTTTCTTTAGATGTGAGGGGTCTTGAAATCTATTTTTTGTGTGTATCTTAAATGACCTAAAATGGTTTAAGCCACCCATCAATTAAAAAAAAATTTAAAAAACTAGTGGTCTTGCAATTTTTCAGCTCCAGATCATGAAAGAGTTGTATATTTGAAGGTATATTTACTTTATCTGATTAAGTGCTTTTATTTATTTTCTTTTCGACTCCAATTAATTGGAAGCTTTTAATCATTGGAGTTAATCTTTTCCCCTCTTTTTTATTTCCTTTTTTTGGGCGTTTGGATTTGTGATAACTGAAAAAGCTATCTCCTAAGTGATTCTCTAGCACTATATATTTTTCCTTTGGCGACACAGTAATAGGCAATCCGATTATTATCAAATTACCATCCCATTAAAAAGTTTAAACTATTAAAGACAATTTTTTTATATTATCCATTGTTTGCAACACGTTTCGGCACATATAGACAGGATTAGTTTCAATCTTAATATTTCTGAATGGGTGACAACATAACTTGAACCCATACCTAAACTCTAATACCATATTTACTTGAACCCATATGTAAACTCTGATATTATATTTAATTATCACATCATTTAAACTGTTACCCACAAATAAATTCTTTTAGCTATCAAAGGAGGTCTTCACCTATTAGCTAAGGCCGAGATTCTAAAACTGGAAATTTCAAAATAAATTTCTCCCATTGGTATTGAGAAAACTGTCCCTCTTTTTACTAATTCTTTTCTAAAAGAATCGATAATTACACAACAATTCACATCAAGTGAGTAAAATTTGTGCAAGTCGTAGAAGTACATAATCACAAGCAATTACATATGAAACAACTTAGGGTATGAGGGTCTCACTATAACCACAAATTAAGGCCTCTTTGGCATTTGTTCAGTTAAATAAGTAGTTTATTGCTGTAATTGTGATTGGTTCGTACTTGATTAATCGTCATTTGCTGTATTTGTAATAATGAATTGTTATATATATGACCATCATTTCTTTTCAAAAAATATAAATAAATAAACAAATTCTTGTAGCTGTGATTGAAATTTTCAAACAAATTACAGTAGAAAACTAACATTTTTCACTAGTTAAGGAAAGGGTAAATGAAACAAATAGTCTCTATTGTTTTTTTTTTTTTTTTAATTTCGTTTTTATTGTTTCCAAAGTGACGCACTTAGTTCCAAAGATCGAAAAATATTTTAATTTAGTACCCAATATTTATATTTTTTTCAATTATCCCCATTGTTAACGCACTTAGTCTCCAAACTATTTAAAAATTTTCAGTTTAGTTCCTACCATGAAATTTTAATTCGTGACCTGCACATAAAATTTTGGGGGCTAAATAAATAAATAAATAAGTGAAAACATCGGGGACTAACTTGAATTTTTTTTGTAAACTTTGGGGATTAAGCACGCCACATTTAAACACTAAGATGAAATTGAAAAAAATGTAAACATTAAAGATCAAACGTGTCACTTTTAAAATAATAAGAACGAAAATGAAAAAACATATCAACTATGAAAACCATTTGTGAAATTTGCCCATAAGAAAATATAGAAGCTCACTATTTTATGATGCCCATGTGTTTACTAATCGTGATAAGATATTTAAAGGGTTAGAGAACAAAAGATAGAGCAAGGCCTGTGCATCAGAACACAAACGGTCGACTTTGTGGTGAAAGCTCATTGCAGCTGCCCTTGCCAATTTTCTTACATTTTAATTGTGTTTGAATTACTTTTCCTTATCAATCAAAATAAATAAATAAATAAATACATTTGTTGCGTTTGAATATTACTTTTCCTTATCGATCAAAATAAATAAATAAATACATACATTTGTTGAGTGATGAAAGAAAATCACAAGAACCAAAGTCCAGTGAGAAAATATATCATTTTCACAAGTCTAGGAAGAATTAAAACTTAGGTTATACTATATTATTGGATAGATTAGGTTATACTATCATTTTAATTGTGGTACTTTTTTTTTTTACATATACATATATATATGTACATATTTGCATATATATATATATATATATATATATATATATATATATATATATTGTAATATATAGCTTAAACTATATATTATTTCATTTTTGTTTTTTCATTTTTTTTCAATTTCATTTTTTTAATTTTGTTTTCTTTTTTTATTTTTCATTTATTATTTTCTTTTTTTTAAATTTTTTTATTTTGTCATCTTTTTTTATTTTTCAGTTCTTATTTTCGGTTTTTTTTAATTTTCTTTTTCTTTTATTTTCAATTTTTATTTTTGTCTTTTTTTTAATGTGTGTATTTTCTGGTTTTTTTTATTTATTTTTTTTTTGTTTGTTTTATTTATTTTTTTGTTTATGTATTGTGTATATATATAGATGTGTCTAAGTGTTTATTTATGTTTCTGTGTATGTGTATGTGTATTGTAAATTTTTTGGTTTTTTGGGTAATTGTTAATGATGTAATTGTTGGTTGTTTTAAATATTTTTTGAAGGATTTGAGTTTGTTTTGTGCGATAGGCCAGGCTATTACGGCTCAGGTTAGTCTTCTAATTAACTATCCTTTATATTCATGTTGAGATATTGTAGTTGAAATAATATGGTAGGTGAGATATTATTGTTAAGATAACCATTTTTGAATTTTAAAAATACCAATAGATCAACGGATGATGGTGAGCAAGAAGATGCAGATCTCTCTTGACTAAAAGCTCTAAATCCTGGCCAACTTTGGCAGCTATCAGCTATAGGCAAGAAGATGTGTGTGTGTTTGGATCTAAATGAGAAAGAAAGAGAGTGTGTGTGTGTGTATGCATGTTTGGATCTGATTTTTATTTTTTGTGTTTATGTGTGTGTTTAGATATGATATTTTTTGGATTTTTTTGTGTGTGTTTGGAGACCGGATTCATCCTAGTCTCTATTGGAGACGGCCTGCGCCCGTCTCCAACGGAGATGGGGACGTTTTCCGTCTCCAATTTGGAGACGGGCACGTTTGCCGACTCCATTGGAGATGGCCTGTGCCCGTCTCCATTGGAGACGGGGTTCATCTCCCGTCTCCAACTTTGGAGACAGGATTGATCCCCGTCTCCATTGGAAACGGACTAGGCCCCCGTCTCCAATACGGAGAATGTAGAAAAAAATAATTTATTATTTTTAAAAATTAAAACTATGAAAATTATAATAATAATAAAAATTGTATATTTAAAGTTATTAAATTTAATCTTATTAATTAAATAAAAAAAATTATTAATAAAAGTATATATAAAAATATAATGTTTTATTTTATAAAAAATTAAAAGACATACAATTAATGAAGAATTATTAATTTTTATCGTCACTGATTTGGTGACGGCATGGTGAGGGAATCTGTCACCATATCGTCCTCGAGCTGTCTCTTCTTTACCAAATTTTTTTTATTGTCTTTGAGCCGTCACCAATTTGGTGACGATTTATTTTGACCGTCACCAAATTGGAGACGGAGAAAAATGCCGTCAAAAATAGACCGTCACCAAATTGGAGACGACGAAGAATGTCGTCACTATTGGTGACGGTTTTTCCCATCTAACACTATGTCGTCACTGTCCCGTCATAAAACTCGCGTCAACTTTTCCCTTCACCAAGCCGTCGCCATATTAGTGATGGGATGGCGACAACCCGTCGCAAAATTCTATTTGACTTTCTTCTATTTTTTTTTATAGTAATTAACTAATGTTTGACAAAGAATAAATTGGAGACGTGAGCGAGACGGGCTCACGACTCCAAAAATGGAGACGGGAAGCCTTGCCGTCTCCAATTTTGGAGACGGAAGGGGTTGCCATCTCCAATTTTTGAGACGGGAAGGGCTGCCATCTCCAATTTTGGAAACGGGAGGCGCTCCCGTTGCCAATTTTGGAGACGGGAAACGCTCCCATCGTCAATGTTGGAGACGGGAGGCACTGTTGTCTCCAAAATTGGAGACGAGAGGCGCTGATGTCTCCAATTTTAGAGACGGTGAAGTATGCCGTCATTATTGGTGACGGTTTTTTCCGTCTCACACTATGCCGTCACTATCCTGTCACAAAATTGGCGTCAAACTTTCCCTTCACCAAGCCGTCGCCGTATTGGTGACGGGATGACAATGGCCTGTCGCAAAATTCAGCTTTTTTTGTAGTGGATACGTGCACTTGCATTAGAAATCACACAACACACCCTATTATACAATTCCAATTTTTCCCAAGATTTTGTAGAACCCTCAAGCACTAAATATTAATATATTTAGTAATTGCTAAATATAGCATAAAATTATCTACTTAAGGCTATCTAGGTTTCAATAAATATGACCTCAATGAGTTCCCTCATCATGATATGCTATTTAAAGGATTGAAGAACAGAAAATGGAACAAAGCTTATTGTAGATGCCCTCACCAATTTTCTTATATGCTTTTATTGTGTTTGAATAAATTTTGCCTCAGTGATGAAAGCTTTCACAATAACAAATTCCAGTGAGACAAGATATGATTTTCAGAATAAGTCTAGAAATTAAAGAATTGCAACTTCGGTTGTATAAGAAGGCGTTAAGAGGCGGACTCAACGAAAAAAATGGAATCACTTCTTGTGAGAGCATAATACCTTTTTATTTAACCATAAATAGAAGAGAAGTTCATGTGATAGTTGATTTGACTGCCTTGGGGGACCATCACAGCTCCTTGCTTCTCTTAGTTGTTCCTGTGAACAATCTCTGTGGCATACACGGGGGATCTACTTAAGTTATTATTATTATTAGTTTTTTTTTTTGGCTAAACCAACCAATTAAAGATAATCATGATAAGGCAGACGATTTAGCTCCTACGGTTTCTTATTGAATTATTAGGACAAGCCTGCAAAGTTTTAAAGGGGTCAAGCGAGTGATAGTGAAGTTTACTTCTCAAAATTACTAATGTTTTCTCAGTTCCCCCTCTAATTAAAATTATTGGTTGAGAACTCCGGATTACTTATTTCTTTTATCAATTACTCATTTTATTAAAAACATTAAGTTAGGGGTTCTTATGTGTCAAATTTCTGAAGTATCATTTATATTTATTAAGGTTTTATCTATTTTTATGGCTTTTTTTTTCCTTTTTTAGGTGAGAGATGACATATGTTTGAGAGATTAGATTTTGTATTGTAATATTAAAGTCTTGCGGGTTTAGGAAAAATAATTTTCTTAGACTCGCAGTGATCAAGACCCTGAATTTTTCTTGACGGATTTTGGTGCATGACAAAGTGGTAAATTACTCTTGTCAAAAGGAAGTCTAAGATCGAAATAAGTGAGCTTCTGGTTTTTTCTCTCCCGAATGTGAGTTATTTATAATTATTAGCGATTATACTTATAGTTAGTATATATTTTCTTTCATGTATTGCAATTATTGTTTTTCTCTAAAAAAAGAGATAAAAGTAGATCTCAAAAATTATAAAATAGCATGGCCCAACAATGTAATTGCCTCATGAGAACATTTTCCAATTAATCTAGGTTTGGGCCACCGGGGAAACTACAAAGTAAAATCTATTATATAGACTTCTTAAACTTGAACATATAGTAAAATACCTTATCACACCCTTATGAGAAACGACTGCTAATTTTACCATTTTGGCTGCTTACACAGTGATTGCTTATCTTTTTAGCTAGTTAATGTTGCAAAATACGAATGAATTTCGCCCCTAAAATTGCCTGCTAACATGATAAGTGAAAAGCCAGTGCAAATAGATCTAAAGAGGCACAGAAAGAGAAGTCTTGAAACTTTTCTCCTTTTTCCTCGCATTTTACGTGCGAAAAAATATGTTCGTCTTAATACAATTTCCTTGCATGAGAAATTCTTTTTTTTCCGAATCACATTCTCTTTTCTCAAAGGAGAAAAAGAAAGTTAGAAGAGATTTTACACTATAACAAGAAAATGGTGAAAGCTTTGAACTTAAATTTAGACATCCTTGTTACACCATTCGAATGGTGTTTTCTTACATGTATCACAACAAATAAAAGGGGTTCTTATAATAAGACAATTGACATGTATTCATCAAATCCATTAAACCTAATTGTAAGTTGTAACACTAATTCAATGCTATATTCTTACAGGACTATAGAAATCCATTCATGAAATTCTCTAAGTACATGAGGATGGAGTGGCAATCACATATAAAGCATTTCTCTTTTTCACAATCAACCCAAAAGCTTCACTCTTGTCAAGCCTATTAGGTTCAAGACCATTTGGGAGCTTCCAATCAAAGTGAGACAATAGCAAAGCAAGTGAAAGTTCAATGGTTGTAATAGCGAACGAAATTCCAAGACATATTTGTCTACCGGCCCCAAATGGAATATACTCAAAATTGATTCCTTTGTAATCAATAGTTAACCCCTCGAACCTCTCTGGTATAAAGCATTTAGCATCAGGCCAATGTTCAGAATCTCTAACTATTGCCCAAAAATTAATAATTACTTTTTCCTTCATGGGTATATCAAACCCATTAATCTCACACTTTTCTTTACATTTTCTTAAAACCAAAGGCGTAGGAGGGTGTAACCTCAATGTTTCCTTGATAACTAACTTCAAGTATTGTAGTTCTTTAATATCTTCCTCTGTGATGTTCTTCTTTTTGGTAAGAACTTGTTGTACCTCGTTTTGTGCATTATGCATAACTTTAGGATTTTTCAACATTTCAGACATAGCCCATTCCATGGTTATCGCTGCAGTCTCTGTACCTGCGGAGAATATGTCCTGAAAAACACAATTAAGTATACATATTTATTTAACTTGATGAACAAGGTCAACATAACAACAAGTAATGCTACCTACACTTGAAAAAGTTAGGAAAAAAATAAATTCAAATCCCTCTTTTTTTGTCTTAGATATTTTTCTCCTTTCAAGTCCCTCAAAGTCAATTTTAACATATTAGGGGTATCATGGTCATTTAACATTAATAAAAAATTAGCCAATAGGTAAAAATCACGTGGTCCCCATCCCACCCGCTCTCTCACCCATTCTAGGCTTCTAGCCCTTCCCTTCTACTTATTCCATCCATCCCTTAGCCCATCCCCATGTTCTCCCTACATCTCAACCCTTACCCTAAACCATTACCCGCATCCCAATCCCTACTGCTACCCTCAAAACTGCCACCATCGACCTGTAGTAGCCTCCATTTACCCTTTAAAACTGCCACTACAACCCCACCCACCCACCCACCTACCTCCATCTTTCTCTTTCCCTCTCCAGTCTCCATGCACACATTACAAACAACATTACATACACACTAAACACATACACATATCAGACTATACAAACACACAAAAAACATGCACATGGGGATTGAGGATATGAGGGATGGTAAGTTTGGAATTTAGTGTACGGATAGCGGGATTGGTGGTGGTGGGTAGCTATTTTGGGTGGGGTTGGAAGGGGCTAGGGTACAGGCTGTTGGAATGGCGGTTGGTTTTTTCTTTCTTTTTTGTTTTTTAATGCATGAAATGACCATAAGGCCCCATGTCAGCATTTACTAAGGGTAAAATAGTCTACTTACATGGTTAACTCATTTTTAACTTGGGGGTTCAGTAATGGAAGACTTGAGAAAGGAAAAAAAAATTGAGATACCTATTTGGTCCAAGACAAAAAGCTTAAGGGCTCCAATATCTTTATTTTGAAAAAGTTATAAAAAAAAAGTTCTATTCAAGCCAATATGATTGGCACATGCGTATTCATTAAATTTGATATTGTACGGAGATTCAGGAGTACTCGCCCTGGTAATTGGAAGAACAAGGTTTGATTCTTATGAAGGTGGAGGGTAAAATAGAAAAGTTTGATATTGTAGGGTTTAGTTCTTAAACAGATTATGCATATCATAATGGCATAATCTATTTCCTATATGCACATAATATATACAGAAATCTAAACTTCTTCCGTCTTAATTTATTTACATGAGGTAAGATGTACGTACAAAAACGATGGCTTTGATGTTGGTGGCGGTGATTGGAAAGTCTGTGTCATCAGATTCCTGCAGTTTCAGAAGAACATCGACTAAATCCTTCTCTTTTGATGCACCACTGGTGGCCCTTTTCGCCTTGTGCACATTGATGATGTTATCAAGAACTTTGTCCATCCTCCTGTGCATTTTCTCTAATCTTGACTTCATTCCATTAACAAAAGGAAGAATTCTAAGAGATGGAAAAATATCTAGCATGTCAAACCCTCCAGCCATCTCAGTTCCCTCTTTCAACACAGCAATGAATTCATCTGCATCGTCACACTTATTACCAAATGCTGCCCTTGCGGTGATGCTTGTTGTTAACAAGAAAAATGCCTTACTGAGATCGATTACATGTTTCGAAGATGACAAAGAAATGGATTGAATAAGATTTTTCACTTCTTCTTCTCTCACTGACTTAAACGACTGGACTCGCTTGGTGCTTAAAAGCTCCATCATGCAAAACTTGCGTATTTGTCTCCAGAAATCACCGTATGGAGAGAAGACAATTCCTGATCCACCATATGCAATAATGTCAATAGCAAGAACTTTAGGCCTTTGAGAAAAACTAAGCTCATTTGTCTTCAACACTGCTTCAGCTGCACTTGGTGAAGAAATTACAATTGCTGAACCCTCACCAAGTTGTAGGTGCATGATTTGTCCATGCTTTTTAGCTAGGTTTCTCAAGCAATGGTGTGGTAGGGATGGACCTATCAGCTGGTGCAGGTTTCCAATGATTGGTAGCTTCCAAGGCCCTGGTGAAGATTTCGTGTATGGCTTTTGGGGTCGTGATTTGTTGAGATGTTTTACGACCATAAACAAGAATAGGAGAAAAGTGAAACAAAGAGTAAAAGAAGGTATTTCAAACATTTGTAACTGGAAGTTTTTTTGCATAAGTGAATTTTGGGAATTTGTTTACACTTGTAGCTTGTTTCCAAAGGTTGCGGATTGAGTCGCAAAGGAGATTTTATCTAGCAAATTTTCCGTTGATTGGTCTACAAATCATTCTAAACAACTAATGAGTTAACTACTTGTTACGAGTCAGACAAGTCAACTTGGCACGACACGTAGGACTAACCGACCCAAGAAAGTACCACGCTATTTGCAAAACTATGTAACGACTTGATTCCATGACATTCTGTTACAACCGAAGATAGCAGCTCAAAGCATGTGCAGAAATAGCTATATAAGACCATTAGATGGATAGTGACGAATGAAGAGAGTTGTCTTTTATTTCATTCCTTTAAGTTCTGTTTTTATTTTCTTTTAGAGAATGACTCTATGAGTTATCTTCCATTGTATTGCCATTAAGCTTGATATATCAATACAATTTCGCTTCAACCAATTGCTCAATTCCAAATTTCTATTACTCATATTCCATTTGCAACACTAGATTGTTACAATTGGTGATTTCGTTGAGAGTTGAACATGGCGGACGGAACAACACTCGATGCTATGGAGGAGACGGTGAAGAAGCTCGAGCAAACTGCAGACGAGCAGTCTCAATGGCTCGATAACTATCAACAAACTCTTGGCACTCTCAATTCTATGCTCACCACTCTTGACGCCAAATTTGACCAATATATCGCGCTCTTAACTGAAAAATTTGGGGTCTGCCACCTCCAGCGATGGAGCAGACTGAAGTTCTATCCGACGGCGTAGATGACGAGGATGCAAATTGTGGTAATACCCAATTGGTATCTCTTGAGGAACTCGTGGAAGATGGTTCATTGACCAAGGAGGAGCTTCCGACGCCAATTGATGCTGAATGTGTGGATTTCTCAAGGGCTGCCTCACCACTCTTCTCACACGCACAACACAGAGAGAGGGAGCTGAAAGTCGATGTTTGGTTGGGTTCTCGAAAGACCACTGCTGCTCAGGATCTAATTGATGCATTTTCGTCAAATTTATATGGGGCGTATTTTTTGGTTGATATGTATGGCAAGATTGGTGAAATGGCGTTTGCGAGGAAGGTGTTTGAGGAAATGACAGCGGGAAGTTCGGTGTCGTGGTCCGTACGTTATGGTGGATATGTCAAGTGTGGAGGTTTTGTTGTTGTGAACGAGCTGTTTGATGAGTTAGTAAATCTTCCGTGGTGGATTCCGTGGAGCGATTCGGACGTTCAAGTTGTGATGAATTTCAGCCATGGGATTCGTGGGAAAGTTGTTTATGTGACGTTTGTAGGTGGTGGTCGGAGGGGGAGTTTGAGCGTGAAGAATGTTGCAGCTGTCATTATCAATGTGGTTGCTGCAGTTTCTTCTTTTGATGTTCCGTTACAGCTCCTTACACATGGTCACTATAGAAGCACTGACAACATAACAACAACAGTTTTGAATGTCAATGACTTTGGAGCTAAAGGGGATGGCATTACTGATGACACTGAAGCTTTCCAAGAAGTCTGGAAGATGGCATGTTCTCTACCATCAAAACCAAAGATTGTACTCCCTGCTCGAAACTCTTATTTGGTTTAGGCTAATTGAATTTTCTGGGCCTTGCAAGTCGAAGGTTACTCTCAGAATCTCTAGTGTCATTGTTGCGCCCAAAGATCCTGAAGTCTGGAATGGTTCGGATATACATAAATCGCTCTATTTCATCAAAGTGAAGCGCCTCACAGTTGAAGGTGGAAGAGTTATTAATGGGATGGGCCACGAATGGTGGGCTCGATCATGCAAGACCAACAAATCAAATCCATGTCAACATGCTCCAACGGCAATAACTTTCCATAAAATGGTAATAAATGGAAGATTGCAGCAATGGTTTTACATATTAGTTTGTTTAGTGATGGTGGTGAGAACACAACAAGGCTACACTGTTGATATCACTTATGTCTTGAGTGGTGTGGCAAAAGGAGCAGTTTGTTTAGATGGAAGTCCACCAGCATACCATCTTGATATGGGGTATGGCACTGGAATCAACAACTGGTTGATTCAAATGGAGGGAGGAGGATGGTGCAATAATGTCACGAGCTGCCTTGCTCGAAAGAATACTTGCTTGGGATCCTCGAAGCAAATGGCAAAGCAACTCGCTTTTTTTGGAATTTTGGGCAACAAGGGACGGTTCAATCCAGACTTGTATAATTGGAATAGGGTCAAGGTCAGGTATTGCGATGGATCATCATTTACTGGTGATGTTGAAGCAGTAAATCCTAGGACCAATCTTCACTTCAGAGGAGCAAAAGTATTTCTTGCTGTCATGGAGGATCTCTTAGCTTAAGGATTGAAGAATGCCGAAAATACCATTCTGTCTGGATGTTCGGCTGGTAGATTGACTTCGATTCCGCATGGCGATAGTCTTACTTTGTGTGTGGATGATGACATGGGGAACAAGGAGGATGGTAGAGATTTAACTGAGTGAAAACTCTGAATTACAGTCAATATTGCATAAATTTGAGCAAGTATTCGCTACTCCACGACAAGATAAACATAGGACCAAAAAAGAATTTTCAGTTGGGGATTAGGTATTGGTTACATTACAACCATATCGCCAAATCATAGTTCGGGGTAGTGGCAAACAGAAATTAAACATAAATTTTTTTGGTCCCTTACAAATTGAAGCTCGCAACGGTGCAAAAAATTCGGCCACTGCATTATCTCCTTATGGTGTGAAACCTTTAAATAATTCTCTGTCTTTGGAGTCTACTGAGCAGCAATCAACAACTTGTGAAAAGAGGAAGTATGGTACTATTAATAATAATATAGTTGAGGTAGCTGAGCAGGCCTATGAAAAGGAAAAGCTTAATGAAGAATTGCAAAACTCTCAGGTGGTGTTGCTGTTATCCAGGTTGGAGTACAAACCGAAACAGAGCTTAAAGAAAAAAAAATTCAAGGGGAAGTAATCCACATGGTTTTCCCTATAGTTTTTCTTCCGATTCAGCTAGAGGAACTGCAGTGCTCGGAGGCTTTTCGACTTTTGGCTTCTCTTCACTTTCCTTCGGTGAAGATTAGATTGTACCTGTGGTTTTTAGAATTTGTAAAGCAACTTGGGAAGCCTTGCAGTCTTTGAGCTTACAGAGGGATAATAAGAAGGCTCAGCAGTTAGTTTATGTTATAGGACCACCTCATTCAGATAAGTTGCATGAGCAGAATTTTGGACCAGAAAATCTTCATAAGTTGAGTAAAGCTGTTGATGGTTTCTCCCTTATGACTTATGACTTCTCGAGTCCTCAAAATCCAGGGCCTAATGCTCCTTTGAAATGGATCCACTCCACCTTGCACCTTCTCCTCGGTGCCAGAAGCAGTGATGGTCATAAATTGGAAAAAATATATTTGTTGGTATCAACTTTTATGGCAATGACTTTGTCGTCTCAGGAAGGAAATGGGGATCGTGGGGCTTCTGAGATACCATATTCTGGAGTTAGTCGTATGGCTGCCTTCTGTAGTTTTACTGTGGGTTCTGTTAGTACACCCTCTGTTGTGTCTTCTAATAGGGAATTAGCAGCTTTACATGGCTGTTACCAATCCATATTTGAGAAGCCAAGCAGGTTACCTTCAGTTCGATCACATGATCATAAAATTCATTTACAACCTACTGCTTCTCTAGTTAATGTCAGGTATTCACACTATCAAAAGAACGAAATTGATAAGCTTGAAACAGAGATGCTCGAAGATGGCATGATACGGCCAAGCCACAATCCGTTTTCTTTTTCGGTTCTCTTGGTTAGGAAAAAGGATGGCACCTTATTCCCCAACTGGAACCTTGAGGACAAGGTTCCTATCGAAGGGGAAGACAATGTTACGAGTCAGGCAAGTCAACTTGGCGCGACACGTAGGACTAACCGACCCAAGGAAGTACCACGCTATTTGCAAAACTATGTAACGACTTGATTCCATGACATTCTGTTACAACCGAAGATAGCAGCTCAAAGCATGTGCAGAAATAGCTATATAAGACCATTAGATGGATAGTGACGAATGACGAGAGTTGTCTTTTATTTCATTCCTTTAAGTTCTGTTTTTATTTTCTTTTAGAGAATGACTCTATGAGTTATCTTCCATTGTATTGCCATTAAGCTTGATATATCAATACAATTTCGCTTCAACCAACTGCTCAATTCCAAATTTCTATTACTCATATTCCATTTGCAACACTAGATCGTTACACTACTCTTCAATCCGACTAACAAATTGTGCTATACTAACATCAGTGTAAGCCCTACAGAATATATTTTTCACAGCTAAAAAATCTTATATCTTTTATCAATGAATATATTTCCCAACACCAATTGTGACGACACGTAATACAAGACAACTTTTTTTTTGCCAATTACAAGACAATTTATTAATGGCTACGGAATGGATAATATCTCATGTTTCTTATCTATTCTTTTGTGGTCAAGAAAATGTCGTGTTACATTAGTACAATTAAGATTACCACACCATTGATATACGTTGAAACTAGCTAGGATTGGTATGGTACACAGACTTGAATTTTCTTTTTGTCTTTTGTCACCATCAGTGTCACCCTTCTCTAATCTTATTCAAGAAAATAAAATGAGATTAAAAGCATGATTTTAACAACTAATGCAAGGAAGTTGTTCCAAGATGACTTTTCTTTTTCGCATGTAACGAGCAAGGAAAAGGGTAGACAATTTTAAAGGCAAAATTCATCCGTCTTTTTGCACCATTAACTAGCTATGAAAATAACTAATTATTGTGTAATTGGCTAAAGAGCATGCCAAGTAAGCATGATAAATTGATGATAAAAATAGTGTATCTAGAATTATATGGCGAAAATATGACAATATTTTGGTGGTGGCATAGACGTGCATTACTTCCAAGTACGTTCAAAATTAAGAAGTCTATATTATAGATTTTACTTTGTAATCTCCCTAGCAGCCAAGACCCAAATTAATCGGAATATGTTAGTTATGTACAACCTGTTTGAAAATGTTTTCTAGCATAGTTTTCAAAAATGAGTTTTAAGAATAAAAGAACATAAAATTTGGTTGAGTAGTATTGTTCTTTGAACAAGTTTTTAAGATGAAGATACCTTTATAATTATATGAATAATTTTTTTTGTTTTATCGAACTAAAGTTTTTTTTTATTATACTCATTAATTTAATTAATTAATTTGTAATTTTAGTTTATTATTTTTCATTTATTAATTAATTATTTCAAAATATTAATAAATCAATGAAATCGAAAATTAATAATAATTTTAATTAATAAATAACAACCTCTCCCACAAAAGAAGAGTGAATAGTTAATAATAGTTTTAATAAATAAATAACAAAAAAATTAATTAATACTTACAATATAATTAATTTGATTTTAAATTAATGAATTTAATTATTTACTGATTTATAATAATCAATTTATTAATTAATTATCTTAAAAGTATTGATAATTAATTAAACTGATAGTTAATAAAATCTTAATTAAAAAAATTATTCAATTTAGACTATCTAATTAACAAAAAATATATTAATTAATTTAATTGAAATAATAAATTAATATGTTATTAGTTAATTAATTAGGTATTAAGTTATTATTAATTATTAATTTCAAATAAGCTTAATTGAATTATCAATTAACTTTTTTATTAAATAATTTACTAAATTAATATTTATATATTATTTATTATTAATTAAATTAATAATTAATAATTTTTTTAAATAATAAATTAATTAATTTTTTAGTAATTATTAATTGAATTAAATTTAAATAAATTTTCAATTGTTAAAAACATGTGTCAGGGGTGTTGTGGGGAAGGGCAGGGAACAAGAGCTCATGAAAATAAAAATAAAAATATTGTTTTTGATTTCTTGTTCTTGATAACATATTTCTAAAACTAATTTTTGAAAAAAATCACCGAAAACAAACCATGCCAAAAAAGTTTTTCTATGTTTTATCTTTCGAAAGCAAAAAAAAATATATATATATATATCTATTTTCAAAAACAGCTCCAAACAGCCCCGTAACTTTTGAGTCTAATATATTGTTGGGTGATATTTATAAGTTAGTTTTGAGGAAAATAAAAAAGCTATTTTTCCCTTCGTTGGAGAAAAATAATAATTACAATAGATGAGGAAAAGTTAATTATACAAGCTATAAAGTATAATCACTTGTAATTATAAAATCAACTCTAATATATTGGGAGAAAAAACCCAGAAACCCTCTAATTTTTCTTTAGAGTCCCTTTGACAAGGGAAATTATATTGTGCGCGTTTATACCCTTAACTTAGTATTTCTAATAAAATGAGTAACTGGTAAATGGAAATAAGTAATCAAGATTTTTTTTGTCAATTTTACTTCGAGTAGAGAATTAAGAAAAACCATATATGTCAAGTAAACTAACGACTAAAAAGTTGTGAGGAGTAAACTTCACAATGATTCACTTAATAGACCCCCTTTGAAAATTTGAAAGAAGGGTGGAAGACCTATTTTATCTCAATAATTCGATGAGAATTAAACAGTAGTTGCTAAATAAGAACCAAATCATCTACAATATTGTGATTATCTTTGCTTGTTCGGTTCATAAAATAAAATAAAATAAATATAAAAGCCAATTTATTGTGTATATTGAACACAATAAATAAATACAACAAACTCTCTCTAACAACTTTGGGTGGCAATTGGTACCTTGGAGTGATTTTGGGCAAAAATAGAATAAGTTAATGAATAGAATGGTCTGAAAATATAATAAACTTGGGAAATAGTATGTCATGCCAGTATGTTTTAAGAATGAATAGATTGATTCCAAGCCTATGTTTGGTAATCAGAAGGAGAATCTATATCACTTGTAGAGGCATCTCCATCACTCGTATCACCATGATTAACATCTGAATCACCTCTAGAGTTATCATCTACTGGTGGAGGAATGGATCAAGGTCACCCAAGTCATTATCCTGCAACTTAGGCTTTTCAATGGCTTTGCCAATGTCTTCAATGGTCTAATCCTCAAAGAAAATTGTAGATGATAATAATTGTTGGCAAAAATGCTTTTATCTGTTCCATATTTTAAAATATTTATATCATACCTGTGTATCGTACGGGTATAAAACTAGTAAAAAATTAAATAGTAACTTGGGTTCACGATTTTGTAATAATGGATTTGAATTTTAAGATAGTTACTCGTAAATCTATGACACAATTGTCCTTTTGCGGGATGAAATAATATTTTTCTCTTTTATTATTATTTTTTTCAGAACTCTATAAAAGCCGAAAAGAGAAAACCCACCAATTTCATTATCATTCCGCTGTAGAGTTTTTTGTCAATCATAATTGACAATGTGCAGATAAGGGAAAATTAGACAAGTTTTGGCAGCCGATGTTCATAATTATGGCATATCGTTAGAGAAACGCAACATAAGCACACTTATTTCCTTATTAGAAATTTTAAGACATAGCGTGGGCTCGTTTCCAAGATTTTCCAAGATGACAGCAATTGATTTGAATAGAGTTTAGCAAAAGACAACATTGATGTAGAGATCATCTTAGAAATATTGCTTGCTTTTTCATCAACTATGTCAACCAGAAATGGTTATGACAGATACTGGATCACAAAAACTAGTGGTCTTAGTCACTTGTTATTTGGTCTAGTGGTATCATTCTTCCTTTAAATGCAAGAGGTCTTGAATTTATATTTTTCATCTGTATCTTAAGTGATGTAAAATAACTTAAGCCACCCTTATATAGAAAAAAAAAACTAAAAACTAGTGGTCTTGCAATTTTTCAGCTCCAGATCATGAAAGAGTTGTATATTTGACAATCAAGTCAGTTAGTGGGTTCGAACACGAACAATATGTAATGATTATTTAGAGAGTATTATTTTAGACAAATAAGTTATATATTTGTGACTGTTGGAGTGCTATTTATGATATTGGGTAAGAAATCATTTTGGGATATATGATGAGCCCTGGAGTTTGGAAAGATCTCTTAAATATGACATGTCACTTGAAAGAGTACTAAAGAGGGGTCGGTTTATTTGGTGTCTTTGGAGTGTTAGACAATATCTCAATACACTTCCCGACCCTTCCCATCGGTTCTTTTATGCTTTCAACATGGTCGGATATTTATAGTAAGGGGTCAAAAAATTACCCATATCAAAGTTTATTCTTCAAGATTACTAGTCTTTAGTTTCTTTGACATCTTACGATTTTTCTTAGTGGTAAACTTGAAGTGAAATTGATCGAGAACTCTTCATTATTTACTTTCTTTTAGCAATTACTCAATATTTATTGGAAATAGTAAGTTAGGGGCATACTAATCTTCTCCAAGAGCTCACATTGATGGGAAGGTTTGACACCTCGATGTCGCTCTTGAGAGAGAAGGGTGCATTTGGAAATGTGGACACAGATGATGCATAGTTGTCGTTAGCTCGTACCATAAGGTATTGGTTTGACACCTCGATGTTGCTAAGAGCCGCACCCACGAATGATATACGTACTACTGTTGTTTTGGTCTCGGAAGGTACTCCCAAAAAGAAATAAATAGGTGTGGAAACTATAATTGTAAACCACGGTTGAATCTCAAATAATTTATAATTATTATCTATTGTGTTTCATAACTTGTAAAAATTTTATTCCATGTATTGTAATTATGTCCCTCTGAAAAAGAGAAAAAAAAAAGTAGGTCCGAGAAAATTATAAAATACCCAACAAAAATTGCCAACAATGCAATGGCCTCATGAGCTAGATATCTGGCCAAGTGATTTGGGATATTTCAATCACATAAATAGGTGTAGTTTTCTATATATGTACATATACAAGGCTATAAGATCTAGTAATTACATGTGATATCCCTAAAATACAAACAATTATACAAATACAGCTAAATGTAACACTAATTCAATGGTATACTCTAATTAGAAGACCATTGATATGCATTCATGAAATTGTTTAAGCATACGAGAATGGAATGACAATCACATACAAAGGATTCTTCCTCTTCACAGACAGCCCAAAAGCTTCATTCATGTCAAGCATATTTGGTTTAAGACCATTTGGGAGCTTCCAATCAAAATGATACAATAGTAGAGCAAGTGAAAGTTCAATGGTTGTAATAGCAAATGAAATTCCAGGGCATATACGCCTACCAGCCCCAAATGGAAGATACTCAAAGTTGCTTCCTTTATAGTCAATAGTCGACCCTTCAAACCTTTCTGGTATAAAGCATTCAGCATCAGGCCAATGTTCAGGATCTCTACCTAGCTCCCTTAAATTAATAATGACTGTTTCCTTCGTGGGTATATCATATCCATTTATTTCACACTTTTCTCTACATTCTCTTATCAACAAAGGGGCAGGAGGGTGTAAACCTCAATGTTTCCTTGATAACTAACTTCAAGTATTGTAGTCCTTTAATAACTTCCTCTGTGATATTCTTCTTTTTGGTAAGAACTTGTCGTACCTCGTCTTGTGCCTTCTGCAAAACTTAGGATTTTTCAACATCTCGGACATAGCCCATTCCAGAGTCATTGCTGAAGTCTCTGTACCTGCGCCGATTATGTCCTGAGGAACAAAAAAAAAAAAATGTCTTAAGATATTATTTGGTCTTAATAATCTCCAGATTATTCAACTTGATGAACATGGTCAACGTAGCAAAGAGTAATAATGCTACTTACATTATAAGAAAAATTTACAAAACTTTTATGAATGGAGATATGATCGGCATTTGTTTGCTAGCTTAAAGTGTATAGGTCGTTCTGCAATAGAATATTGTGTTTCTAGAAATTCTCCAAGACTTGGAAGGCTTCATCTATTTGAGAGGGGAAAAAAAAAAGCGAGCTGAAAGGAATTTACACCACAAAAAGTGTCATATTTTGTATCAGGGGTGGATCTAGAGGCCTAAAAATACAAAATTTAGTACTTATATGTGGATAATTTTTTTTTAGTGAGGTATAAATCAATTTTTTTGGTCTAAAAATATCTTAAAGATTCGTATGTTCTCTAAAAAAGAGTCTTAACTCATTCCCTAATATCTTCACTTTTGAGATGAATAGGATTGCAGCTCTTGCTAACCCGTAAATGAATCTGCCATTGATAGTAGACAAACTAAAACAAGGATGTCCATAATTAAAGTCAGCGAGATGGAAGCAATCAACTAACGGGCTGTACTTATCCCAACATAGCAATAATCAAGACAATTCCCGTGAAACGCTTTCATTTCATAGAATAAAATAAATTATCCACTTATGTTTGGTTTCATTCAGTCAAAGGTTACGGAAAAACGAACAATCTTTCGATATACGCACATTATGCAGTAACATGAACTAATGTTTCATGTTCATTTTGTAAGAATGTATAAGTGATAAGATGCAGTGATGCACGTAAAGATTCTGCAAAATATATATATATATATATATATATATATATATATATGCACGTACTAAAATAATGGCTTTGATGTTGGTGGTGGTAATTGGAAACTCCATATCATTAGAAAAGCGCAGTTGCAGAAGAACATCGAATAAATCCTTCTCTTTTGATGCAGCATCATCGCTGGCCCTTTTCGCTTTTTGCTCATTGATGATGTTATCGAGAACTTTGTCGATCCTGATTTTAATCTTCTCAAATTTCTGCTTCATTTTGTTAATAAAAGGAATAAACCTAAGAGAGGGAAAAGAATCAAGCATGTCAAATCCTCCAGCAAGCTCATTTACCTCCTTTACTAGAGCAATACATTCATCTGCATCTTTGCACTTACTGCCAAATGCTGCCATTGAAGTAATTCTAGTTGTTAACAACTCAAGTTTCTCACTGAGATTGATTGCATGTTTCGAACATGAAGAAATGGATTGAATAAGATTTTTCACTTCCTCTTCTCTCACTGACTTAAATGACTGGACTCGCTTGGTGCTTAAAAGCTCCATGATGCAAAATTTGCGAATTTGTCTCCAATAATCACCATATGGGGCAAAGATTATTCCTGCTTCACCATATGCAGCAATGTCAACAGCAAGAACTCTAGGCCTCTGAGCAAAACTGAGTTCATTTGTCTTCAACACAACTTCAGCTGCACTTGGTGATGATATTACTATCACTGAACGTTCACCAAGTTTTAGGTGCATGATGGGTCCATGTTTTTTAGCTAGCTCACTCAAAGAATGATGTGGTAAGGATGAACCTATCAGCTGATGCAAATTTCCGATAATTGGTAGCCTCAAAGGCCCTGGTGGCATTTTCGGGTGTGGTTTTTTGGGTCTTGATTTTTTGAGAAGCTTTACTACCATGAACAAGAAGAAGAGGAAAGTGAAACAAAGAGTAAAAGAAGGTAGTTCCAACATTTTGTAACTTGATTTGTTTGAATAAGTTAATGAAAGATTTAGAGCTGAGAATATTTTCTCTCTTGTATTAGTTGTATAACATGAGTACACTATTTATAACATGTTACAAGATAAGATAGCTATGATGTAACCTGTCAAAAAGATAACCCTTTTGTTATGATATCTGCTAGTTGGTCAATTGTGGAGATAAAACAAACTTGAAGTTGACTGCCAACGACCTTTTTCCGAACAAAGTGAACATCAACCTCAATATGTTTAGTACGTACATGATATACCGGATTAGCTGTGAGGTATATGGCACCAATGTTATCACACCAAAGAGTAGGAGTGTGATACCACATGAAGCTCATTAAGAAACAGCTGAAACAAACATAATTCAGCAGTGGTGTATGCAATGGCCCGATATTCTGCCTCAGTATTGGAATGTGCTATGCTGGTTTGTTTTTTTAGCAGACCAAGAGATGAGATTGATTTGGAGCCGAGGAAAATACAATAGCCATGAGTATTTCGTCAGTCATTCGAACAACCAGCCCAATCGGAGTTAGAATATGTATGGAGAGAAAAAGTAGAGGATGCACGAAAGCGGAGCCCATGAGCAATGGTACCCTTGAGATATTGTAATATACGTTTCATTACTGCCCAATGAGTACTTTGCCGATCATCCGGGGGTAACAAATTAAACAGTAACTCGGGTTTGCGATTTTGTAATAATAGATTTGAGTTTTACGATAGTTACTTGTAAATCAAAGACTAGCGCTCTGAAATAACATTTTCTTTCTCTTTTATTTATTTATTTTTCATAATTCTTCAAAAGCCGAGGAGAGAAAAACCACCATCAAAATCATCATCATTCCGCTGTAGAATTTTATGTTAATCATAATTGAGAATGTGCTAGAAGATAAGGAAAAATTAGACAAGTTTTGCCAGCCAATGTTCATCATTATGGCATATCGTTACAAAACCACAACATCCCCAAAATTATTTTCTTACTAGCAATTTTAAGACATAGCGTGCGCCTCGTTTCCAAGATGACAGCAATTGATATTGAGTAGACTTAGCAAAAGACAAAATGGATGTTGAGGTCAACTTAGAAATATAGCTTGCTTTTTCATCAACTATGTCAACTAGAAATGGTTATGACAGATACTGGATTACAAAAACTAGTACTGGTCTTAATCACTGGCCATTTAGTTTAGTGGTATTAATCTTTCTTTGGATGTGAGAGGTTTCAAAACTCATTTTTATGTGTATTTTAAGTGATATAAAATGGCTTAGGCCGCCTTTAGATGAATTTAAAAAAAAAAAAAAACTAGTGCTAGGAATGAATATATTAATTCCAAAACCCATGTTTGACAATCAATATAATAATGTAATAATAAGAATGATTTATATAAAATAACAAGAATGCTCTTTTGTTGTTGTAGATATGTTATTATCTTAATAAGCATTATGTTTTATTTTACTATTATTTTATTTATTTTTATTGTTCATTTTATAGTATTATGTTTTATTTTTAGTATTTTAGTTATAATTATATCATTTATATTTATATATATATATATATATATATATATATATATATATATATATATATATATATATATATATATATATATATATATATATATATATATATTTATGTTTTTATTTTAGTATATCTATTTCAATAATTTATATATATTACCGGAAGGCTCAAGATTTCAATCCTTTAGTGTATGTAACTAGGGCCACAGACTGTTCAAGGTCAGGAATATCCAATGCCTCCTTGTTAAATCTAGTTGTATAGGCTCGGATCTGTTGCTTTACCAAGAATAGGGTTGCAATGTGCTTTGTCGATTATTTTACTACTAGCAAACCTATCCAAGAGTGCCTAAGCTAATTGACGAAAAATCTCCACTGACACTCATTCTAGGCTAGTATACCACTTTCTAGCCGCCCTTACTAGATCGGTCAGGAAAGCCTTGCACTTCACTACATCCGAGAAGTCATATAAAATCATGTTATGGTTGAAAGTCATCAAATGGTCCTCGGGGTATCCTATCCCACTATACGCCTATATGGGCTTGGTTTGGATTCTATGGTGCTAGAATCACTTGGTTCACTGGTATAACATTTTTGTGAGTATTTGGCTCTGTTTGGTTAAGGGGTGTGGGTTGGTCTGCCGTGAGCCGAGCTATTGTGTTTTGGATTTCTAGGATCATGTGATATAGCATATTGATATCAGCAGACGGTGTGACAGGTGATGCTGGAAAAGCTATCACCTACACAGGTGGGAAAATTTGTGGTGGCATAAGCTGAAGGACAAGGTAGGAATAAACTGTGGATTCTTCCCTCATGAGCATTTCGATGCTCTAGTTAACAATTCGATCTTATTTAATAGTAATTTATAAATAAAAAGTGTTTATGGGGAAAATGAGTTACTTTTCACTGTAGACAAATGGGATATTTATACATTTTTATAGAATGTTTCTCCAAATTTTGTAGGATCTTATCGGTGCCCGACCTACTACCTCTCAAGGTAATTTAGATTCCAAAAGGGTCAGATGGTCAATCATGTCGTATCAGGTCAGTCGTGCCCCATCAAGTCGGTCATGCTTGACCTACTCTAATTATTACGGGCTTTTTAATAATCTCTAGGACAATGTTGGAAGTTTGCATTAGGTCGGGTATTTATCACTTATCATTTTAGAATCCGATCTCTTTTTTCAAAGGAAGGGGAAAAAAAGTAAAAAGAGATTTTACACTATAACAACAAAATGATGAAAACTTTAAACCTAAATTTAGACATCCTAGTTACACCATTCGAAGGGTATTTTCTTACATGTACTGCAACAAATAAAACAGATTGTTCTTATTATAAGAGAATTAACTTGTATTCATCAAATCCATTAAACCTTGTAAATTGTAACACTAGTTCAATGTTATATTCTTACAAGACCATTGAAATACATTCATGAAATCCTCTAAGTATATGAGGATGAAGTGGCAATCACATACAAAGCATTCTTCTTGTTCACAATCAACCCAAAAGCTTCACTCATGTCAAACATATTAGGTTCAAGCCCATCTGGGAGCATCCAATCGAAGTGATACAATAGCAAAGCAAGTGAAAGTTCAATGGTTGTAATAGCAAATGAACTTCCAGGACATACTCGCCTACTAGCCCCAAATGGAATATACTCAAAATTGATTCCTTTGTAATCAATAGTCATCCCCTCAAACCTCTCTGGTATAAAGCATTCAGCATCAGGCCAATGTTCAGAATCTCTAGCTATGGTCCAAAAATTAATAATGACTTTTTCTTTCATACCTATCATATCCATTAATTTCACATTGTTCTCTGCATTCTCTTAAAATCAAAGGCGTAGGAGGGTGTAACCTTAATGTTTCCTTGATAACTAACTTCAAGTATTGTAGTTCTTTAATATCTTCCTCTGTGATGTTCTTCTTTTTGATAAGAACTTGTCGTACCTCGTCTTGTGCTTTCTTCATAACTTTAGGATTTTTTAACATTTCAGACATGGCCCATTCCATGGTTGTCGCTACTGTATCTGTACCTCCGGAGAATATGTCCTGAAAAACACAATTAAGTATACATAATTATTTAACTTGATGAACATGGTCAACATAGCAAAAAGTAATATTGCTACCTACACTTGAAAAAGTTAGGGAAAAAAATTCAAATCCCTCTTTTTTTGTCTTAGACATTTTTCTCCTTTCAAGTCCCTCAAACTTAAGTGTTAGTTAATTTTAACATATTAAGGGTATCATGGTCATTTAACATTAATAAAAAACCAAAAAATAAGGAAAAACCACAAGTCCCCCACCCTACACGCTCCCTCACTTGTCTTAGCCTATTCTTCAACTTACCCCATCCATCCCCTAACCTATCCCCCTATTTTCCCTGCACCTCAACCCTTACCCCAAACCATTATCCTCATTCCAATCCCTAATGCCACCCTCAAAACCGCCACCACCCCCCCATGGTAGCCTCCCCTTACCCCCCTAAAACTACTACTAAAACCTATCCACTCACATCTCTCTCTCTTTCTCTCTCTCCACACATACATTACAAAACAACATGTACATATTGTTAGATATGACTCGAATTCCAAGAAGAGTTAGATATTGAAAACAACTAGAGGTTTGATAATAGTTGAAATACTATGAAAGATAGGAGTCATAATCATAAAAGGACTAGCATTAGCCTATTATAAATAGGCTAATTTTGTCCTACTTTACAATGGTTTGATTCTACTACTTTACAATGGTTTGATTTATGCTTTGCTAAATTTTGTGTTGCACTGTCTTTTTTATGATTGAATTTGGCATGATAGTTTATAATTGTTTGGTTTATGTTTTGAGCTTTGCTCAATTATGAGTTATTTTGCTAAGGGGGATATTGTTTACATTGCTTATTTTGATATTAACCATTGCTTGTGAATTTTTGCCAAAACAAATCCAAAGGGGGATATTGTTAGGATCTGATTTTAATTATTTTATTGGCTATGTTTTAGCAAAAATATTGTGTGGATATTTTGTGTAGTTGTTTGACTATTGCAGGTAATTGATTATGAAAACTCCATATTCAAATGAAGTTCATATTATGAGGAGTCCGAATGAAAGAAGACTTCATGCCTTGAAGTGTCCAAGTTCAAATAGAGTTTATGCTAAGAAGAGTTTCTACATAATTGGAGATAAGGTGATAAGGTGATAAAGGTTTAAACTATCAAGAACTCTTGTGCAAAAGAGATCAACTTGAAGACACTTCTACCTATACTCAACGTCTACATCAAATACTTTTTTATAGGCGTATCAATTTTCAGTTGAGTATAGCAAGCAGAGAGCAAAAAAGTAGCAGCAGAATCGTGAGTTAAGTGTAGGTTATCTGTGTCAAGTCGTGTTGCAACATGCTGTGTAACAGAATTTACTGAATGTTCTATTTAGTGTTGTAACACAGTTTGGTTTTTGTCATATGTATTGACCAATCCATCTAGAGTTTTCAAGACTCTTTTTATTATGTTTTTAGTATACATTCTTCGGAAGAAGAAGGTGTATTCTCGGGAGAGAACTTTGTAAGTCGAGAGGAGCTCGCCAAACTAGAGAATCTACTAAGGGAGTCTTACACCTAGGCGGCAAGGGTTAAGAGGGAGTCTTCAATTGCGCAAGTTTCTATTGGTGTCTGTAATATCTTGAAACTTAGTGGATTGGTTTGTTGGTCAGGGGATGGCCGCGTGGACGTAGACCAAGTTGGTTGAACCACGTTAAAATTTCTGTGTTCTTATTTTTGTTACAACAAATTTACTTTCCTGTAAATTTATTTAGTTGATTTGTTTAATTATCAAATTGATTAAGAAGCCAGAAAACTAACAACAACCATGAACAACAATAGGAGAAAAGTGAAACAAAGAGTAAAAGAAGGTATTTCGAACATTTTGTAACTGGAAGTTTTTTTGAGTAAGTGAATATGTTGGGAATTAGTTTACACTTGTAGCTTGATTTCTGTTTAAGCTCGAGTTATATATGGCAATTATGAAACTGGAGATTCCCAATTGTTTCCAAAGGTTGCTGAATATTATAGGTTGCAATGCAGATTTTATCTAGCAATTTTTTTCGTTGATTGGTCGACACTAGCATGAGTGTAGGCCACACACAAAATAGGACTACTCCTTTCTCATGGTCGTACGGTTTGTCCACCAAACCAAAAAGTTTTTCACAGCTAAAAATCTTTTATCTTTTATCAATGAATATTTCCTAACACCGGGTAAATTATGCAGATGACCCCTATTGTTTACATAATTTTTTAAGTTGGTCTTTAATATTTTTTTAAAAATGATATTAGTTTCTAATGTTTAATTACAAAAGTGATTCAAAATAATATTTATTGTTCAAAACTAGCCAAATTAGTCCTTATTGTTTCCAAAAAAAATATTTTAATTTAGTCCCCAAATAGAGGTCACGTGCAGTGACTAAATTGATTTTTTTAAAAAAATAATAAAGACTAAATTAAATATTTTAAAAAATAATAAAGATCAAATTAATTAATTTTGAACAATAAAAAATGTAATAAGTTAAAGTAATAATTTGAGTTAATAATTATGGCATGTCTTAGAAAATGGTTGTTTTGACAGTAAGGACCAGTTTGAGTTTTTTAAAAAATATTGGGGACCTTTTTGAACCTTTTGGGAGACATTGGAGACTAAACTGAATCTTTTAGAAAATATTGAGGACTTTTTTGAACCTTTTGAAATAATAAAGACTAAACTGAATCTTTTTTAAATATTGTGGACTGATTTGAACTTTTATAAAAACAATGAAAATTGATTTGAATTTTTATGAAATAATAGGAATTAATTTAAATCTTTTTAAACAATGAAAACTATTTTAAACAAAAATAAAACAATGGAACCATTGCTACCATTTTCCCTCTTAGAAAACGCAACATTCCCAATTGTTTCCAAAGGTTGCAAAGCAGCTTTTATCTAGCAAATTTTTTCGTTGATTGGTCGACACTGACATGAGTGCAGGCCACACAAAATACGACTACTCCTTTCTCATGGTTTGTCCGCCACCAAAGTAAAAAGTTTTTCACAGCTAAAAAAAAGCTGGATATTTATGAACAGTAAAATCTAGATATTTATGAACAATAACTGTCGAACACTGTTTAAATAGTAATATTGTATAAATAGTAACTGCATAATAATATTTTTTTTTCTATAAATAGAGATTCATTGTAATTCATAATACATAGTGAAATCAATAAAATTCTCTTTCTAGTTTTTTTTTTCAGTACTTTCTTATGTTATTGTTTATGTTATTATTTTTCTGATAATTATTTTATAACATGTTATCAACATGAGTCTCTACCAATAAGTTGCTCGTTAAAAAGATGAAATGAATGCTCCGAATGTTGGTAACTTCCACTACTAGAAAAATGGAAATGGGAGACGGATTTTAGCAACGGCAAAAAGTCCGTCGCTAAGTAGCGACGGATTTATCGACAACAAATATTCAGTCACTAATTCCTTAGCGACGGATTTATCGACAACAAATATTCAGTCACTAATTCGTGACGAATTAGAGACAACTTTACAACAAAAAACTTTATAACTAAACTTCGTCACTGATCCCTCACAAAATCGTGACGGATTAGTGACGGCCTATAGATTTGTGACGGAATAATAAAATTGGTGTATGAGTGAGTTGATGGGGCTTGAGCCGTGTGGTGCTGTGTTCAAATGAGCTAAAAAAATAAACTGAGCTGGTTCGTGGTGAGTCAATGGTGAGCCGTGGATCAGCTGATGTGCAGGGCCGGTGCTGGTTTGTGAGATTAAACGTAATGCCTCGGTGTGTGCTTGTGCCGTGTTGAAGAATTGTGGCAGTGGTGTCTAATGTTGCAAAATTGAATCCAATTGACCAAAGAATCATGGCCAATCATTAGGCTATAATGGCTTAATGATTGGCCATATTAGAAGATTAACCAAAGTTTTGGTCCAACGTGGACCAAACTTTCCTTTTTAATTTTTTTTCCTTTTTTATTTAATCGCTTTATTCTTTGCCACAAACACACCTTATTTATTTTTTCTGTCACACTTTCTTAGTCCAAATTCTTCTTACCTTTGTTTAGAGTCTAAAGAGATCAAGTTGAATGAGTAGATGATAACACTCTCTTAATGATTTGTCTTGCATTCTGATCTACATAATCGTAAATTTAAAAATAATACACTTTCTTTCCCATGTTTTACTTATTAATTTCAATATTGACTTGTAATAATGGGCTCACTTATTATCTTCAGTCCTCTCGTAATTAATGTTACATGAGTGATTTTGGCCTCTTTGTTTTCTATCTATTTACACTTTATTACTGATGTTGACTACTTAAAACTTTGCTTCAGAACTTCCTTTTTATTTCTTGGGTTCTCTGGACTCGTCACAATAGTTATAAACTAAATAAAGTGAGTTGGAGGGGTCGTTATGCTGCTGTTTTCCTCTGTAGAAGTTTTTCAATTCGTGAATAATTTTTTGTTTCATTAATCATAGCCGAAAGCCCTGCTTTTCCAGAAAAGGAAATGCTTTATGGTTTTCACTTTTATGTGATATACTGATATGTAATATATCATTATTTGGAAAATGTTATTGACTTAGTGAACTATGTAAAACAGGGCCATTGCCTACTTCGTGGATAAATTTTTTCAAGAAGGTTGGTTCTGAGAGTTCTGTTGTATATACCTTTCCCCTCATCTTTCTGTTTCTTCTTCATACATGTTTGAGAGTTGAGACAAATTAATAAATTATTTCTGATTGTGCCAGGGTTGTATTTATCTGCAAAGGCTGGCACCTTGATATTGCATTTTATGTCGTGCTAATTAGGTCTTAGCTTGATCCATCATAGATTTTTGCGAATGTTAGGTATTGTGAGGTGTATGAGAACTAATTTGAACATGACTGAAATTTTTGGCTTTTTTTTTAAGGATAAATAGCACCATAACCCCCTATACTTTAGCAAAAGTGCACAGGACCCCCCTGTGGTTTCAGAAGTGCATTGGAACCCCCTGTGGTTTTCAAACCGTGCACACGCATCCCCTCTCTAATTTTTCGTCAACAAATTTAACTGAATTGTATAAAAAGATTTAAATGCCCGTTTCTCTTTTCATTTTTGTTTTTGTTTACAGATGCACACACACACACACACACACACATACATACATACATACAGACACACACACACAGAGACACACACACGTAGACACACAGACACAGACACACACAAACACACACACACACAGAGACACACACGCAGACACACACACACACACACACACACACACACACACACATATATATATATATATATATATATGCAAAGGATTTGCAGGTTTTGGGGGGGGGAGGGGCTGCTGACGAGGGGGGGGGGGGGGGAAGGAAGGGTGGGGTGACGGGGTGGGTGTGACTGTAGGGTGGGGTGGGGTGGGGTGGGGGTGGGGATGGTGAGGGTGGGGGGGTGGTTTGAGGAAGAAGATGGGTTTTTATTTTATTTTTTGTGAAAATTGCATTGGGAGAAAAAGAAAAGAAAAGAAAAAAAAACCATATATAAGGGCATTTTTGTCCAATTAAGTAATAATTTAAGCCTAAAAATATGAAAAATCGCACCGAACGCGCGTGTAACGCACTCTCCGTTAAAAGTAACGGTTTTTTTAACGTAGGGGGCTGTGGTGCTACATTTTTAAAACCACAGGGGGTTCCGGTGCACTTTTAAAACCACAGGGGGGTCCTGTGCACTTTTGCTAAAGCATAAGGGGTTGTGGTGCTAGTTACCCTTTTTTTTATATATGCACCATTTTCTGTGAGGGTTTTCTTTACGTTTTATAAGTCTTGGTGCGAGTATATACCATACTTTCTTATGTTGATTCTAAAAATGTGGCCTATGTTATAGGTTTAATCATAGTTATCGATATCGTACGATTTGCGATACAAATCGTACGATTCGAGTCGATACATGCAAAAAACGATTCGAATCATAGGGTGAATCGCAAATTCGACTGAATCGGTCTAAGAATCGCATTGAATCAGTGTGAATAGTAGCGAATCGTCCAAGTCAGTGAATCGTAACAATTCGTATTCTAACAAAACAAAACCCCAAAAAACATTCAAAAATTATATTTAAAGTAAAACCCACTTCAATTTCTTTAAATAACATACAATTAGCCCATTTCGTATATAATATCAACAACCCAAACGAACAAAACCAGCTATCTTAAGATTACCTTTTCAATTTCTTTAAAAACTCAAATGCCCGAAATTGCAATTTGCAAGCATAAAACTTATGAGAAAGAAAGACAACATATCTACTACCATCTCGATCAAAACTCACAAATCTATCACACTGCATAGTGTAGAGTGTTGATACCCCATCGCGCTACTTGTAACTTGTAAGTCTCTCGTTTCGTTTCTTCTTTCGACTTTGAGTTGAATGAAGCTATGAAAAGCTTTTAGCTTTTTAAATGCTTCTGTCTTTAGTTTTCACTCAGATAGCTTTGAGTTTGTGGCAAGTTTTGAGTTTGTGGCAAATTCTCAGCCACTATCTCATTAGTTTAATTTTTTTTTTTTTTCTTTGAAATAATACTTAGAAGTTGAATACGTGTTAGTCATTAGTCATGTGATGTCTTTTTTGTCTTATAAGCCTGCATGCTTTTTTTTTTAAGTTTTGAATTTTGATTATTTTATTTTATTTTGTCTCAACATTTAGCACTTTGATATTAATCATTAAATTATGGTTAACAAAAAATAAAATGGACATGACACAACATGAAATTATTGTTTGAGGGTTAGTGAGAAAAATAGAATGCACTTAAAGTGTAATTATTGTGAAAAAGAGTTTTGGAATGGTGAAAGTGTAATTATTGTGAAAAAGAGTTTTGGAATGGTGTTATAAGGATGAAAAACTATTTAGTTTGTACTTATAAAAATGTAACTGAATCGGTACGATTCACGATTCGATATGATACAGGATTCGAAAAAATGATATTTTGATTCACGATACGATTCACGATTTGCGAACTATGGGTTTAATTACCTAATCCCTTAGTCCCACAAAAATAAGCCTAATTTCATCATTCTTTTGGGCGATCAATAGCTTAACTAATTATCTTCTTTTACTTTATTTCTACTATTCTTTTTTCAAGTTACATGACTGAAATTTCCTTTCAATTTCTTGTATGGGGCTTACGTACTGGATGTCATTTTCAAGGAGAAGAAACCCAAACGAATTGTTAAAGTGAAAGAATCAACAGTACATAACAATAGAATATGATGCCTTACTACTCTTTATTTTTCTAGCAAGAGGAAAGAAAAGGGCCAGCTTAGTAAAGTGGTTTATTTTTTTGAAGTTGGCTCGTTGGTTTTTTTATGTGGCGTATGTTGAGCTTTTTACCCTTGAATTTATGTATTCTAAACAAGAAAGGTGTTTATTGTTTTCCTTAATTATGTTATTCCTACAAATAATTCCAGCCCAGATTAATGCAAGCTAGCATGCAGTTTGTTGTTCATATTACATGGGAGAAATAGCTATGAGCATCAGGAAGGTAGGTTCTTATTTCTGTTTGGATCTCTGTTGTTACTAAGATAAGTTCTTATATCATTGATTCTCCCCTGTTCTCTTGTTTTTTTCTCTCATTCATTGCTTTCAACAATGGCATGAGGAACTACGCATAAGAAGATAAGAATTATTTTTCTGGAAGGAGTTTTGAGTAGAGGGCAGAGGCACTGATCTGGAAGGCAGTGAAAGATGTTTCCAATTTTATAACGAATTTTTGTATTTTACTCTAAAGTCTAATGGGAGATGTATAGAGAAACAAGCAATAGATATTCCTGTATCTTAGAAATGGTAAATGAAGAGTAGTCATTGGTAGAGTCCTAATAAAGAAATTTTTGTCATAGCAGAAAGTGATAGTATCCAGATTCTAGAGTACTTTGTATGTGTAACGGCTAATTTTCTTCCACTAGGTTTTTTAAGGCTTTCTGAGTCTTCATTTCTGGGAAGTTTTCCACTTTTGGTTATTTAACTTCCATCATCCTTGGAGACTTGTGAATTCCACACAAAAGTCATAAAATATTCAAGCTGATGGCTTTTTTTTTTTTTTTTTTTATATGGCTTTTTGAGTTGATACACTCTTCATTTTCTTGTAGGGGTCATTCTCATACAACTCCCAACTGATGATTTGTTGAGGAGCTCTGATGTTGTGAGTACTATTACGGACTTGTCAGACAATAATATTATGCCCAGTACTCTATTAGGGAGCATTATCACCTTTATTTCTTTAACAAGATATGAAGTCTTATTGCTTATTTTGGGCAAATTCTTTTCTTGTTCCCTTTGTAATATAACAACTTCATGGCTAAACCGTAGAGCTTCCATCTGCATACATTCTATTATAATATATTCGCCTCTATTGTGAATCTATGCATTCTTAGATGTGTGTGCTAGGCTACTAGCTGTTACTTTTCCTTTTAATCCTATAGGAATCCTTTCAAGAACAATGATGTTGAAGCATACTACATTACAATATTGCTTGTAGAGGTTCTAGACGTACTGGAAAGAAAGATTGAACAGCATTTCAAGAATGGGGACCAAGTAAGACAACGTTCTTGGCTTTGTTTTTTGAGTAGTGCCCATTTTATGAAAGTCTTGGTGATGAAGTAGATGCAATCTTCTGTTAGTCATCTGACTGTGGCCTTTATAGTAGAGGTACTTAAAAATTCAGTATCATCCGTACGATGGATTATTTTTAGTTTGATCTGTACACGATTTGTTAAAGAGATATACCTTCATTCCAATCTTTTATCTTTTGCTATTTGTAAATTAATAATTCTCTTCATTCCATTTAGGGAGGCTTATCTACAGTGTACAAATGCCACACAAAATATGGAAAATGCAGAAGTAGATAATGTGTTTAAGGTAAGCCTTCTTTTTCATACGATGTTTATCTAAAATGTTACTTCTCTTTCTTGGAGTTTTATATTGTTAGTTATATTGGAATTTTAGGAGTTCTGGATGAAGCTTCAGGCAACTGTTTTCTTTTCTCGGAGAAGTATTTTAAGAGAGAGTGAGATTATTGAGAGCTTATCATATATGCTTCCTTGTTGCATTCTCTATCGTTGTTAGATCTATCCTAAAGTCTTAAATAAGGTTTGGACATGATATGGTGGAATTTAGTAACATCGTCTACTTTAGAAAATTTCTTGAACCATTATAAACAGATATGGTATGATAATTGAATTAATTTTCTTATATTTTACTCATTTTTAATATTGTAAAACATGTCTAGTAAGAAATCTATCATTCTTGCTTTCAATGGCGCAGTTCATATCACTTCTGTTTACTGAAGATGTATTATCGATTTTTTCATGACACGAGGCCAAGACCTAGACAAATATGATATTACAACTTTATTTTTGTAATTAAAGATTAGCTATTTCGTACAATTAGTTTTAGTTATTAACGATTAGTTATTGTTATGGTAGCCTGCGTTAGTTGTAGTGTGAACATTAGAAGAAACAGTTTTAGTTGTTTGTGAAACAACTTTTATTTCTGTAATATAAATATTTTGTATCTATAAATTTATGTAATAATTTTTTTGTTGCTATTTAATAATAGTTTTGCATTTCAAATAGATAAATATATATACAAAATATTAATAAATTAATTCTTTTAAAAAAATTATTACAGATTTAGTGACGGATTAGTCATGGATAATTTTTGCCATTATTTTGTGATGGATTTAGCGACAGACAAAAGTCTGTTAGTATTTTGCAATCGATTTAGCGACGGACTTTTTCTGTTGCTATTTAGTGACAGTTTTAGCGACCGTATTACTTTTGTCGCAATCCGTCACTAAATAGTGATGAATGTAGTGACAAAAGTTATTTGTCGGTATTTAGCGACGGCTTTAGCGACTGTATTATTTTCGTCACAATCCATCGCTATTTAGCCACAAACTTGGTGACAAACCCTTGACGTCGTCATTTAGTGACGGATTTAACAACTGTATTATTTTCGATGCAAGTCGTCGCTAAATAGCGATGGCTAGGGCGATGAACCAATTATGTCGCGAAATAACGATGACTTTTGTGATGAAAACCCAATTTAGTGACGACCTTATTTGTGACAGTCATTTTGTGACAGGATTCCATCGCTAATTACATTTAACGATGGAATAGTGACAGAAAATGTCTTTCGCCCTTTCCTATTTTTCTAGTAATGTTCTCGCTGGATCTTTTATTATGTTTTTCTAAATTGCATATTATATCACTGATTTATTATGAATTATCTAAATTTGGTATTCTCCGTCGAGCTCCACGTGAGAATCAAGTTTCAACTAAGGTAAGAACTCTCTTTGCAAAGATATCTCTCCACTGGATATAGCAAGGGTTAATGGCATATAGTAGATGTCTTCAAGGTATAATATCTTATTTATTTGTCTTAAAGAATTCTTGGAGCTCATATCTGCATAACTAAAGCAATTACTAGTGATAAAGGTTTAGGCGCCAGGCATGTGACGTCCAACCAACATGAAATGGCAGCCACCGGTTTTGAATATGTTGATAATATAGCACATTTTTATAAAGGAGAGTGATGATACAAGTAATATGGCAACCTTATGATTTTATGAATTTTTCATATTATATTGATTTCAAAACTCTTCTGCTTGAATTGTTTGCAAGTCAAGGTGTTTCCCTTTTGGAAATTGGGTGCTAATTCTCGGCATGATGCTTCGATATTATCTCTGCTTATCAATCAGATGTTGTGCACTAGTTTGATCAGTGCCAAGCTAATTAAGTACGAGTTTGATCCACGAACATCAAAGTATATTACCTATAATTTTTAAAGAATAAATAGGATTAAAATCTCCTTATGTGAATTAAAATTAGATTCCTCGAAATGAATCAAAATTACATTCCCTGAAGTGAATGAAATTAATAGAAATTTTTAAGTGGATATAATTAAAATTCCCTAAAGTGAATTAAAATTATCCCCTGAAGCGAATAGAACTAAAATCCCCTGAAGTGGATCATATTGAATTTCCTGAAATAAATAAAATTACATTCCTTACAATGAACGAAACTATATTTCCTAGAGTGAATAAAGTTGTGCTCTAAAAAATGAATGAAATTAGATTCCCCAAAGTGAATCAAAATTGCAAATTCCTTGAAGTGAATATAATTGCAAGTTCCTTGAAGTGAATATAATAGCAAATTTCCTGAAGTGAATGAAATTAAAATTCCCAAAAGCGAATGGACCTAAATCCCTGTAGTGGATGATATTGAATTTCTTGAAGTAAATAAAATTACATTCCCGGCAGCGAATGAAATTATATTCCCAAAATCATAATAAAAGAAGGGTTTGACCGAGCTAGTAGGGTTTGACCCCTTACTCTTTTTATTCTCTTTTCCCTTTTTCGCTGTACTCTTCCTCTTCATTCCTCCATCATTTTTCTCTCTTTTACTTCATCTTCTTCTTTATATTCAACACCGAAAAAAAAGGTTAACAATGGATGACGATTTCATTACTGCAATATTATTTGCTGAAGGTGCAATTATTATGACTCTTATTTTTATCCTCATTTTCTACAAAATAGAATTTGGAGTATAAATGTGAGATTTAGTTAGAATGGTAGCAAGAAGGATCTATATCATAGATCTGAATCTTTTGGTAAGAATAATTTCATTTTAGATGTCTGAATCCTGAGAATGTTAAAATGTTGATTACATTAATTGATTATTGTACTTTAATCTTCATTTTATTTGTAACTCGTTAATTGTTATTATTCTCGAGATCCGCTTGAAATTTATAATTTGGAGTTATATGATTTTATGATTTCATATATAATTTTGTTGAAGTATGACAAACAAAATGCATATATCTTACTGGAAGAATGTGTTTTATTAATAGTATTCCTATGACACAGTTGCATAAAGATATAGTGATACAAACACTTTCACGCGTTGAAATGATCACTTGTGTGGTATGGTTGTCACGATAATGAAAAAAATTCATGAAAATTCATATGAACACCCATTAATAAACTATAAGATATTTGATCCAAAGTGTTTTATATTTTGGCATGATATGATGAGAAAAATTATTACAAATTTATATGGGCACCGATTAAAGAATCAAATGATTCTATTGTCAAATAAATTTTCAAATATTGCTTGTGTCCAAGGAAAATTGATTAAAAGGTCATCCCCTATTAAAATTGATATCAAAGCTCTTGCATCCTCTACGTTGCTTGCTTTAATTATTCGATTACCCATCTATTATCTGTTATTTTGAACCCTTAACGGGTGATCATTTTAGGACACGTTTTAAAGATTGTTATTTTGATGAGACTCTCTTTCTTTCATTGGGGGGAGAAAACTTCAACCTGAAGTTTCAGGTGAGATATCTTGGAGGAACCTGAAGTTCACTATGATACATCTTTGATACCTCACTGTAATATATGTTGGAAGAACATAAGCAATGTGAACCTAAAGTTCAAGAGATTATTCAATTGCAGAGTATTGCAAATAATTTACCAGATGCAAAGAATATTGTGAAATCACAATTACTAGCTATGAATGTGTTGACACAAATTCATGTCCCATAAGGAAATATAGCAAATACAATAGCAAATGCATCTAAGGCATGCTAGATGTGATGCCCGGGAATTTTATTACATCTTTTAAATAACTGTTGCATAAATTACTTGAGTATTTTATGTGCATTTCTTTTCTTGTTTAATTGTTTTACTATTGGGCGCTATTCATAAGAAATTTGACTGTTTTAAATGCTCGATTTAATATTTTTTTAAACCACATGACATATAAAAGGAGTCGGGAAATGGTAGTTTTGAACTTTGGAGGCCGGGAATATGCATTTGAAAAATGGTTTTCACTTCGTTTGAATAGTGTTACGTAGGTGAAACATTATATTTAATGAACTAGTATTTAATTGGCATTTTAGCTAAGTTTGACTAAGCAATACACATAATTGACCCAATATACCATATATATATATATATATATATATATACATGCATAATACATTCAAAACAAAGCAAAAAATAACCAAAATACCCCTCCCCCCAAACTCGACAACCTTAGCAGGCAAAGAGGAGCAATTTTTCTTCATCCGACCTTGCATTTGACTTCTTGGCTTGATCTTGGAGGTTTTTGGAGCACTTGGGAGCTTCAACCACTTGCCTACACCTAAAATTTGTGAGGGAGTTTGCTTTTAAATACATGTTGAAGTTTGTCAACTTTTTTAGATTTGATGATTTGTTGTATGTAGCTATTGATATGCATATAAATAGTAGTATACATGTTTATTATGAACTATAGACTATGTTTGAGTAGTTGATAGCAAGTTGCCATGGTTGAAGCTTGAAATCTCAAGAAGATGATGAATAGTGATGAGATTTTAGGGTTTTGATATAATTGGCTAATTAGAGTGAATTGATCCCTCCTTTAGGTACTTTAGACATTATTGGAACTAGTTAAACACTCATACGTAGTTAGATTGCTCGAAATGAGTTAAAATGCTAAATTGACTAACTTTAAAAAAGGAATTTTTCACGAATCATAATCCGGGCACGTTTGGGCTTTTGATTAGGTATCATTGGGCATGGAAGTGGGTTTTCATGGCCTTGATAGGTGTCTTTTAGCTTAATTAGGGATGTAGAATGATTAGATTATAGTTTTGTAACTTCAAAATGCATATAGGAGAAGAATGAATTGGTTAAAGAAAGGGGAAAAGAAGTGATTGATTACCTTAATGCTTATAAGTGCTTGTGGATGTGTTATTATGCTATTATATGCTTGTCTAAAGTATAATTTAGCTATTGGAAGAGGTTGTGGAAGAAAATATGTTATTGCCTCATTTATGTTTATATTATGACTTTGTGCATATTGTGATTATTTGCGAGGGCAGCCTACTTTGTCGTCTCTCTTACGTGGTATGTGTTGATCTTGGTTCTCGTGGACTTGATTCGAGGTTGCGCAACCTTTTCGGACATAGTAGTGTCGAAAAATACGGGCGGCATCAGGCTTGCCGTGCTCCCTCGACTACCATTGTAACGCCCTGATCCCTCACGAGACCGAAACCCCGTTCCAATACCCAAGGTCACGAAAAATGAAGAAAAACGGACAGAGTCTCCCTTGTTTATAGGACTATTAGTTCACCTGCCAGCAATAACTTATCCTCAAAACTATAATCCAACTCCAATGTACAATCTCATTCACACAAGCATGCAAACTAACTAGGCAATCAAATAAATCATTGAAGTTATTACAACCCATATACAATTATTAACTTATACAAGAATGTAAGCTTTACTTTATATTACAATCTTTTAGACAATAGAAACATACACAAGGTTTCATAATCTCAAAACAAAACACATACAACCAACAACTTGCATTTCCTGCACATAGACCAGTACATAGCATCCAACCACAGCTATTCCTGAAACATGTTAAAACGAGGAATAAGTAACCAAAATTACTCAGTGAGAGAGGTGATGCAGTAAACCAGGGTGTGTTTTCGTGAGATGCAACAAGATAAAAATATTAATAACACAAAATAACAAAGTTAATTAGATAAGTATTTAACCACGTATAAAAAGGATACGGTTCCACGTTTGTCTTCAATCACGAGCCACGAGCCAAGATCTTCAAGCAAGTGCCGGCAAAACCCTTACTCCACCAAGTTGGGGTACTCCGGATGTACCCCGATCCTACAACCCTTTCTCCTGAGGTAGGTCCATATGCCCAGCAGGTAAACCACGCCTCTGAAGTAGTGGAGTATACTCAGCGAGAAAGGGAATAGGCACCATGGTAGTCGAGGGAGCATGGCAAGCCTGAAGCCGCCCGTGTTTCTTGACGCTACCATGTCTGAAAAGGTTGCGCAACCCCGAGACAAGTCCACAAGAATCAAGATTATCATACAACACACAAGAGGGACGACAAAGTAGGCCACCCTCACAATTAGTCACATATAACAAGAAAAGACATAAGATAACATGTAATTAAAACATATATACTTTATCAATTACCAAATACTATAATCTAGAAATAATAAAATAAGTTAAAATGCACAGAAAAGATGAAAACTCCATTACCTTAGAAAAACCAAGAATCCATTCCAATGGCACCAAATCTTCTTTAATCACCACTCAAGACCCTTACCTAAATTCAACAACTTTATTTTACTTAAGACAACTCAACTATTTCTAAACAAGTTATCTTGTATGCCATAATCACATTTTATACTTTAATTTAACACATTATCCAAGCAATCACTCAAGTAGCCAAGTATTCCAGTCATAATCATAACTTCACACATACAATACAATTTACAAGTAATATAAACAATATAACAAAATATAAGCATGTTCACTCCACATAACACATTCGAGATCTCAAGATAGCAAGTTAATAAAAAGTCGGGAGGTTAGCAAAGTAGGCTAAACTTACCCATGTATAAATTTATAACTCAAGTAATAACAAATATAACAATTATAACATGTATACCAATTCAACTATCTAGCTATGCAACAAGTTCAAGAAATTCTCAAATAATCCAACAAATCTCTTTCTAAATGCTTGCAAATCAAGTTTTAAACTTCACGCAAGATAACTAACTTCAAATCTACACTTACTAATCTCATGTAATTATATTATAATCCATATAAACGCAACAAAATCACATTTTAAGCCATGTTAACACAAAACTCCGAAATGCCTCTTAGGTGATTTGTATTACATCTACTCAATTCAATTATCAACTCAGCGCCATAATCACATTTTAAGAGTCTCCTAACACGTCTAAGGTCATCTATACATTTAAAAGAATCAAATTCCATAGTTCGTTTCAAAGTCCCCTTTGTAACTGAAGCCATAATTCCAATTCTAGCCAAGTTACAATCAATTTTATGATTCATATAGCATTCCTAAGGTTTCTAGCATCTAGTAGAAGCAAAAAAACATCTAGAATTGCAAAATCCCTAAATCATGTAAAAGTTACTATTCATCTTCTCATACAATGTGCAGATTCAAATTCCAACCATAACAAATGCTATTAGGCTACAAAAGTGTGTTCTCTAGACATATTAGAAGCTATTAGAAACATTTATAAGCGAAGAATTAGTAGGAATCATCAAATGTAAAATCTCATATAACCCTAGCTTATTCAAATGCTTATATAATGAAATCTTCCTCACAATTAATGGTGCAAATGCTTTGGTAGTAGGCCTAAGGTACTCCAAAAGATCCTCCAAACTCAAGCTATCCACAACTCTTTAATATCTAACATGATCCCATTATTAGCCAATTTCAATTAAGGCCTTCCAAATACACAAGTCATCTAACAAAACACCATTTCAAATGATTAGTATTCAAGCTACATAAATCACAAATAATCACATAGGTGTCATTCATTGCCAACATACTAAAGTTCACATTAATGGCTCAACTAGCAATTCCATATAATTAGATATCCCTTAGCAACAACATACATTAACAATTCCACCACTTAGTGACCCCAAGTAACAATATCAAATAATAATCCAACTAAGACATTTTCTAATTTCTCTTAACATAAGCTTATCTTAATCAATTCAGTTACATATGCTATTAACCTCCAAACTAATTGATTTTGGTGTATAAAAGTATCTCTTCGAGTGTCGATGATTTTAGGATCAAATGGTGCCTAATTCCGAGTTAAATTCCATGAGTTATACCCTTTTTCCGTGCAACTACTCTAAATTGCCCTGCACCAACAATTTTTCCCAGACACATTTCAGAAATGGCTAAATAGGAAGCCTAAAACATTAGAATTAGCCTTAGCCCTAGAAATCAACATTTGCTCTAAACTGCCTAATCTAGCTGCTTTACAAATTTCGTTAATTTTTGAGCATGTTTGCTATGTACGAAAGGCTCCAAAAGTCAGGTACAGTGCACTGATCCGAACAGAACACATACACACAAGCACACTTGAGTCCTTTTGCTATTTTATTGCTTGACTAACATGTTTTGGACTCTAACACTCCTAAGAGCTATTAATCAACAACTTCTAAGCCTAACTAGTCATCAAAGTCTCAAGAATTCAAAAGAAACACAAAGAGGCTAAATTCATTTAAGCAAAACTACTTGAAATTCTTTGTTGATTCCTTGCTCATAAATCATATTAAGCATGTTTCTAACATAGTACACTTCATTCATGCATTTAAACAAACACTTTGTCTACCATTTTACATTTAACTAACTAAACTTTATTCTATCAATAAACTACCATAAAAACTTTAAATGCTAGCAAAAGAACACTTCTACAACATTATGAACTCTAATACGCAAGCTAGATATGTAAAAAAACACATTACTACTTTTGTCTACTTTGAAGCAAACTTAAAAAAAACAAGAACAAGCAAAAATAATGCACAAAGAGATGCTAGCCCTCACCTAGGTCCTTAGTTGAGCAAGATCATAACTTGAATTTGCTTGGAAAACACTTGGATAACATCAAAGATCAAGCCCTATGTGAACTTTCTCTTCTCCCGTTTCTCTCTGCCCTTCACGATTTCTTCCTTTTTTTTTGATTTTTGGTCTTCAAATAACTAATACAAGCTAACTAATGACTTACAATGGGCTTGGGCTTGCTAAATGGGCTTAGTTGAATTAATTAAAATGATAACCAAAGGTCCAAGGTTAGCTAAAATCTCTAAAGGCCCAAATAAAAATTCTACAAAAAGTTACCATTCTTTCGTAACACTATTCATTCAGGACACTAATATTTTTATATCTCACGTTCTCGACATGTTATGCACATAGTTTTAATGGACGAAATATGTCTAATAAGGTAAGTAATAAAGGAAAATTTTAAATTTTAAAAAATAAAATAGTCAAATTTTACACCCCGAACACTATTCCTTTGTTATACTAATCAATTTTCTACCAACCTTCCCGAAACACCATGCACATAAAAAATTATGAATGTATGCATGAAAATAAAATTTAAAATTTAAAAAATAACATACTTCAAAAATCACTCCGGACTCAGGGCTCATTTTAAAATGATGAAAACTAATTTATTAGACATAAGAAAGTAATATCACATTTTACAAATAAAAAAATAAGAGATTAAGCATTTTATATAATTTAATTAAGTGCTAATTACACATTTAAAGAAATACTAAAAGTAAAGTTACTAAATATATTTATATAAAGTTAAAATAAACACTTAAATTCAACCAATCAATTAAATTAACACATAAATATATGCAAATAGACACTATTCACTACATGCTAGGTCTGGGATATTACACTCTCCCCTCCTTCAAATAATTGCGTCTGCGCAATTCTTCTTTCAAAAGAACTCTCATAAGCATTCTAAATACTCTGGATGAGGCTTCGATTACAAATACTTCATGAAAACTCCAAGGTTGGATACTGAGAAACATGCCAATAAGAGTATTCAAATAAAAGTCCCAAAGGAAAACCCATCAACATGAATGCCGGAAAGAATACTCACGAAATTCTCCGTAGGAATACCACTGAAAATACCAAATATGAAATCCAGAGATAAGTACGCCAAATAAATGCTCCATTTAAAATACCCACACAGAATTCCCAGAAGTGAATCCCCTTGAAGACAAATACCGCACAAGAATTCTAAATATAATTACTGAGTAAAATGTCCCGACGAGAATCCTAAATGAAAATACCAAGAATAATACCAAATGAGAATCCAAATTCCGAATACCGAGAAAATAATGAAGAAAAATACCCAAGGAGACTTCCAAATTGGCTTCTCGAAATTCTTTGTGTTGATCACTGATATAAGCTACAGTCGGCTCTATTGGTCCACATTTTCAATTTAGTTGACATATCAGACATATAATTGATGCAAGCTTGCAAGCAATTAATATAGAATTTTGTTATATTTCCTATCAGTGTCCATTTAGAGACATTATTTCACTATCAATAATGTTGGACCTTGTACTTTATTTCTAGTTTCAAAGCCTCTGGTGGAGCCCTTGATTTTACCTAATCATCTATGTGTCATAATAATTTTTGGAGTCTTTTGGTGTATTTTCTCTCAACAATCTTTACTCTGTTCAGCATGAAAATGGCCATTCCTGATGTCTTTGAGCTAAGGTATCAGATATAATTGAGTTTTCCAGCTGTTAGTCATTACCCTAATTTTATTTTCTGGAGAAATCGAAACTGTAATTTAAATTAAAATATCTTATTATAATAGGTTACTACTTGATTATTCAATGATACAACAATGTCAATTAAAAGACACCATAGGTTATCAGCTAAGTTATTCCAAGGTTGGGGATCTTGTGAGACATTGTCAATGGCTTTCTAGGTCCAAGATGACAACAATAGATTTGGATAGACTAGGCAAAAGGACAACATTGATGTCGAGGTTTGCATAGAAATATTATTGCTTGCTTTTTAATCATCTAGATCAATCAGACATAGTTGTGGCATATATTGGATCTGAAAAATTAGTGTTGTTGGAAATTTTCAGCTCCAAATCATGAAAGGCATAAAAAATGAAGATCCAGCTACTTTATCTGATTAACTGCCCTTTTTTCTTTATTTTTTTTGGGGTTCAATTCATTGGAAGCTCTTCATGCAATATTGGAATTACTCGTCTTGTTGGGTGGGTGATAGCTCTTCTTGAAAAGAAAGCGATCCAATTGTACCTTTTAGTATGAAATTTAGGAGTAGTTTAGTAGTGAATTATTTTTCTTGACAGTTGGGAGACTAGAGTTTCAATCTCATGGGGGTAGGGGTTAAAAGAAAAAAAAAACTGCACCTTTTTGTATGACTACTTTGTTATGACTTTACTCTAGTCACTAACTCTGTCTTTGGCATCTAAAAAAAATAGATAGTAAGTGCTTTGACTACTAGAGATGGAATTGAATAGCACTTTCATCAGTTTCACTTCAACAGATTTCCTATTGTAGGGACTCCCTGTTTTATTTTATTTCAATATTCTCTCCTTTTTTTTTGCTAATCAAGCAAAGTATCATATCATAAATCTCAAAACACCAGACATGTACAATGATCATACCAAAACATATATAGTCCTACAAAAAAAACCAAAGTGAAAACAGACATGCAGACTACACAAGGATATTCTCAATTTTCCAGTTCCTACAAATTTGTATGTTAAGAGCACTCCTACTGAACTTGTTGTTACACCAAATCTTCAAAAGTACCATCTCCTCAACTCTCATACTAATATCCTTTTCCGTGCTAAACTTCTGCTGATGGATGCGGAGATTTTGTTCCCTCCAAATTGAGTACACCACAGAGCAGAAAAATAAACGAAGTAATGAAGCCTGCAATCCCTTACCCAAGCAAAACCTTTTAGACCAGTCGTTAATATCCTCCCAACCTTGGATAAACCCCATAATGTTGAGCTTGTTAAGCCCATTCTCCAAAATCCTTTTGCTCAACCCACATTGAAGGAATAAATGATGTCTATCCTCCACTGCCAAGCCACACATAATACAAATATTGTCATCAATAACACCCCAACTATGTAGTCGCTCCTTTGTTGGAAGCCTATCAAGAATAGCAATCCAGGTAATCATGCTAAATTTAGGGATAAAACCTTTCGCCCAAACCAGCTCATACTACTGCACCTCCTCACCTCGCGTACGGACACAATTCCAAGCTGAAGCAATAGAGAACAATCCATTAGTATGCCCTTTCCATCTGTAACTATCCGCCAGATGAACATTCAGACTAACATGAACTTGCTGACTGATGTTGTGAAAAAGAGGATGATCCGGCCAATTCCAACCACCGCCCTCAATCACAGACTCCACTCTATCATGCCAACCAATCTCAGACCCCACAATTTGTTGCCAAGGAACACATTTCGCCAGGACACCCCAAGGATGCCAGGGATCCCGCCAAAAAAAAGTACTACTACCATTCCCAATTCGAACTTCAACCAGCTTCTTAACCTTATCCCTCAGCTTCATAAGCTTTTACCACTGCTAAGAACAATTAGTACTAATTTTACAATCCCAAATGCAGTCCCTTTTAATGTAATACCTACTAACCCATTTGGACCAAAGAGACTCTGTTTGAACGCTTTCGCCATATTAACATCATCAATACGTCAAAAACCCAAACCACCTTCCTTCTTGGGTCTACAAACAAGCTCCTAACTCACCCTAGCTCCTCTAGTTGAATCACTAGTACATTTCCAAAGAAAGGCAGCCATTTTCCTTTCCATCTCCTTCGCCACACCTTTAGGAAGAATCAACACACTAGTCCAAAAAGCATGAATACCAAAAAGAACTGAATTAATAAGGACAATACGTCCAGCATAAGATAAATCCCGATTAGCCCAGTGATCAATCCTCGTTGTCAATTTATCAATAAGCCCTTTGCAAGCATTCTTGGAAATACACTTAGGCGACAAAGAAACCCCCAGATAATTGAAAGGTAACCCTTCCTCAAACCCAAGTACCTCCCCAATCTCTTCTCTGACACTATTCGAACAGCCCCCAAAGAAACACTGCTCTTAGTATATTTAACTAAAAGTCCAGAGAATTTGTTAAAAAGATCCATGCCATATTTTACAGCCTCAATAGAGCTCCTTTTGGCCTTAGTAAAGATAAGAACATCATTAGCGAAGCACAAGTGGGTGATTCTCAGCTTAGCACATTTTGGATGATAGTGAAACCCTTTCTTAGCAGCAACTCTCCCCATGATGTAGGAAAAGACCTCCATTGCCAACACAAACAAGTACGACGATAGAGGGTCCCCTTGCCGCAAGCCCCTAGCACCCCAGAAGTACCCCGCAAGTCTCCCATTAACAGCCAGCGAGTAGCGAGTTGTGGAAATACAAGCTCTGATCAACTTAACAACTCTCCCAGGGAACCCAAAAGCCTCAAGGACTTTAATCATGAAACCCCAATCCACCGAGTCATAAGCTTTATAAAGGTCAACCTTGAGGGCACATCTCGGTGTTAACTGTTTCTTCCCATACCCTCTAATCAACTCCTGTGCCATCAAAATGTTATCAGCAATAGACCGACCAGGCACGAAGGCTGACTGGTTCACCGACACCAAATCATCCAACAACGGTTTAATCCTATTAGCAATAATCTTAGATATGTTCTTAACATATGTTCTCTCCTTAGTTTAATTAAACATATCATTTTAATATTATTTTCTTTACATATGTTCATTTATGTTGGAGACATTCTATTTAATTATTAATATAAATTTTTATTTTTTTAATACTATTTTTTAATTATTTAATTGAAAAAAATTTCAATAATTTTTTTTTATTTATATTTGTTTATTGTTCATGATAATATTCTATTATTTATATTTTATAATATTATTTTTTATTCATTTTATTTTTTATTTTTTTTATTTTTAATTTATTCATTATTCATCACGATATTCTATTATTTATATTTTATTTATTTTTTTATAATATTATTTTATTTATTAATTTTTTGTTTAGGGAATATGGTAGAAGATGGTATTTTCTCTAGAGAAGTTAAAAATGGATGTAGGGACCTCCTACAATTTAGAGGATGGGGGTAGGGAAACTGTTGGAGACCAATTTTACCAATTCTCTCCCTACATGTAGAGTATAGATACATGTAGGGAGTCTCGAACTTAATTCCTAAACTAATATCCCATCAGTGCGTGTTACGTTAATTTAGTAATTTCTAAATATAGTATTAAATCATCTACTTTATAAGATCATGTATCGATTGGCTGGAAAATATCACCCTGTTGGGTGTATTATTTATATATTATTTCAGCACATTTTCACTTAAATTTTGTTAGTTGTTGAGTAATTTGATTGGTTTCGTGTTTGTTTTGTGATGTAGGTGAATCATATGAGAAAACATGGATTTTGAGGCAAAGACTGAAGAAAAATGACTAACGGCAAGCTTTCATGCAACTTGTGAAGAAATTGAAGAGAAAATAGAAGTAACGCAGTCATAGTATAGCTGCGGAACGTCGCAGAAAATTTAAGGGTAATTTTGTAAAAAGGCGCGAAAAAAAGCAAACCCTATGATAAAAGAAGACATTAGACGTTAAAGAAAGGGGAGTTTTTTTTTCTGGAGGCTATTTTGGTGAGAAAATATGACATTTTGGAGAGGAGAAAATGCAAGAAAACTACAGGATTGACGAGGAAGGACGAATCAGAGACAAGATTGAGCCATGACTTTCTTGAGATTTCTAGTTTTTTTCTCTCTCTCTCATTATGAACTTTAATAGAATTTGGATTTCGTTTACATTTATTAAGAGTTGCTAGATTATTTTTCTAGGGCTATGATGTAGCCAAATTTTGATCACTCGAATTATGTTGGATTAATTGATTGATTGATTATTCTATTTTTATGTTGAGTATTTCACACTATGCTTAATGTTTGTGATTGTCTGGCCAATAATTGCTTGTTTTGTGGTTTAGTTTGAGACTGAGAAATGATAACTAAACTAGACCATGTGTGGAGTACCATTAAATTGTCATAAGCTAGAGATAGTTATGAGATCTAATGCAACGTTTAAATTCTAGGGCTTAATGCATTCCATAAGTTCACAGTTATTACATAAATGTAGGTAGCTTGCTTATTGGGATATGTTATTGATGATTAAGAAAGATTAATATCTACCTTAGTGAAATTGTTGGCAGCATAAGGAATAGTCGTCAATTGGATTTAATCAACAGGTTCGAGTAGGATAAATCTTGGTGAAATTGGAACCCCTAGAGCTTTCCAATTATTGAATCAATTTTTCCACAAAACTCGTAATTGTTTAGTTGCTAGTTTTATTAGTTTTGTTAATTCTTTAGTTTTTAATCATAATCTCTCAAATTTTGGTAATCTGAATAAAGTTAGAGCAAAACTAATTTTGGTAGTTAATAATCTCAGTCCTTGTGAGAACGATCTTTATTCATCATTTTATTACTTGTTACGATACATGCACTTGCGTTAGAAATCACACAACACACCCCATTATACAATTCTAATTTTTCCCAAGATTTTGTAGAACCCTCAAGCTTTAAATATTAATATATTTAATAATTGCTAAATATAGCATAAAATTATCTACTTAAGGCTATCTAGGTTTCAATAAATGTGACCTCAATGAGTTCCCTCATCATGATATGCTATTTAAAGGATTGAAGAATAAAAAATGGAACAAAGCTCATTGCAGATGCCCTCACCAATTTTCTTATATGTTTTTTATTGTGTTTGAATAAATTTTGCCTTAGTGATGAAAGCTTTCACAATAACAAATTCCAGTGAGACAAGATATGATTTTCAGAATAAGTCTAGAAATTAAAGAATTGCAACTTCGCTTGTATAAGAAAGCGTTAAGAGGCAAACTCAACGGAAAAAATGGAATCACTTCTTGTGAGAGCATAATACCTTTTTATTTAACCATAAATAGAAGAGAAGTTTGTGTGATAGTTGATTTGACTACCTTTGGGGACCGTCACAACTCCTTGCTTCTCTTAGTTGTTCCTGTGAACAATCTCTGTGGCATACACGGGGGATCTACTTAAGTTATTATTATTATTATTATTATTATTATTATTATTATTATTATTAATTTTTTTTGGCTAAACCAACCAATTAAAGATAATCATGATAAGGCAGACGATTTAGCTGCTACGGTTTCTTATTGAATTATTAGGGCAAGCCTGCAAAGTTTTAAAGGGGTCAAGCGAGTGATAGTGAAGTTTACTTCTCAAAATTACTAATGTTTTCTCAGTTCCCCCTCTAATTAAAATTATTGGTTGAGAACTCTGGATTACTTATTTCTTTTATCAATTACTCATTTTATTAGAAATATTAAGTTAGGGGTTCTTATGTGTCAAATTTCTGAAGTATCATTTATATTTATTAAGGTTTTATATGTTTTTATGGCATATTTTTTTTCCTTTTTAGGTGAGAGATGACATATGTTTGAGAGATTAGATTTTGTATTATAATATTAAAGTCTTGTGGGTTTAGGAAAAATAATTTTCTTAGACTCACAGTGATCAAGACCCTGAATTTGTCTTGACGAATTTGGGTGCGTGACAAAGTGGTAAATTACTCTTGTCAAAAGGAAGTCTAAGATCGAAATAAGTGAGCTTACGGTTTTTTCTCTCCCGAATATGAGTTATTTATAATTATTAGTGATTATAGCTATAGTTAGTATATATTTTCTTTCATGTATTGCAATTATTGTTTTTCTCTAAAAAAGAGATAAAAGTAGATCTAAAAAAATATAAAATATCATGGCCCAACAATGTAATTGCCTCATGGGAACATTTTCCAATTAATCTAGGTTTGGGCCACCGGGGAAACTACAAAGTAAAATCTATATAATAGACTTCTTAAACCCGAACATATAGTAAAATACCTTATCACACCCTTATGAGAAACGACTGTTAATTTTACCATTTTGGCTGCTTACACAGTGATTGCTTATCTTTTTAGCTAGTTAATGTTGCAAAATACGAATGAATTTTTCCCTTAAAATTGCCTGCTAACATGATAAGTGAAAAGCCAGTGCATATAGATCTAGAGAGGCACGGAAAGAGAAATCTTGAAACTTTTCTCCCTTTTCCTCGCATTTTACGTGCAAAAAAAGATGTTCGTCTTATTACAATTTCCTCGCATGAGAAATTCATTTTTTTCCGAATCACATTCTCTTTTCTCAAAGGAGAAAAAGAAAGTTAGAAGAGATTTTACACTATAACAAGAAAATGGTGAAAGCTTTGAACTTAAATTTAGACATCCTTGTTACATCATTCGAATGGTGTTTTCTTGCATGTATCACAACAAATAAAAGGGGTTCTTATAATAAGACAATTGACATGTATTCATCAAATCCATTAAACCTAATTGTAAGTTGTAACACTAATTCAATGCTAGATTCTTACAAGACTATAGAAATCCATTCATGAAATTCTCTAAGTACATGAGGATGGAGTGGCAATCACATACCAAGCATTTCTCTTTTTCATAATCAACCCAAAAGCTTCACTCGTGTCAAGCATATTAGGTTCAAGACCATCTGGGAGCTTCCAATCAAAGTGATACAATAGCAAAGCAAGTGAAAGTTCAATGGTTGTAATAACGAACGAAATTCCAGGACATATTCGTCTACCGGCCCCAAATGGAATATACTCAAAATTGATTCCTTTGTAATCAATAGTTAACCCCTCAAACCTCTCTGGTATAAATCATTTAGCATCAGGCCAATGTTCAGAATCTCTAGCTATGGCCCAAAAATTAATAATGACTTTTTCCTTCATGGATATATCAAACCCATTAATCTCACACTTTTCTCTACATTCTCTTAAAATCAAAGGCGTAAGAGGGTGTAACCTCAATGTTTTCTTGATAACTAACTTCAAGTATTTTAGTTCTTTAATATCTTCCTCTGAGATGTTCTTCTTTTTGGTAAGAACTTGTTGTACCTCATTTTGTGCCTTGTGCATAACCTTAGGATTTTTCAACATTTCAGACATAGTCCATTCCATGGTTATCGCTGCTGTCTCTGTACCTACGGAGAATATGTCCTGAAAAACACAATTAAGTATACATATTTATTTAACTTGATGAACAAGGTCAACATAAAAACAAGTAATGCTACTTGCACTTGAAAAAGTTAGGAAAAAAAAAATTCAAATCCCTCTTTTTTGTCTTAGATATTTTTCTCCTTTCAAGTCCCCCAACTTAAGAGTTAGTCAATTTTAACATATTATGGGTATCATGGTCATTTAACATTAATAAAAAAAAATCAACCAATAGGTAAAAATCACGTGGTCCCCATCCCACCTGCTCTCTCACCCATTCTAGGCTTCTAGCCCTTCCCTTCCACTTACTCCATCCATCCCCTACCCCATCCCCCTATTCTCCCTACATCTCAACCCTTACCCTAAACCATTACCCCCCATCCCAATCCCTACTGCCACCCTCAAAACTGCCACCACCGAGCTATAGTAGCCTCCATTTACCCTTTAAAATTGCCACTACAACCCCACCCACCCACCTCTATCTTTCTTTTTCCCTCTCCAGTCTCCATACACACATTACAAACAACATTACATACACACTAAATACATACACATATCATACTATACAACTGCACAAAAAACATTTACATAGGGATTGAGGATATGAGGGATGGTAAGTTTGGGATTTAGTGTACGGATGGCGGGATTGGTGGTGGTGGGTGGCTATTTTGGGTGGGGTTGGAAGGGGCTAGGGTAGAGGTTGTTGGAATGGTGGTTGGTTTTTTCTTTCTTTTTTGTTTTTTAATGCATGAAATGACCATAAGCCCCCATGTTAGCATTTACTAAGGGTAAAATAGTCTATTTACACGGTTAACTCATTTTTAACTTGGGGGTTCACTAATGGAGGACTTGAGAAAGGAAAAAAAAATTGGGATACCTATTTGGTCTAAGACAAAAAGCTTAAGGGCTCCAATATCTTTATTTTGAAAAAGTTATAAAAAAAAGTTATATTCAAGCCAATATAATCGGCACATGCGTGTTCATTAAATTTGATATTGTAGGGAGATTCAGGAGTACTCGCCCTGGTAATTGGAAGAACAACGTTTGATTCTTATGAAGGTGGAGGGTAAAAATGAAAACTTTGATATAGTAGGGTTTCGTTCTTAAATAGATTATGCATATCATAATAACATAATCTATCTCCTATATGCACATGATATATACAGAAATCTAAACTTCTTCCATCTTAATTTATTTACATGAGGTAAGATGTACGTACAAAAACGATGGCTTTGATATTGGTGGCGGCGATTGGAAAGTCTGTGTCATCAGATTCCTGCAGTTTTAGAAGAACATCGACTAAATCCTTCTCTTTTGATGCACCACTAGTGGCCTTTTTCGCCTTGTGCTCATTGATAATGTTATCAAGAACTTTGTCCATCCTCCTGTGCATTTTCTCTAATCTTGACTACATTCCATTAAAAAAAGGAAGAATTCTAAGAGATGGAAAAATATCTAGCATGTCAAACCCTCCAGCCATCTCAGTTCCCTCTTTCAACACAGCAATGAATTCATCTGCATCTTCACACTTATTACCAAATACTGCCCTTGCAGTGATGCTTGTTGTTAACAAGAAAAATGCCTTACTGAGATCATTACATGTTTCGAAGATGACCAAGAAATGGATTGAATAAGATTTTTCACTTCCTCTTTTTTCACTGACTTAAACGACTGGACTCGCTTGGTGCTTAAAAGCTCCATCATGCAAAACTTGCGTATTTGTCTCCAGAAATCACCGTATGGAGAGAAGACAATTCCTGATCCACCATATGCAATGATGTCAATAGCAAGAACTTTAGGCCTCTGAGAAAAACTTAGCTCATTTGTCTTCAACATTGCTTCAGCTGCACTTGGTGAATAAATTACAATTGCTGAACCCTCACCAAGTTGTAGGTGCATGATTGGTCCATGCTTTTTAGCTAGGTTTCTCAAGCAATGATGTGGTAGGGATGGACTTATCAGGTGGTGCAGGTTTCCAATGATTGGTAGCTTCCAAGGCCCTGGTGGAGATTTCGTGTATGGCTTTTGGGGTCGTGATTTGTTGAGATTTTTTACAACCATAAACAAGAATAGGAGAAAAGTGAAACAAAGAGTAAAAGAATGTATTTCAAACATTTTGTAACTGGAGGTTTTTTTGCATAAGTGAATTTTGGGAATTTGTTTACACTTGTAGCTTGTTTCCAAAGGTTGCGGATTGAGTTGCAAAGGAGATTTTATCTAGCAAATTTTCCGTTGATTGGTCTACAAATAATTCTAAACAACTAATGAGTTAACTATTCTTCAATCCGATTAACAAATTGTGCTATACTAACATCAGTGTAGCCCTACAGAATATAGGACCTACTTCTCTCTCGTAGTTGTACGGTTTATCAGCCAAACCGAAAAGTTTTTCACAGCTAAAAAATCTTATATCTTTTATCAATGAATAAAAAAAATAATTTTAAATCCATAACAAGATATTGTGAAAAGAAATCAAAAAACTAAAATGATTGGCAAAATAATAGGTAGAGTAACGGGATTATCTAGCTAACCAGGAACAATTTGAAAATTGATGCATGAAAGAATCATTGATCTGACGAATGAAAAACCATAAAGCAAAAGGAAAGACATGATGCAAAATGCTAAAGAGAAGGGGAGATCCCTGAACAAGAGTATTAAATGAAATCAGAAGGTTGAAAATTACAGGTAAAATGAAATCATTTGAATTTACCGACTTCCATTACAAAATGTAGCTAATTACTTCATCTGGTATTTGATTAATAACAATGGGAATCAATATCCTACCTTCCAAAAGTTGATGGTTTTATCATTAGTAGATACAAGAAAGAGGGCACATTAGCTGTCTGGCAGCATCAGATCTTGTTTATTTTCTTCCCAATTTCCGAACTTTTGAGATAGTCAAACTGAACAAAGAGATGCATACCATATCAATTTCCAATAAGAGGACTTTTAAAAGCTAGTAAATGTTTGATTGGATTGAAACTTACCATTTTCGTATGTCTATCTCTTGTCTGTCAATCATTGATTCTCTCTATGAAGTCAAACTCATTTATACTTCAATATAGTCTAGTCAAATACATAGTCAAATAGATAACCTGCAAAAAGAATCATAAGATACAACCATACTAAATTACAGATCAACTTTCAGAACATAAACTAAAAACACAGAAGGAATTGGAAGATGTATTTGAACATCATAGACATTTAGAAGTATATTTTTACTCTCGCGAATAAAGAGATCGAGGCAAAGCCTCCTCAGGTAGGAATAATCAGGCTTTTCCTCAAACCTCAATGACCGACAGTAATGAAAATAAGAAATGAATTATTATGGGTAAAATCTGCAAAGCACCTGTCGATAAGAAATCCAATATAAGAGCTACTAAATCTATGGGGTTTAATTCAAAAATGTTAATCATCAAAGGTAAGAAGCTTAAAGGAAAAAAAGAACGATCACAAACCCAAGATGTTCTTTTGTTACTACATAAATATATAATTACTGTGACTGTTAAAGTTGGAAAAGCAAGAAATAGTACCTCTATGGGTGTAAACATCTTATTCTCACTAATTTTATCATACTTCTGCTTCTCAGTACCAGCTTTCAAACCTAGCCAAGGGAGACTATGAAAGAAAATCAAATACAGTTAGTTAGATTTTAGAAGATCAAAATGTGTAGGAAAGTAGGGAAGAATTATCAATTTTATGCTCAACCTTCCCCTTAGAAAATATATAAGCACATAACCAAGAGAGTCTAGATCATCCCTTCTACTTTGCTCTGCAAAAAGAGAACAAATCACGATGTCAAAAATTGACAATTCGATTTTTTTTTTTGAAAGATGAATCTTCTAATCCTACTTCAATACACATTTCTACATTTGTTATGATGATTTCTACATATACTGCTTCATGACCCATTATAGGATGACATCTTAGAGAAATTGTAATGTCCTAAAATCAAAAATTGGCTTCCAACAGAATACCATAATATGCAGGCAGTGACATAGTGTTTCGATTCTTAAAGTAGTCATAGATCATATAACATTTAACATACTTCATAAAGTATCAGGTGTCTTTCTAGTGGATCTAAGAATACAACTTCAAAAAACTTTTCACAACAAATCTAGATAATAAAAAAATATGCACCAACTATTTGCATCCTACAGTATTAGCAAAATTAGTAAATGAAACCTTTAAGAACAATGACATGCTTAAAGCAATTTCATACAGCTTAATCAGGCAAAAAAGCAAAGTAATTTTTTTAAGAAAAACAAAAAACAAAGAGAAAGGAAAAAGATTCAAGCAATATGCCAACAACTGAAACTTGATATGCCTTAAGTGATTGATGAGCAACCTCCTTTCTCTGATTCCCAGTCTTAAACTATGCTAAATATCGGTAATAGTCTTGAATCACAAGGTGGCATTTTGTCAACGACTTGGACCTTTGCTTTCCAACTGTGTGTGGTTGGATTTATTTTGAGAATTGGAGTAAATGCTTCCATATTAAGTTGGATCCTGCAAGTATCATATTGTAAATTATAAATTATAAATTAATTAGCATAAAAATTAAAATACGTAAAACACAAACAAAACCCCTGTTAACATCTTGTTAACATTGAAGCTCATGTTTTCACTCGAAAAAACTACACAAGTACAGAACCCCTGTTGGAAAAATATACAAAGAACTTCTATAATGAGTAAAATCAAAATTCATCATGTCTATGTATAGTAATTATAAAGGGTGAAAATGGAATACAACCGATATCTTGAACCCAATAATTTCAACATTTTTAGAACCATGATAAGCCTTAGAAAATTTTTTCTTTGTTTTATGCATTAAGTTTATTATTAGTTTTATCTCCTATAAAATCTAGATAGTATTGTAGTTTTTTTAGACTTTTGGGAATAGTATCTAAATATTTTTTACATAGTAACATGGTAAAATAAGAGGGTTTTGTATGTTAATGGGACACTTTAAGATATATATCTTTCTTGTATTTGTATTTCACTCTCTAAAAAGTTAACTTGTTGCATTACTTTAGTACACGTACTAATTGTCAGAATTGCAAGTGACAAATTTTTTCACTCACAGAATGAAGCAAAATGGTAAGTTAGGCAAAAGTGTTACTACTATCCAATCTTCAAGACTTGATAAGCTATTTTGATCTTTAATCTTGAACATTAAGTGTATCGATTCATTTACAAAATGAAGCAAATATCCGAGTTGTTCTTTTTAACTTTTACTTAGAAGAAGATATATTTGATCAATATGGTAGCATAAGGTTTCCTTTTTAAGTTTTCGTTCATATGGATTACTCATGCTATAACTTTTGTTTCAATGCCTCAGCGAAGTGTATATCATCCAAGAGGAGTCAACAACATGTGCAAATCATTCACAACTTAGATTGACCCTTATCTTTAGATATAATAGATATCTAACTATCCAGTAAAAAGAACAGGCCAAAAAGTTTTCCAGAAAATGAATATGTCCTGAACCAAAAGACTCTACACCAATCAATAATGGAGGTATAACATACTGTTGTACTGCTATATCAACATTTACAACATAAATTACAAGCATAAATGCCGATAGTATAATCAACGGATAATGAACGAATATCAGTAAAAGGTTTTTAAGTTTTATAGCAGAATAAAGCATGACCAACAAATTTTGCCACTTTATACAAAGAAATCACATCACTACGAAACAAGTTTTAAAACTATGTAAAGTAAAATGAGCATCACATAAAAAAGCACTAATTACAAGCATCAATCAAAGCAACACAAAGATAACAAATATTGACTTCAAGGCAACGAGTAAGAACAAATGAGACAAAGTCACACATTCTTTGGAGGGAGAAGCGCTTTTGATTAGACATAAGACATGTTAGCTGCAGGAATATCAATAAACAAGAAAGCCAACTTTTCAACAACTTAGGCCCCCAAGCTTTACCTATGGCCATCAACTGACAACCATTCGTGTTGTTTTTTAGTAGGCACCCTTAAATTAGGTGAAGAAACAATTTTTTGCCTCTGCTTGTGAATAAGAAATAAGTGAAGCATTTTTTTTCTCAAGATTCTTTCACAATATTTCCGTTGTTGTTCGTAATATGGAGCGTAAAGTAGTAAAATACAATGCACACATACAGGACACACACACCCTTTTTGCGAACACACACCACCACGGTACACACCCACACAGAACGCACACACAGGCAACACACAACACATCTACAAAGCTACTCTGATGAGAGAAAAAGAAAAAAAAAAGAAAAGAAAGAGAAGTATTCACTCACCTGATGAAGGGTAGAGAGAAAAATATAGAGAGAGAAAGCTTGGTATCTATGTCTGCATAAGAGAGAAACCGTGTGCCCGAGAACAATCTAGAAAAGTTCTCTTTGTTTAATGATCTGGTGAGTAGCCCTAGATATTTCCTACCTGACGTCACAATCCACTAAAGGCCATTATGGTCATAAAATTAAAAGCATAACATGTTTAACACATGATACAAGCTCGTTACAGCAATAGACAACCTACAAATGTGATTGTGAGTGATGATTTTCACCTTGCGTATGACGTAAGAATCCACTAAAGGCCATTATGGTCATAAAATTAAAAGCATAGCATGTTTAACACATGGTACAAGCTCGTTCCAGCAGCAGACAACCTACAAATGTGACTGTGAGGACGATTTTCACCTTGCATATTCTTTTATGTTATAATAGAGATATATATATACCTACAAAAAAAACCCCACTTATCACCCATACACATGCACAAAACCTATTGATAGGGGGTTAGGGGGTCTGAGGGTTGGGTGAAAGGGTTTGAAATGGATCCTTACGAGTAGGGGTGATGTTGGGGGTGGGGGTGTATATTTGGGGATTAAGGTTTAGGGGTTTTAGGAGGATAGCCGGGGTTGGAATTAGGGGTTTGGGGGAAGGGCTTGCAGGTTTGATGCGTGATTAAGGTTTAAAGGGTAGCTGGTATTCCATTGCATTAAATAATGAGGAGAACAACATTTGTCGTCTCTATTTGCTTTGCTATATTGCGGGCTACCTCATTTCTTTCCTAATTAAGACATGCACTTGCTGACTCATGGGGCTGAAACCCCACATCGGTGAAGCTAATAAATCTTAGAGAACATCTTTACTTGTTAACAAATAGCATTATCGCAAGGGCAACAAGTGGGAATAAGTGCAAAGATGCAGATGAATTCACTGCTGTGTCGAACGAGGTACTTGAGCTTGGATGAGGATTTGACAAGGTGGATACTTTTCCTTCTCTTCGAATTCTTCCTTTTATCAATGGAATGAAGTCAAGATTAATAGAGAAAATGCACAAGAGGATGGACAAAGTTCTCGATAACATCATCAACGAGCACAAGGCGAAAAAGATAACCAATACTGATGCATTAAAAGAGAATGATCTAGTCGATGTTTTTCTGAAACTACCGGGATCTAATGATATGGGCTTAGCAATCACCAGCGCCAACATCAAAGGCATCATTTTTTTTTACTGGGTCAGCAAGATATTATTATTCCACTATCAAAAACAAAACAGGCAAAGCCATTTACATGTATGATTCAAAACAAAAAGAATCCTTAAAACTAAGAAATAATATCATTAAGATTCCACAAATCACTCAGTTTCTGGTTGTAACTATTGTTAGCATAGTTTTTCCTTGTCAAGAGCTTATACTTCACATCTTCGCAAATACTATTGAGGAGATGATCTTTTGATGTGAACTCATTTTTGAAGATTCTTCCATTATGTTTCCTCCATATGTGATAGATGCAATCACAGAACATAAGTTTAAAAATTGTAGCTTGCAGAGTTTTTCGAGGACCAAGATTGCTGCCACCTCTAATAATCAAATCAAAGGCATCATTTTTGTATGTGCATATTTATTTATTTATTTATTCAAGCAAGACCTAAGCAGTACAAAACTAATACGTGCATTTTTTCCCTATACACATTTTTATAATGCAAACATGACAGTTTATGTTGCTGCCTTTATGATGAGCGTATATCAAACAATCATTTTTTCCTTTTGACTGAAATTGTTAAGTGACCATTTCATTTGTCAGTGAGTTTGGAACCAATGACCTTATATTATTTAGGTTTTGATACTTTGTGAATTGACTACCTTATCTAAAAAATTTAAACAGTTAGAGATGAATTTATTTTATTTGTTTAGGGTGAATAGCACTATACCCCCCTGTGGTCAGCTGTAAGTTGCCACTACCCCTCCTGTGATCTCAAAACCTCATCTAGACCCCCCTGTGGTCCACCCGTTGGTGCATACGACCCCCCTCCGTCAAATATTGCTTTTGTGTCTGAACTGTGGAAGATTTCATATTTGATGTATGTCATTGTTCTTGGGTCTTTATGGCTAGTTTAGCTGCTGTTTGGGTCTTTATGGCTAGTTTAGCTGCTGCTTGGGTCTTTATGGCTACTTTAGCTGCAGTGTTTCTAACATCAATTATGAGGAATGTGCAGCAGTTCAAGAGAACTACTAGTTATTAGTCTACTGAATGATGTGCAACGGTCTCAATTAACCGTCACCTATTACTATCATTATCAAAGGTAGCGGTTGAAGTGAGTTGTGTTTGTGGTGACATAGGCAACGTTTATTATAACTGTCACCTATACAAGTTGTAATTATAGGTAGCAGCTATTATAAACCGTCACTTATGCATAGGCAACACAAGCATAGGTAACACAAGCATAGGTAGCAGTGTTGGTGACTGTTTTGCAAAGTGTTGCCTTTTAAGAGGTAGCGGTTTAGCGGTTAAAAACCACTACCGTTAAAACCACAAACCATCACCTATACTTTGAATTCTTGTAGTGTCTATATCTATTACATAGTCCTTTCTTCTTCTACTTTATACGTTGGGCATCCAACAAAATTGCTAACTCATTTATCATAAATCAAATACCAACATTCATAGCAACAATCCCTTTCAAGTATCTTTTCTTTCAAAATAGAAGAAAGCTTCCAAGTCTTGGAGAAATTTTGGAATCACAACATGTGCCCATATCATGTCAGCTTTAATAATACTTTTTTGATTTAGTTCATGGTATATTAGAGGTAGAAGGCAAATGGGTAGATTCTTTAAACTTTTTTGGTGTATGTTGACCATGTTCATCAAGTTCACGCAATAAGTAGACTTAATCACATTTTCAGGACATATTTGCCGCAGGTACAGATACTACACCAACAACCATAGAATGGGTCATGTCCGAAATGTTGAAAAATCCTAAAGTTATGCAGAAGGCACAAGGTGAGGTATGACAAGTTCTTACCAAGAAGAAGGACATCACTGAGGAAAACATTAACGAACTACAATACTTAAATAATGTCCCTGTCTTAACTTACAAGGATGTCTAAATTAATATAGTTTAAAGTTATCATAACACTTGGGGTGGCTCATATGCACTCGCAAATTGATAGATAAGATGAACCAATTTAAGGTAAATCTTATTTTATTAGATGAAGTTAGTTATATAAATGTTATTGTTGAAAGTTATATCCTCTACTAGTTGTATGCAAACTAGATATTATCACTATTCTTAGATTATGAGACGCATTGTAGTTACTGGACACTCTAATGATAATATCATGATGTTTTAAATCCATAAAATCCAAATTACTTATATTGGTTGTCACTTTCCTCACACAAACCTTTTCGGGCTTGGGGTTGACAATAAATATTTCTAAATTTACATAGCTTATCCTGAAGACAACTCCAATAGTCCTCTAAAACTCGCTAAATGTAGGCAACATATTAGTCCTAAACAACTCCAATATCTACCTTTTTTGATCCCAAAAAAAATAGGGGATTCTCATACTGATATTCAAATTCGGGGAGTTGAACCACCCCCCATTCCATCCCAGTGGTCACTTGACTAAAACTTTTAAAATAGTGTTTGAGTGAAATTGATATAAAAATTCTCTAAAATAAAAAATTGATAAAAAATAAAAAATTTATTAAAGTGCAATTAAAATAAAAAATTTATATATGTCACGTCCCAACCTTTCTTCTCATACCATGGGTTGGTCTCGTGACATGCTACGTCTCACGTGACGGAATATCACATTCACCACTCACACAAAGGCAATTTACTAATGATAAAACTTCAAATAGTGTATCGACCAGTGTGTAATGAAGTTGTTCCAAGATGACTTTTCTTTTTCGCATGTAAGGAGCAAGGAGAAAAGGGTAGACAAGTTTAAAGGCGAAATTCATCCGTCTTTTTGCACCATTAACTAGCTATGAAAATAACTAATTATTGTGTAATTGGCTAAAGAGCATGCCAAGCAAGCATGATAAATTGATGATAAAAATAGTGTATCTAAAATTATATGGTGAAAATATGACAATATTTTGGTGGTGGCATAGACGTGCACTACTTCCAAGTACGTTCAAAATTAAGAAGTCTATGTTTTAGATTTTACTTTGTAATCTCCCTAGCAGCCAAGACCCAAATTAATCGGAATATGTTAGTTATGTACAACCTGTTTGAAAATGTTTTCTAGAATAGTTTTCCAAAATGAGTTTTAAGAATAAAAGAACATAAAATTTGGTTGAGTAGTATTGTTCTTTGAACAAGTATTTAAGATGAAGATACCTTTATAATTATATGAATAATATTTTTTGTTTTATCGAACTAAAGTTTTTTTTATTATACTCATTAATTTAATTAATTAATTTGTAATTTTAATTTATTAATTTTCATTAATTAATTAATTATTTCAAAATATTAATAAATCAATGAAATTGAAAATTAATAATAATTTTAATTAATAAATAACAACCTCTCCCACAAAAGAAGAGTGAATAGTTAATAATAGTTTTAATAAACAAATAGCAAACAAATTAATTAATACTTACAATATAATTAATTTGATTTTAAATTAATGAATTTAATTATTTACTGATTTATAATAATCAATTTATTAATTAATTATCTTAAAATTATTGATAATTAATTAAACTGATAGTTAATAAAATCTTAATTAAAAAAATTATGCAATTAAAACTATCTAATTAACAAATAATATCTTAATTAATTTAATTTTGAAATAATAAATTAATATGTTATTAGTTAATTAATTAGGTATTAATTTATTATTAATTGTTAATTTCAAATAAGCTTAATTGAATTATCAATTAACTTTTTTATTAAATAATTTACTAAATTAATATTTATATATTATTTATTAATAATTAAATTAATAATTAATAAAAAAATTAAATAATAAATTAATTAATTTTTTAGTAATTATTAATTGAATTAAATTTAAATAAATTTTCAATTATTAAAAACATGTGTCAGGGGTGTTGTGGGGAAGGGCAGGGAACAAGAGCACTTGAAAATAAAAATAAAAATTGTGTTTTTGAGTTCTTGTTCTTGATGACATATTTCTAAAACTAATTTTTGAAAACAATCACCAAAACAAACCATGGCAAAAAAGTTTTTCTATCTTTTATCTTTCGAAAGCAAAAAAAAAAAATAGCTATTTTAAAAAACAGCTCCAAACAGCCCCGTAACTTTTGAGTCTAATACATTGTTGCGCGATATTTATAAGGTAGTTTTGAGGAAAATAAAAAAAGCTATTTTTCTCTTTGTCAGAGAAAAATAATAATTACAATAGATGAGGAAAAGTTAATTATACAAGCTATAAAGTATAATCACTTGTAATTATAAAATCAACTCTAATATATTGGGAGAAAAAACCCAGAATTCTTTAGAGTCCTTTTGACAAGGGAAATTATATTGTGCGCGTTTATACCCTTAACTTAGTATTTCTAATAAAATGAGTAACTGGTAAATGGAAATAAGTAATCAAGAATTTTTTTGTCAATTTTACTTCGAGTAGAGAATTGAGAAAACCCGTATATGTCAAGTAAACTAACGACTAAAAAGTTGTGAGGAGTAAACTTCACAATGATTCACTTAATAGACCCCCTTTGAAAATTTGAAAGAAGGGTGGAAGACCTATTTTATCTCAATAATTCGATGAGAATTAAACACTAGTTAATAAATAAGAACCAAATCATCTACAATATTGTGATTATCTTTGCTTGTTCGGTTCATAAAATAAAATAAAATAAATATAAAAGCTAATTTATCGTGTATATTGAACACAATAAATAAATACAACAAACTCTCTCTAACAACTTTAGTGGCAATAGGTATCTTGGAGTGATTTTGGACAAAAATAGAATAAGTTAATGAATAGAATGGTCTGAAAATATAATAAACTTGGGAAATAGTATGTCATGCCGGTATGCTTTAAGAATGAATAGATTGATTCCAACCCTATGTTTGGTAATCAGAAGGAGAATCTATATCACTTGTAGAGGCATCTCCATCACTCGTATTACCATGATTAACATCTGAATCACCTCTACTGGTGGAGGAATTGATCAAGGTCATCCAAGTCATTATCCTGCAACTTAGGCTTTTCAATGGCTTTGCCAATGTCTTCAATGGTCTAATCCTCAAAGAAAATCGTAGATGATAATAATTGTTGGCAAAAATACTTTTATCTGTTCCATCTTTTAAAATATTTATATCACACCTGTGTATTGTACGGGTATAAAACTAGTAAAAAATTAAATAGTAACTCGGGTTCACGATTTTGTAATAATGGATTTAATTTTTAAGATAGTTACTCGTAAATCTATGACACAATCGTCCTTTTGCGGGATGAAATAATATTTTCTTTCTCTTTTATTATTATTTTTTTCAGAACTCTATAAAAGCCGAAAAGAGAAAACCCGCCAATTTCATTATCATTCCGCTGTAGAATTTTTTGTCAATCATAATTGACAATGTTCAGATAAGGAAAAATTAGACAAGTTTTGGCAGCCGATGTTTATAATTATGGCATATCGTTAGAGAAACACAACATGAGCACACTTATTTCCTTATTAGCAATTTTAAGACATAGCGTGGGCTCGTTTCCAAGATTTTCCAAGATTACAACAATTGATTTGAATAGAGTTTAGCAAAAGACAACATTGATGAAGAGATCATCTTAGAAATATTGCTTGCTTTTTCATCAACTATGTCAACCAGAAATGGTTATGACAGATATTGGATCACAAAAACTGGTGGTCTTAATCACTTGTCATTTGGTCTAGTGGTATCATTCTTCCTTTAAATGTGAGAAGTCTCGAAATTTATATTTTTCATGTCTATCTTAAGTGATGTAAAATAACTTAAGCCACCCTTATATAGAAAAAAAAAAACTAGTGGTCTTGCAATTTTTCAGCTCCAGATCATGAAAGAGTTGTATATTTGACGATCAAGTCAGTTAGTGGGTTCGAACATGAACAATTGCCTTTTTTTTGTAGTCTATATAATTGTAAACCACGGTTGAATCCCAAATAATTTATAATTATTAGCTATTGTGTTTCATAACTTGTAAAAATTTTATCCCATGTATTGTAATTATGTCGCTCTGAAAAAGAGAAAAAAAAAAGTAGGTCCGAGAAAATCATAAAATACCCAACAAAAATGGCCAACAATGCAATGGCCTCATGAGCTAGATATATGGCCAAGTGATTTGGGATATTTCAATTACATAAATAGGTGTAGTTTTCTATATATGTAGTTATGTACATATACAAGGCTATAAGAGTAATTACATGTGATATCCCTAAAATACAAACAATTATACAAATGAAATTCCAGGGCATATACGCCTACCAGCCCCAAATGGAATATACTCAAAGTTGCTTCCTTTATAGTCAATAGTCGACCCTTCAAACCTTTCTGGTATAAAGCATTCAGCATCAGGCCAATGTTCAGGATCTCTACCTAGGGCCCTTAAATTAATAATGACTGTTTCCTTCATGGGTATATCATATCCATTTATTTCACACTTTTCTCTACATTCTCTTATCAACAAAGGGGCAGGAGGGTGTAACCTCAATGTTTTCTTGATAACAAACTTCACGTATTGTAGTCCTTTAATATCTTCCTCTGTGATATTCTTCTTTTTGGTAAGAACTTGTCGTACCTCGTCTTGTGCCTTCTGCAAAACTTTAGGATTTTTCAACATCTCGGACACAGCCCATTCCAGAGTCATTGCTGAAGTCTCTGTACCTCCGCCGATTATGTCTTGAGGAACGAAAAAAAAAAATGTCTTAAGATATTATTTGGTCTTAATAATCTCCAGATTATTCAACTTGATGAATATGGTCAACGTAGCAAAGAGTAATAATCCTACTTACATTATAAGAAAAATTTACAAAACTTTTATGAATGGAGATATGATCGGCATTTGTTTGCTAGCTTAAAGTTTATAGGGCATTCTGCAATAGAATATTGTGTTTCTAGAAATTCTCCAAGACTTGGAAGGCTTCATCTATTTGAGAGGGAAAAAAAAAAGCGAGCTGAAAGGAATTTACGCTACAAAAAGTGTCATATTTTGTAACGGGGGTGGATCTAGAAGGCAAAAAATATAAAATTTAGTACTTATATGTGGATAATTTTTTTTTTAGTGAGGTATAAATCAATTTTTTTGGTTTAAAAATATCTTAAAGATACAAATTGTCGAGGTTGAAAGTCTCACAGTTGAATTCAGGAGCTAGTTTGGCCGAGCTGGACTTCTCTGGTCCGCCTCCGAGCTAGATTTTCTTGATCGGCAGTAGATCTTGCACAAGGAAAGCAAGGAAAAAGCGGGGTGACGACCCGGATTTTCCCCTCAAGCGTGCGAACGATTAGTATGCCCGAGCTGAAGAAGTAGTTGAGAGCAATTAATAACGAGATCCCTTAAATGAGGAGGGTTGAGCTCTATTTATACTAAGTTTGGGTCTGACAGCATTTAATGCGACGCAGCTTTATGTCCCATCAATGCTTTATGTCCCATCGGAACAGCTGGAACTGAGGTCGGGGTTAACGGGGTCGGGCCAGTCATCTAGCTTGGACATTGAGCTGAACGAGCTGCTGACGGAGCGCGGATTAGCCTATCTTTACTCGGAAGGTCGGCTCATTTAGCTCAGCTCGGGAACCCCTCGTCAATTCCCCCTCCCCTCCCGAGTCGAGATCGAGTGGGCGAGATCTAGAGATAGGAGTTAATCCCGAGCTGTAGGTGCCCGACCCCGATAGAGTAGGGATGGCCACGTCAGCGGTGCATGCCCAACGGATGGCTGCCACGTCACCTGGCGGTTCTGACGAGACGCGACGTTTGGCCTTCCAGAGGTGAATTTCACGGGCGCCTATAAATAGGGCCACCACCTCCGAGATTCACTGCATACTTCACTTTCTATTTCTCAAGGAGTTCAGGTCGGACGCAAGAGTGGTCGGACGCAACTAGCTCAGAAAGAATATTCTTGGGATTCTTCAGCTCGGACCAGATTAGTCGGCCACACTCCGCAGTTGAGCATTAGGTACGTCCCGACTCCCTTTAGTCATTCCTGTACATTTGTATTTGCTGTAGACAGGATGGGGAGGTCGGAATCGGAAGACTCTCAGGCAATGGAAGTAAGGTCTTATGGTGGAGATGAAAGTCCGCCGAGCTCGGCATCTACCTGGAATAGGATCCGCGGCGGAGGGAGCACCAGCTCGTCCTCAGGGCCGGCTCGGAAATCTAACCGCGAGGAGAGCGACGACGACTGCCAAGTTATTGGGGTCAGACGGGTGCGAGAGGAGGCAAAAGAGGACCCTTTGGCCGACCTGGGAGAATTCGATGTCGGGGAGGATGAGGAGCCGCTGAATCGACTGGAGGGCATCGAGATACCACAAGAGTTCTTAGCCGGGGTGTCTGCCACCGAGCCGATCGAGGCTGTCCCAGTCAGTGCTGTTCGACCTCGGAGCTCGGCTTCAGCCAGCGCTTCTTCAATTCGAGGGAAGAGGATCAAGCAGTTGTTTGCCTGCTGCAAGCGTGAGTGCCATTCTACAGTGCAGATGGCGAACGCAAGGCTGAGGAACTGGTCAGTTGACCGACATCACAAGTTGAAGGTTCCAGGTCGGCAAGAATTGGCGTGTTACCCCCCAGCCAACCACTACACCATATACGATCTGGCCTTCGACGTCATCCAGCTCCCCCTCCCTGGCTTCATCGTTGGAATCCTGAACCATTTCGAGCTCAGCCCGGGTCAGATGTCACCGAATGGTTGGGCCATAATGGTGGCTTTCTACGTGTTCTGTTTGGAGAAGGGAGTGGAGCCAACCTTGCGCCGATTCAGGCATTTCTTCGTGTGTAAGCCCAACCCGAAGTAGCCAGGGTGGTTCTACTTCGCAGCTCGGGTCAGCCACTCCGTATTTACCAAGTGGCACTCCGCTAACACGGGCTGGCCTAATGATTACTATTGGGTGGAGTCGTCTGTGAATCCTGGATGTAGGCTGGACTGGCTCCCGAGCCTGAGGAAAGCCGTCAACGATGACCCTAAACTCTCAAAGGAGGAGCTTAGAGAAGTTGCAGTACTCAAGCCCGCGCCCGAGATGCTGATAGACATTGACAGCGTGCTGAAATGGGAGCGAATCTGGGATTCCAAGTTGTTTGGTCGGGAGCCCGACCTCTCGAGGGATCATCCCCACCTGATTCCCGACCCAGAAGGAGATGACGGGACTGGCTCAGAAGAGGGTCAGTTTGCAGGATTGGCATCCGACCTCCCGTCCCGTTTATTAGCTTCGCTTTTTTTAGTTGGGTCTTCGACTCACTTTTAACCCCTTTGCTCTGCTTTTTGCAGATATGGCGGATATGAGGAAGCTTGCGTACGCCCAGGTGCGGAGGAAGGGTGAAGTCAGTGGCGATGCTTCTGCTCGGTCAGGACCGGGCGGCACTGGACAAGGCCAAAGGCAGCGCCCCAGCGGCCAAGGGCGTGAGGTCGGTCCCGAGGTCTCTTCAAAAGGGGCTTCGGGGTCCCCTTTGCCGAAGAAATCAGGGTCGGGCCTAGCGATCCCGGAGCGCTCTTCCTCCCGACCCGAGAGTAGAAAACGACCTCAGCCCGAGCACTCTGGGAAGGGCAAGGCCACGGAGGTGAGCCCTCCCGACCAGCACTTTATGGAGGCGTCCAAGGTGGATCGCGACCCCAAGCTGGCGACGGTCCCAGCTGAGCAACTCTCGCTGGACTTGAGGACGGCCATAGTTACGGTAAGTCCTTAACCATCTTATGTTAAGGTCGCATTCTTAGCTCGGCTAATTGCTTTACCTTCTGCTAAACAGGCCGAGTCTCACATCCTCTCCGCCCCCAGCTTCTTAATCAAGGCCCAAACCTACTACGTTGAGCTCGAGCAACGGTATGTGGATGCCCGAGCCGAGCTTGAAACAGTGAGAGAGGAGGCCGCTCAGAGGCAGAGGGCTGATACGGCGGAGGTCGAGCGCTTAAGGAAGGAGCTGGACCTAGAGAAGGACCGACACGAAGCCGCGGCCAAGGACGTCGATCGCTACAAGCGAGAGAAGCGGGAAGTAGAGGCCAAGTTTAAGGAATTGGCGGAGTGGGTCGGCGTCCAGGGGGAGAAGGCAGTGGAGGCTTTCAAGTCCAGCGACGCGGCGGTGGACTGGTTGGCCACGGAAGGTGGGGCCATGGCGAAGTACGCGAAAATGGAGTTCTACTTCCGAGGTCAAGTTGCTGCTCGGGAGAGAGCGAAGACTTTCTTTCCAACCTCCAAGAACGACTACATCGAGATCTTGGAGGTCCCGCCGCCAGAATTCTGGGAAATCCCCGAGCTTCCGTCCGACCTGATATCCCAGGCCAAGGAGGTTACTGAGTTCGTCCAGAAGGGCCTGGACCAGGTTGGGGATGAAGCTGAGGCCACCACCTCCGCTGCCGCGCCAAAATAGATTTAGCAATGTTTCCCTAGTAGGGCTATTGTAATTTTGCCCGAGCTGGGCCTTTGTAATCACTTTCCAGTTTTAATGAAATATTCGTTTTGGCTTTATTTGCGTTTTAATTGAGTTCGTACACGTGTACTTTTCTCTTCGCAAAGTTAGTGGGGTCGGACCAATTTTAATGGACTATAAACTTAGGCGTAATAACCCGAGCTGGACGCGACTAATGATTTAACATCCTAATCCGAGCTGGTATAATAAGGGCAACTCATAATGGTTACTAATTCGAACTCGTCAGTCCGTTATAAAATTGGTCAAACTAATGTTGACAAATATTGAGCTCGAGTTTAGACCCAAGCTAATATACCGACCTGAGGCCGGAATGCACCGAGTTAGAACTTAATCCGAACTGGCAAAACTAATCAAATTGTTATCAATTAAGTCCGAGCTGGAACTTAGTCCGAGCTGGTTTACTTTGTCGTTTGCTCGTGATTAAGCGTGGCCACTGCGTTAATCCGAGTTCGAGTCATTCCACAGTTGCAGCATTTACGCCCGGGTCAGGTATTGCGCTGGTTTGTGCTTATTCCCAGGTCGGGAATTGTATTAGTTTACAAAATCGTATTGTATTGAATTCGTACAACGTTTCGGCCTGGGGCCTTTGCAAAATACTTTGGCTCGGGGCCGTTTACAAAATATTACGGCTCGTGGCCGTGGACAGAATATTCCGGCTCGGGGCCGTTTTTAGACAAAATACCGCTTCAAATGTTCTGAATGCCATGCATTTTTTAACAGTTTTCCGTTCTTGTCTCGAAGGTAGAAGGTCCCGGGCCGGACTTCTTTCATGACTTCGTAGGGTCCCTCCCAGGTCGGGGAAAGCTTGTTTGTGGAGCGCGGCAAAAAGATGGCCTTCCTGAGTACGAGGTCGCTGACCTTAATAGGCTTAGGCTTGACCTGTTTGGAAAAGGCTCTTTTCATTGCAGCTTTGCTGGCCAGCATTCTGATTTGAGCTTTAGCTCGGAGCTCTTCGGCGAGGTCGAGCTCTTCACGGATTCGTGCTCCGTTTATTTCTGGGTCATGGTGGAGGGTTCTACTGGTTGGAGATCCGATCTCCACTGGCAGCACCGCTTGAGTGCCGAAGGTCAGTTCGAAGGGCGATTCTCCCGTCGCCGAGCTGATATTGGTCCGCTGAGCCCACATCACTTCTGGGAGAACTGATGCCCAATGGCCCTCTGCTTCCTCCAGCTTGGTTTTCAGACCCTGCAAAATGATTTGGTTAGTCCTTTCAACTTGGCCATTACTTTGAGGGTGAGCAACATACGAGAATCTGAGGTCGATCCCAATCTCAGCACATTTGCCTCGAAAGTATGCACTGTCGAATTGCTTGCCGTGGTCGGTGACGATGACCTTTGGTACCCCAAATCGGCAAATGATGTTTTTCCATACGAAGTCCCAAGCTGCCTTTTCTATTATTCTGGCAACACCTTCAGCCTCGGGCCATTTAGTGAAGTAGTCTACGGCCACGAAGGCATGCTTCTTTTGGCCGACACTGGTCGGCAAGGGGCCGATGATGTCTAGACCCCACTGATAGAATGGCCAAGGGCTTACCATCACTGTGAGGTCCACAGCAGGCTTCCGCTGCACGTTGGCGAACCTCTGGCAGGTGTCGCACTTTTTTACATACTCTTTGGCATCTTGCTCTAAGGTTGGCCAAAAATAGCCGTGCCTTAACGCCTTCCGAGCCAAAGCTTTACCCCCCAAGTGGTTTCCGCACACCCCTTCATGAATCTCCCGGAGTACATAGTTTCCTTCTTCGGGTCCAACACATTTCAAAAGAGGCCAGGTGTAAGCCCTTTTGTAAAGCTGTCCGGCGATTATGACAAACCTTGAGGCCTGCTTCACGAGTTTCCGAGTAGCTTTTTCATCCTCTGGGGTCGTACCCCCTTCCAAGTAGTCCATGATTGGTTTGGTCCAATCTGGATTTAAGTTGAGCTCGGCTACAGCTTGCACCCCCAACTGGATACTAGGTTCAGATACTTCTTCCACGTGGACAAGGGCAGGTCGGCTTTCGCCCAAGGCCAGCCTGGATAGGACGTCAGCCTTCACATTCTCTTCCCTGGGAATCTGCTATATCGTGAACCTTCTGAGTGTTGAAGTCAAATCCTTGACTCTGTTGAGGTAGGCTATCATAGCACTGTCATTGGCTTCGAACTCCCCTGATATCTGACTAGAAACCAACTGAGAGTCGGTGCTTAGGTCGATTGTCTGTGCCCCGAGCTGAGCAGCAATTTTTAGCCCTGCAATCACCGCTTCATATTCTGCTTCATTGTTGGACGCCGAGAAGGTGAACTTGAGGGAGTACTGGTGCTCATGCCGGTTTGGGTCGAGGATGACCACCCCAGCTCCGCTCCCAGATTTCCCTGAGGCCCCATCCACATAGACCTTCTACACGTCCTCCGGGTCATACTCTGCTCGGCCAGTGCATTCTACGACAAAGTCAGCAATGGCTTGGGCTTTGATGGTTGTCCTGGGCTGGTAGGTGATGTCGAATTGACTCAGCTCAACAGCCCATTTCAGTAGCCTGCCCGATGCCTCTGGCTTGTGCATGATGGATTTGAGCAGAGCATCAGTCATGGCTTTAAGCGGAAGAGCATCGAAGTATGGCTTCAACTTCCTAGCCGCCGTGATGAGTGCGAGGGCGAGTTTTTCCAAGGAGGAGTATCTCGCCTCGGCTCCCTGCAAGGTTTTACTAACATAGTAGACCGGCTTCTGTTCCTTACCTTCTTCTCGGACTAGCGCCGCCGCCACCGCTGTTCCCGAGCATGCCAAGTATATTACTAGTTCCTCCCCTACCTCAGGTCGGGATAACAGAGGTGGCGAGGCTATGTACCTTTTCAGCTCTTGGAAGGCGTTTTGGCATTCCTCAGTCCATTCAAAGTTCTTAGGGTTCCTTAATATTTTGAATAGGGGAGCGCACTTGTCAGTTGACCTAGACATGAATCTGCTCAGTGCTGCGACTTTGCTTGCCAATACCTGGACGTCCTTCACGCAGGACGGGGGCGCCAGGTCTAGTATCGCCTGGACTTTCTCCGGGTTGGCCTCTATTCCGCGGGCTGTTACCATGAAGCCCAGGAACTTGCCTGCCTTGACGCCGAATGCGCACTTTTCCGGGTTCAATTTTATCCCAAAGTGCTCCATTACGGCGAAGGCCTCAGCCAGGTCGGTTACATGGTCTTCCGCCCTCCTGCTCTTGACCAACATGTCATCTACATAGATTTCCATATTCTGGCCGATCTGGTTCTTGAAGACCTTGTTCACCATCCGAGTGTATGTGGCTCCAACATTCTTGAGGCCAAAAGGCATGACCTCATAGTAGTAGAGTCCTTTATCGGTGGTGAAGGCGGTCTTCTCCTTGTCCCCGGGAGTCATCTTGATTTGATTATAACCTTTGAAGGCATCCATGAAGGAGAGCAGCTCGAACCCGGAGGTGGCGTCCACCATTTGGTCAATCCGTGGTAGGGGGAAGCAGTCCTTGGGGCAAGCTTTGTTGAGGTCGGTGAAATCAATACATAGTCTCCATCCACCCGAGGACTTCGTCACCAGCACCACATTGGACAGCCAGGTTGGGTACTGTATTTCCTTTATGTGGCCGGCGTCCACCAACTTGTCCACTTCTTCCGCTATGATTTGTTGCTTATCATAATGAAAGTGCCGGCGCTTTTGTTTTACTGGATAGTGATTTGGGTAGGCATTCAGGTAATGCTCAATCACATTTGGGTCAATTCCTGTCATGTCAGAAGCAGACCAGGCAAATACATGCTCATTCTTTAAAAGAAATTGGCTTATACCTTTCTTGAGGTTGGCAGATAGTTCACTCCCAATCTTTGCTCTCTTTGTTTCATCGAAGAGCTCCACCTCCTGAAGGTCCTCAGCCGGGCTTCCTCTCTTAGCGTCCCTCTTTTCTTCGGGCAGATCGGGTCCCCAGCCGATTTGATATTTGGGTCGGAGTGAGTTTTCATAGCACTCTCGAGCTGAGAGCTGGGCTCCGCGAATGGTGGCTCCCCCAGCCGGGGTCGGGAACTTCAGGGCCTGGTGGTATGTTGAGGGGACGGCCCTGAAATGATTAAGCGCCACCCGACCTAAGATCCCGTTGTAGGTAGAGTTACAATTCATTACAATGAAGTTGGCCTGCATCGACACCCACTTATCCCAGCCTCCAACTTCAGCGGGAGGTTGATGACTCCTTCGACTCGGTGGGACTGCCCGGTGAAACCTGTTAAAGTACCTCGTAATGGCCTGAGTCGGCTCCTGTCCAACCCCATCTGCTCAAAAGCGCTGAGGAATAAGACTTCTGCCGAGCTCCCGGTATCTACCATCAGCCTTTTGACGGTGAAGGTGGCTATCTCTTCGCTGATCACCAGGGGGTCGTCGTGAGGCAATATGACCCCATCCAAGTCTTCTGAAGAGAAAGCGAGCTCTTGCATCTCCGGGGCCGGTCCCCTCACTGGTCCATATTCCCTCCCTGCACGAACATAACCCTTTCTGCCTGATGAGGTCTCGCCTCCTGACGCTAATCCTCCCGCTATGGTTTCAATCACGGCCAAACGTCCGCCCCCAGCCTGGCGCCTGGGCGGACTCTTCTCCCTATCCCTTTGTTCTGGATTCCGGGTCGGCTGTTGATCTACATACCTTCGGAGGTGGCCTCGGGCTATCAGTGCCTCAATCTCCTGCTTCAAGTCTTTACATTCTTCGGTGGTATGGCCATAGTCCATGTGGTAGCGGCAATATTTGGTCTTATTGCGTTTATCAGGCCGGCCTTTCATTCTTGGAGCTGGAGGCAGGTGGTTCTGGTGCTGGATCTCCATCAAGATCTGCTCCCTCGAGGTGTTAAGGGGAGTGAACATAGTGAACCGGGGTTTTGGCTTCGGCTGTTGTGGCTGCTTGCCTCGGTTATTCTGGACTTTGGCCCCGGGTTGGGCTCGGGAGGCCTCTCCTTTCTTCCCAGCCTCTTTCTCCTTGTCATCGTCCCTTTTTGCCTGATGGATTTTCTCCGAGTGTATGTACCCTTCTGCTCGCACCATCAACTCGGACACAGTATCCACAGGGTCGATCGCCAAAGAAGATGTGAGGGGGCCCGACATGAGCCCGCTCTGGTAAGCCATCAGAGCCATGGAGTCCTCCAAGTTAGGAATTCGGAGGGACTCTTCATTGAACCTAGCCGTGTAAGACCTCAAAGTTTCCCCTCTATGCTGCTTCACCAACAGCAATGTAGAAGTATGGCGGGTGGCGCGGCGGCTTCCTGCAAAGCGGGATAGAAAAGCCTCCGCCAGCTGGTGGAAGCTTACAATTGATCCAGGACGAAGTTTTTGGAACCAGTCTAAAGCATTGCCAACCAGGGTGGTCGGGAATGTCTTCGCCTTCATGAGATCTGGCATGTCGTGCAGAGTCATGTGGTGATCAAAGTTGAGCAGGTGGCTGGCAGGGTCTCCATCTCCATTGTAGACGGCCAGGTTGGGCATTCGATTGCCGGTGGGTAGGGGCGTGGCCAGTACCTCGGGAGAGAGTGGGCTTACGCCGAGTTGGTTGATGACCTTAGCTATGGCAGCCGCGGTCTTTGCTTGCTCGGGGTCGGCTTGAACCGCCCTTTTACCTCTCGCCGGGTCGGCTCTTGGTGTCGACTCGAAGAAGCCCTCCTCTTCTTGCGTCCGTTTTCGTCTAGATTATGGGATATGGAACTGGGGGTGCGGTGGCCGCGGCGCAGCCTCTTGCGGTGCCAGGGGGCCCTCAGCCAGCCGGGCTACCTGCTCCTTAAGTTCTTCGAACATCCTCAGCATCATCCTTATCTCCGGTGATAGGCTAGAGTTGGGGTCTCCTTCCGCTGCGGGGTTGGTTTGAGTGGCTAAGTGTATACGTTGGCTCGTTCCAACGTCGACTTGGGTTAGGTTCTGGCTGGGCGCCTGCACGGTTTCGAGGTCCCCTTCCAGGTTGGGCGAATCCTCTACCGGTATGTTGTGACTTCTCGTTTGTACCATGATGGTTTCTCAATGAGTGGCAAAGAGAGTTATAAAAGAACTCGTCGTTTCCCACAGACGACGCCAAACTGTCGAGGTTGAAAGTCTCACAGTTGAATTCAGGAGCTGGTTTGGCCGAGCTGGACTTCTCTGGTCCGCCTCCGAGCTAGATTTTCTTGATCGGCAGTAGATCCTGCACAAGGAAAGCAAGGAAAAAGCGGGGTGACGACCCGGATTTTCCCCTCAAGCGTGCGAACGATTAGTATGCCTGAGCTGAAGAAGTAGTTGAGAGCAATTAATAACGAGATCCCTTAAATGAGGAGGGTTGAGCTCTATTTATACTAAGTTTGGGTCTGACAGCATTTAATGCGACGCAGCTTTATGTCCCATCAATGCTTTATGTCCCATCGGAACAGCTGGAACTGAGGTCGGGGTTAACGGGGTCGGGCCAGTCATCTAGCTTGGACATTGAGCTGAACGAGCTGCTGACGGAGCGCGGATTAGCCTATCTTTACTCGGAAGGTCGGCTCATTTAGCTCAGCTCGGGAACCCCTCGTCACACATGTTCTCCAAAACAGAGTTCTAACTCATTCCCTAATATCTTTATTCTTGAGGTCAATAAGATTGCAGTTCTTGCTAACCCGTAAATGAATCTGCCGTTGATCGTACGTAGACAAACTAAAACAAAGATGTCCATAATTAAAGTCAGAAAGATGGAAGCAATCAACTAACGGGCTGTACTTATCCCAACATAGCAATAATCAAGACAATTCCCGTGAAACTCTTTCATTTCATAGAATAAAATAAATTATCCTCTTATGTTTGGTTTCATTCAGTCAAAGGTTACGGAAAAACGAACAATCTTTCGATATACGCACATTATGCAGCAACAATAACTAATGTTTCATGTTCATTTTGTAAGAATGTATAAGTGATAAGATGCAGTGATGCACGTAAAGATTCTGCAAAATATATATATATATATGCACGTACTAAAATAATGGCTTTGATGTTGGTGGTGGTAATTGGAAACTCCATATCATTAGAAAAGCGCAGTTGCAGAAGAACATCGAATAAATCCTCTTTTGATGCAGCATCATCGCTGGCCCTTTTCGCTTTTTGCTCATTGATGATGTTATCGAGAACTTTGTCGATCCTGATTTTAATCTTCTCAAATTTTTGCTTCATTTTGTTAATAAAAGGAATAAACCTAAGAGAGGGAAAAGAATCAAGCATGTCAAATCCTCCCGCAAGCTCATTTACCTCCTTTACTAGAGCAATACATTCATCTGCATCTTTGCACTTACTGCCAAATGCTGCCATTGAAGTAATTCTAGTTGTTAACAACTCAAGTTTCTCACTGAGATTGATTGCATGTTTTGAACATGAAGAAATGGATTGAATAAGATTTTTCACTTCCTCTTCTCTCACTGACTTAAATGACTGGACTCGCTTGGTGCTTAAAAGCTCCATGATGCAAAATTTGTGAATTTGTCTCCAACAATCACCATATGGGGCAAAGATTATTCCTGCTTCACCATATGCAGCAATGTCAACAGCAAGAACTCTAGGCCTCTGAGCAAAACTGAGCTCATTTGTCTTCAACACAGCTTCAGCTGCACTTGGTGATGATATTACTATCACTGAACGTTCACCAAGTTTTAGGTGCATGATGGGTCCATGCTTTTTAGCTAGGTCACTCAAAGAATGATGTGATAAGGATGGACCTATCAGCTGATGCAAATTTCCGATAATTGGTAGCCTCAAAGGCCCTGGTGGCATTTTCGGGTGTGGTTTTTTGGGTCTTGATTTTTTGAGATGCTTTACAACCATGAACAAGAAGAAGAGGAAAGTGAAACAAAGAGTAAAAGAAGGTAGTTCCAACATTTTGTAACTGGACTTGTTTGAATAAGTTAATGAAAGATTTAGAGCTGAGAATATTTTCTCTCTTGTATTAGTTGTAGATAGCTATGATATAATCTATCAAAAAGATAACCCTTTCGTTATGATATCTGCTAGTTGGTCAATTGTGGAGATAAAACAAACTTGAAGTTGACTGCCAACGACATTTTTTTCGAATAAAGTGAACAGCAACCTCAATATGTTTAGTACGTGCATGATATATCGGATTAGCTGTGAGGTATATGGCGCCAATGTTATCACACCAAAGAGTAGGAGTGTGATACCACATGAAGCTCATTAAGAAACAGCTGAAGCAAACATAATTCAGCAGTGGTGTATGCAATGTCCCGATATTCTGCCTCAGTATTGGAATGTGCTATGGTGGTTTTTTTTTTAGCAGACCAAGAGATGAGATTGATTTGGAGCCAAGGAAAATACAGTAGCCATGCATATTTCGTCAGTCATTCGGACAACCAGTTCAATCAATCGGAGTCAGAATATGCATGGAGAGAAAAAGTAGAGGATGCATGATAGCGGAGCCCATGAGCAATGGTACCCTTGAGATATTGTAATATACGTTTCATTGCTGCCCAATGAGTACTTTGCCGATCATCCGGGCGTAACAAATTAAATTGTAACTCGGATTTGCGATTTTGTAATAATAGATTTGAGTTTTAAGATAGTTACTCGTAAATCAAAGACATAGTCTCTCTAGCGGGCTGAAATAACATTTTCTTTCTCTTTTATTTATTTATTTTTCATAATTCTTCAAAAGCCGAAGAGAGAAAAACCACCATAAAAATCATCATCATTACGCTGTAGAATTTTATGTTAATCATAATTGACAATGTGCTAGAAGATAAGGAAAAATTAGACAAGTTTTGCCAGCCAATGTTCATCATTATGGCATATCGTTACAAAACCACAACATCCCCAAACTTATTTTCTTACTAATGTTAGATAGAATAACAAAGAATTTTATTTGTATATTATTTTTGAAAATAGTGATTTATAAATGTGGGATAACTTATAGGGGGATTAAGAAAATTGGCATTATTAAAGTTTATCATAGATATACCATTTAAAAAAGTAATATAAGATTATGTAAGCTAAAGTTTAACGATTGAGTCAATTAAAATAATTAAATTAAGGTTAACTTTATTCATGTGTTTAATTATTCTAATTAATATGAAAAAACTCACTTATATGTGGTATAAAAAAAAAGGGAAAATCTCACATTTAGTCCCTATTGTTTGCAAAGTATCTCAGTTTAGTCCTTATTATTTAAAATGTCTCAATCTAGTCCCTATTGTTTTTCTAAAAGTTTCAATTTTATCTCTATTGTTTAAAGTTTTCAATTTTTTCCTTATTATTTCTCAAAAAGTTTCAATTTCATCCTTTTTATTTTTAAAAAATTTCAAATTCATCCCTATTGTTACTAAAAAAAATTTAATTTAGTAATTGGATAGTAGGGACGAATTTGAAACTTTAAGAAAATAACAAGGATGAAATTGAAACTTTTTAAAAATAATAAGGACAAATTTGAAACTTTTTAAAAAATAATAGGGACTAGATTGAGACATTTTAAACAATAAGGACTAAACAGAGACACTTTACAAACAATAGAGACTAAAACTATCTAGCTAAAAGTAATAACTACATTAAGCACTACTGAAATTTATTCACTAAAATTACTTAGCTATTACAGAAAAGTGACAATTAAAATATCCTCCAAAAGAAAAAATGTACACAAGAAAATTACAACAAAAAGTATTTTGGACAAATTGCTTACCTTGGTCGTCACTTTATTGGTATTGTGTTTCAAAATATTCGACCACTAACAAAAAAAAAATATTAAGAAAAAAAAGCATAAAATCATTTAGCAAAAAAATAAATTAATTAAGCATAATCTATTTTTATTCATAATCTGTTACCTTAGCTTTTGTATGTACATTTTTCTGAAATTAACAAAGAGGGATGTATTCTGAGAATTGGGAATGAAGAGCGGTGAGTATGTGGGAGATGAAGTTTGAAATGGGAAAGGGGAATGTTGCCTATTGAAGATAAGATGTAATTAAAAAGAGAAGAAAAGTAAGAAATGGGAAAAAGAATAGAAAAGTATGGGAAAGATAATAGAAAAAAGTAAGACTCATAATTGGAGTGAGATTTGACCCAAAACAAAAATAATAATTAGAGTGAGAAAAGAAAATAAAAAAAATAATCTTTTATAATTGGGGTCCAACTAATTCTTTTTAAATAATATATAAATATTTTCAAAAAAAGAAGTTGGGGGGACTGGCCTCTTGGCCCCCTTTCCTCCGCCCAACTAACTAGACTTCGACCATTGTGAACGCAGGTAGTGATTAGTATATAAGAATAAGTTGGAAATATAATGACATTCTCAATTCTATTTTAATTCTCATGTTTGGTATGAAGGAATGAACTTGGGAATGTCATTCTCAAGAGAATCTCATTCCCACATACATAAGAATAGTCATTCCAGACTAAATACATGGGAATGACCCATTCCCATGTATTTGAGAATCCACTTGACTACTATACCCCATTCCCATTATTTAGGAATCAACTTAACTACCATACCCTTTATAAATAATTTGTTTTACAATAATAATAATAATAATAATAATTAAAAAATATAATAATAATTATTATAAAAATATTAATAATTATTATTAAGAAATTAAAAATAATAATAAAAAAATAGTGATTAAATAATAATAATAATAATAATTAAAAATATAATAATATTATTATGATAATAATAATAATAATAATTATTATTATTATAATAAAAATAAAAATAATAATAAAAATGATAATAATAATAATAAATAAATAAAATAATAAAATAAAATAAAAATTATAATAGTGATGAATAATAATAATAATAATAATAATAATAATAATTATAAATATAATAATATTTTGTTAATAATAATAATAATTATTTTTATTTTTATTTATACTTATTATTATTATTATTATTATTATTATTATTATTATTATTATTATTATTATTATTATTATTATTATTTATGTTTATATTGTTTACGATTATATTTATATTTATTCTTAATTTTAAAACTATAATAATAAAATAACAATTATGTCATATTATACAAGTCATTCGCATTACTACTCTTAATTCCTAGAGCATACCAAACATATTATTCTCATTTCCAAGTTCATTCCATTCTCAATTTTATTCTATTCCTCGGTTCATTCTATTCCTGCCCAAATCTATTTTAATGTACCAATTACTACCTTAGATTCAACTGGCAAGCAAAAAAACAAAAACAAAAAGAAAAGAAAACTTCGATTCAAAAATATGAGTATCAAACTGGCAGGAAGATTCCAATAAAGTCTGCAACTCGTTCATTTTGTAATTTGTTTCACAACTACAAGGTTTTTAGGAGCTTCTAGAATCTAGATGCCGATGATTGGGTAATTATAATAACTTGGTTTATGTCCAACAGCAGAGCAAGAAAATCTTTTTGATGGCAACTAAATAAATAATTTTTTAATTATATAAGTATATATATTTTTTTAGTATGGGTCAATTAATTTTTTTTACTAAAAAAACATAGATTTTTAATTTTTTTTTTTAAAAATACATAAAATTTTTAACGTTATTCTGAGCCAATAGAGGCTGCAACCCCCACTAGCTCCTAGGTACCACCATTCCTGTTTATGTCAATCATTTTAGAATTCATTTTCAATCCATTTTCACTTGATTTAGCAATAGGGGCGGATGTACTCAACAGTGAGTCGAAGACTGCAAATTCTATTGATTTTAATTTTTGTTTTAAAAAATATATGTACAATTTTAAAATATTTTTAGTATAAAAATTAATTAGGTCTTATAAAAAAATATTATTTATATATGAGTGTTTCATTGTATTGAACAAAAATTTAAATCTACCCAATAATGAAAGAAATTAATCGTAACTCTTGTCATTTCATTTCAAAAGAGTGTTTAATTTTTAATCAACTTGTAGCATATATTAAGACACGCTACTATACGACGAAGTTTATAGAAGGAAATTTTTATAACTCCAACTAGAACCACAGAACCACAAGGCTAAGGATTCAATTTGAGCACGATTCAAATGAGAAAATAAACTTAACCTGTCTGATTGATACAGATGTTATTATACTCAGATTGCTTGGTAGAAATTTGTTGTGCTATTCCAGAGATAAAGGAATCCACCTCCACATGCTACTCCATAAAGCTTCTACCCTTTCCAAATGACGGTGACATAGAATCCTCAATTAATTGGAAATGAATTTGCTCATAATGTGATAATATAGTTATTTTATGAACAAAATTTATTATATTGTGAACAAAAATTAATACAATAATGAACTGATGATATAATTATAAGAAAAAATTGTAATAATTCATAACTATTAAAACTGTTAGATGTCGCTATTACGTTATGAGAAAGATCCTCAATTTAGTTGACGTATCAGACATATAATTGATGCAAGCTTGCAAGCAATTAATATAGAATTTTGTTATATTTCCTATCAGTGTCCATTTAGAGACACTATTTCACTATCAATAATGTTGGACCTTGCACTTTATTTCTAGTTTCAAAGCCTCCGGTGGAGCCCTTAATTTTACCTAATCATCTATGTGTCATAATAATTTTTGGAGTCTTTTGGTGTATTTTCTCTCAACAATCTTTGCTCTCTTCAGCATGAAAATGGCCATTCCTGATGTCTTTGAGTAAGGTATCAGATATAATTGAGCCTTCCAGTTGTTACTCATTACCCTAATTTTGTTTTTTTGAGAAATCAAAATCGTAATTTAAATTTAAATTTCTTATTATAATAGGTCACTTGACTATTCAATGATACAACAATGTCAATTAAAAGATACCACAGGTTATCAGCTAAGTTATTCCAAGGTTGGGGATCTTGTGAGACATTGTCAATGGCTTTCTGGGTCCAAGATGACAGCAATAGATTTGGATAGACTAGGCAAAAGGACAACATTGATGTCGAGGTTTGCTTAGAAATATTATTGCTTGCTTTTTAATCATCTAGATGAATCAGACATGGTTGTGGCATATATTGGATCTGAAAAAGTAGTGGTGTTGGAAATTTTCAGCTCCAAATCATGAAAGGCATAAAAAAAATGAAGATCCAGCTACTTTATCTGATTAACTGCCCTTTTTTCTTTATATTTTTCGGGTTCAATTCATTGGAAGCTCTTCATGCAATATTGGAATTACTGGTCTTGTTGGGTGGGTGATAGCTCTTCTTGAAAAGAAAGCGATCCAATTATACCTTTTAGTATGAGATTTAAGAGTAATTTAATGATTAATTATTTTTCTTGACAGTTAAGAGGTTAGAGTTTCAATCTCATAGGAGTGGGGGTTAAAAGAAAAAAAAACTGCATCTTTCAGTATGACTACTTTGTTATGACTTTACTCTAGTCACTAGCTCTGTCTTTAGCATCTAAAAAAAATAGATAGTAAGTGCTTTGACTACTAGAGATGGAACTGAATAGTGTAAGAAAAAAAAAATTTACAGATAATTAATTTGTGTTGAGGATAATAAACTAAAAAAAATATATATATATATTAATATATTTGTAATGAAATACACAAACCGAGACTCAAGTTTAACTCGATGTCCTTAAGGTTATAATGCTCCGCTAAGGTACTTACGGTTCGATAGCACTAACATCCCAGGATACAACGATTAGACCTTCCGTGTAAGTAGCACTTCAATACACAAAAGCTTGCGAATCGTCAGCGTTAATCTCTCTCTATTATGATGCAAAAATAGACTATGTGTACGTGAATTCATATGCTAAAGCTGTGCAAAGCTCTCCTATTTATAGGTGCAAACTAAGAGTGTAATCTGGCCGCCATAAATCCTTTCATAAAAATGCCACTTAAAAGCCAACGTTAAGAACAAGAAACGTCCTCTGCTAATGCCAATCGAGCACTTCCAAAAGCCTTTAGTAAATGCATACATAATTAATAAAACTGATCCCATGATCAGCTTTCCAACTTATGCAATCATTACTAAGCAATCAAAGCACCAGCTTTTCGTATGGCATTCAAAGTTGTTCAAAATGGTGAGTTTAAATAACAGAATAAAAAGCTTACTCAAACCTTTCCTTCTCTAATTTCTCTTTCACCTTTAATGTATTTTGACTTGAAAAAATACTACATTCATCTTCTCGAATGGTGAATGTGCACGAACCATGTCCCAATCATTTAGACATGTGAGACCCACTTAAAAATTAAGTAAAAAATGCAAGTCAAAAACATCTTTTTCCAACATTCTCCCACATGAAAGGAAATTAATAGGCCAGTATCTAATATGCAGACTTGAGAGAGAGAGTTTGGTAGAAAGACATTGCATCGGGATATGTGGCTTTTGGCTTTGAACCTTCCCTAGTGAAAACTATCGGATTTACTTGCTAACCAGTGAACGCGATATCTTGAACTGTTCAGATTTCGTGTAAATCAAGACAATAAAGATCATACAACATCTTTCTTACACTGTCAAATTCTCACGGTTGTGTTCATTTCAGCTGTGAACAACTCTCGGTATTCACGAGTACTCTAGAGAATTCAACCTTCAAATTCTTGTAGGATCGGCCCCTTCCTTACTTGTATAGGTGATGCTTATAAAGAGTATCCCTGCAATACCCCACCTGGATTTCCAAGATATAAGAATCATTAAAAGTATAGCTTAACCTATGAAACTCACAAGCAGTACTGTCTGCTCGTCATAGGAATAGGTGGGAGTATTACCCCCACAGTGCTCCCATTGAATTATACATAATTCAGTTTTTCCCTTTAAATCTAGATCCAGGGATCTCCTATCAACAAGGTAAGGTTTTCTATTATGATAACTCTTAAGAAATAGGCTTAAGACCCATTTCTCTCGACGATTTATAAACTTGCTCTCTCGGTAAACCTTTGGTAAGCGGATCCGCAATATTATCCTTTGACTTTATATAGTCAATAGAGATAATCTCATTTGAGAGCAATTGTTTAACGGTATTATGTCTACGACGAATATGTCTAGACTTACTGTTATACATACTACTCTGTGCCCTACCGATTGCTGATTGACTATCACAGAATATACAGATAGCTGGCACAGGTTTTTGCCACTTTGGAATATCCTCTAAGAAATGTCAGAGCCATTCAACTTCTTCAGCAGCTTTATCCAAAGCTATAAACTCAGATTCTATTGTAGATCTGGCTATACACATTTGTTTAGTGGATTTCCAAGATACAGCAGCACCTCTTAACGTAAAGACATACCTAGTGGTGGATTTTGAGTCTTTAGAATCAGATATCCAATTAGCATCACTGTACCCTTTTAGTACAGCTGGATATCTTGAAAAGTGCAACCGGTAGTTCAAAGTGTATCTAAGATACCTTAGAACTCTCACAACAGCAGTCCAGTTGGCTTGCCCTGGATTACTGGTATACCTACTAAGTTTGCTAACAGCAAGCGCAATATCGGGTCTTGTACAATTCATAATGTATATCAGACTACCAATTATCTGAGAATACTCTAGCTGAGATATCACTTCACTTGTGTTCTTAGCAAGGTGGCTATTCACATCCACAGGCTTCTTAGCAACACTGTCATCATCTTTACTAAACTTGTCCAATATCTTTTGTATATAATGAGACTGGGACAAGACTAGTTCATCTGATGTTTTAGTAATCTTCACACCTTAATTACATCAGCCACACCCAGATCCTTCATGTCGAAGTTCTTGGATAACATTTTCTTGGTAGCTTTAATGACGTTATTATCACTCCCAATAATAAGCATATCATCTACATATAGACATACAATGACATATTCTTGACTTTTGTCTTTCACATAAACACACTTGTCGCACTCATTAATTCCAAAGCCATTAGATATTATAGTTTTATCAATTTTTTCATGCTATTTCTTAGGCGTTTGTTTTAATCCGTAAACGGATTTTACAAGTCAACATACCTTCTTCTTTTTACCTAGAACCACAAACCCCTCGGGTTGTTCCATGTAGATTTCTTCTTCTAAATCCCCATTCAAGAAGGTAGTCTTCATATCCATTTGATGGATCTCTAGATTATTAATAGCTGCAATCACTATTAACATCCGAATGGAAGTAATCCTTGTAACCGGTAAATAAGTATCAAAATAATCAAGACCTTTTTTCTGTCTATATCCCTTGATGACAAGTCTAGCCTTATATTTATCAATTGATCCATCAGCCTTCATCTTCCTCTTGAAAATCCACTTACACCCTAGAGGCTTATTTCCAGGAGGAAGATCTACCAGTTCCCACGTAAATCATGCATGATGGACTCAATTTCGCTATTGACAGCCTCTTTCCATAAAGGAGCTTAAGGGGTTGTCATAGCCTTATTAAAGGTACGAGGCTCATTTTCTAACAAATAAATTAGAAAATCAGGACCGAAAGACTTAACCATCCTAGCCCTTTTGCTACGTCTCGGTTCGTCTTCAGCATCATTAGATATAGTCATTCCATCTATATCTTTCTCTTCAGTTCCATAAGTTCTCTTAGAAGAACTTGGTTTTTGTGTTTTCTTATAAGGAAATCTTTCCTCAAAGAATTCTACATTTCTCGACTCGATAATTGTATTTCATGAATATCAGTTATTTCTGACCTAATCACCAAAAATCTATATGCATCACTGTTCTGTGCGTATCCAATAAAGACAAAATCCACAGTTTTTGGACCAATCCTGACCATTTTAGATGCAGGAACCCCTACCTTAGCTAAGTACCCCCATACTTTTAAGTAATTGTAGGAAGGTGGTCGACATTTCTACAACTCATAATGTGTTTTGCTTAACTTCCTGTAGGGTACCTTATTCAGAATATGATTTGCAGTTAGCACTGCTTCTCCCCACAAGTTCTGAGGTAATCCTAAATTAATCAACAAGGCATTCATTATTTCTTTAAGAGTTCTGTTCTTACGCTCAACAACACCATTTTTTTTAGAAGAGTATGGTGTCGTTGTTTGGTGAATAATACCATGTTCAGCACAAAAATCCTCAAAAGGGGATAAATATTCTCCCCCTCTATCGTTTCTCAATATTTTTATCATTTTGCCCAGTTGATTCTCAACATCATTTTTGTATAGTTTAAATACATCAACAGCCTCATCCTTGCTCTTAAGTAAGTAAACATAACAGTATCTCGTACAATCATCTATGAAAGTGATGAAAATTTTTTCCCCACCTCTAGTTTGCACAAAGTTTAAGTCACAAACATCACTGTGAACTAACTCTAGAGGTTCGGAACTTCTTTCCACTGATTTAAAATAAGCTCTTGTTAACTTTGATTCCGTGCAAACTTCACATTTATTGTTGAGATTAAAATCAACTTTAGGCAATAGTCCTAAATTGACCAATTTTCGCAATAAATCAAAATTAACATGTCATAATCTATCATGCCATAAATTAGGATAATCCACAACATAAGCAAATGACTTGTTCTTATTAATAGAAGTAGATGGCTTATCAGCCTTTACAACAGTCATAACATTAAGCTTAAACAACCCATCACAATCATAACCTTTGCCTACGAAGACACCATTCTTAAGCAAAATAAACACCCCGGACTCAAAAACTAGCTTGAACCTATTTCTACTCAACAAGGATCTAGAAACTAAATTCTTCCGGATGTTTGGGATATGCAGCACGTTGTTGAGTGTCAGCTCCTTCCCTGAAGTCATTTTCAAAATAACATTTCCAACCCCATCTACCTTTGATGTGGAGGAATTCCCAATGTAGATGTTTTGTTCAGATTTTTGGTAGGTGGTGAAACTATTCACGTCAGAACAAACGTAACGAGTAGCTCCTATGTCCACCCACTACTGTTTTGGATTGCCAACCAAATTAACTTCTAACACGACCGCTGCCAGATTCATGTCGGACATTTCTTTACCCAGGTCTTCAACAGTATTAGCCTGAGCTTTTCTTTTCTTCTGAGCTCCCTTGTTGGCACGGAGTCTACAGTCTATAGCCTTATGTCCTGTCTTGTCACAGACGTAGCAGTTACCAACAAACTTCTTCTTATCAGTACCTTTCTTTCCTTGATTTTGGCCATTGAACTTCCTCATTTTGTTATTAGGGCCATACTCCACCATATTCGCCTTTGACTCTAAAGGCAGGAGTCCAACCCTTTTGTCATTCTTACGGTTGTCTGCTTCAATCTTCAACCTCAAAACTAGGTCTTCAACTGTCATCTCCTTTCGCTTGTGCCTCAAATAGCTTTTGAAGTCTTTCCAGCTAGGAGGTAACTTCTCAATGAGTGCACCAGATTCAAAAATTTCACCCATATTCATTCCTTCCGCATGACACTCATGAAGAATCAGTTGATATTCTTCTACCTGGGGCAATAGAGGCTTGGAATTTACCATTTTGAAGTCTAGGAACCTGGCAACTATAATTTTTTTCATGCCTGCATCCTCCGATTTATATTTCTTATCCAGCGATTCCCACAAAGTCTTTGCTATCAGGATTGGACTATAAACATTATACAATGCATTACGCAATCCGTTGAGGATATAGTTTATGCAGAGAAAGTCCGCATGCTTCCAAGCATCAACGACAACAACGGTTGGCATATCAAGATTGTCACCCAATTCCGGTGCATCCTCCTTCAAAAACCGGGTCAGACTCAAGGTGGTCAAATAAAACATCATTTTCTGCTGCCACATTTTGAAATCCCTCCCATCAAACTTTTCTGGCCTCTCGCCATGACTAGCAGGAGGTGCCACCACAAACGGCATAGTAGAAGCAATAGTTACCGATGGTCTTGCCAAGGGTACATTTTCATTCCCAGTGGATCCACCAGTTGATCCATTACCATGTATAGGTACTGATCTAGATCCATTTCTGTCATTTCCATTTCCAAGAACGTTAGGAATTCCAGTTTCGGTATTCATTTTAAATAAAGTCCAAAAAATTACCAACTGCACTAAAAATTAAAGTCAGTCTCAGATAATACTTTAATCAATTTACAAATTCTAATATTCAATACTTAACTTTAATTGACATAATTAAAATTAGTATTTATTAACACAAATCATTTTCAGTACACTCAACAAGAGAGTAGGCAAAAAATTTAATAGTGTCTAATTAGAAATCAATCAAACGCTATATATCTAGAGCCGAACAAGCAAGCCTTAAAACCTTTATAGTCTAATGCTCGAAATAAAAGATATTATATAGTTAAGAATAGACTCCAAAAGAATCTATTAAAAAATTAACCTAACTATAATGAATCATATAAGAATAGATGTCAAACAGAAGCATATCACATACTATTAATTATATGCAATAGAAAGATAGACAACTCATAAGGTGTTTTGCTGACTTTCTTATAGGGTACCTTATTCAGGATATGATTTGCAGTTAGCACTACTTCCCTCCCACAAATTCTGAGGTAATCCTAAATTAATCAACAAGGCATTCATCATTTCTTTAAGAGTTATGTTCTTACGCTCAGCAACACCATTTTGTTGAGGAGAGTATGGTGTCGTTGTTTGGTGAATGATACCCTGTTCAGCACAAAAATCCTCAAAAGGAGATACATATTCTCCCTTTCTATTGCTTCTTAGCATTTTTATCCTTTTGCCCAGTTGATTATCAACCTCATTTTTATACAGTTTAAATACATCAACAGCCTCATCCTTGCTCTTAAGTAAGTAAACATAACAGTATCTCGTACAATCATCAATGAAATACTTTTTTCTACCTCTAGTTTGCACAAACTTTAAGTCACAGACATCACTGTGAATTAACTCTAGAGGTTCGGAACTTCTTTCCTCCGATTTTAAAGGAGCTCTTGTTAACTTTGATTCCGTGCAGACTTCACATTTATTGTTGAGATTAAAATCAACTTTAGGCAATGGTCCTAAATTGACCAATTTTCGCAATGAATCAAAATTAACATGTCCTAATCTATCATGCCATAAATTAGGATAATCCACAACATAAGCAAATGACTTGTTCTTATTGATAGAAGTACATGACTTATCAGCCTTTACAACCTTCATAACATTAAGTTTAAACAACCCATCACAATTATAACATTTGCCTACAAAGACACCATTCTTAAGCAAAATAAACACCCCGGACTCAAAAACTAGCTTGAACCCATTTCTACTCAACAAGGATCCAGAAACTAGATTCTTCCGGATGTTTGGGATATGCAGCACGTTGTTGAGTGTCAGCTCCTTCCCTGAAGTCATTTTCAAAATAACATTTCCAACCTCATCGACCTTTGATGTGGAGGAATTCCCCATGTAGATGGTTTCTTCAGATTTTTGGTAGGTGGTGAAACTATTCACGTCAGAACAAATGTAACGAGTAGCTCCTGTGTCCACCCACCACTGTTTTGGATTGCCAACCAAATTAACTTCTGACACGACCGCTGCCAGATTCATGTCTGACATTTCTTCTCCCAGGTCTTCAACAGTATTAGCTTGTGCCTTTCTTTTCTTCTTAGCTCCCTTGTTGGCACGGAGTCTACAGTCAATAGCCTTATGTCTCGTCTGGTCATAAACGTAACAGTTACCAGCAAACTTCTTCTTATTAGTACCTTTCTTTCCTTGATTCTGGCCATTGAACTTCTTCCTTTTGTTACTAGGGCCGTGCTCAACCACATTCGCCTTTGACTCTAAAGGCGGGAGTCCAACCCTTTTGTCATTTTTACGGTTGTCTGCTTCAATCTTCAACCTTAAAACCAGGTCTTCAACTGTCATTTCCTTTCGCTTGTGCCTCAAATAGCTTTTGAAGTCTTTCAAACTAAGAGGTAACTTCTCAATGAGTGCACTAAATTCAAAAGTTTCACCCATATTCATTCCTTCCGCATGACACTCATGAAGAATCAGTTGATATTCTTCTACCTGAGGCAATAAAGGCTTGGAATCTACCATTTTGAAATCTAGGAACCTGGTAACTATAAACTTCTTCATGCCTGCATCCTCTGATTTGTATTTCTTATCCAGCGATTCCCACAAAGCCTTTGTTGTCAGGATTGGACTATAAACATTATACAATGCATTATCCAATCCGTTGAGGATATAGTTTATGCAGAGGAAGTCTGCATGCTTCCAAGCATCAACGACATCAATGGTTGGCATATCAGGATTGTCACCCAATTCCGGTACATCCTCCCTCAAAAATCGAGTCAGACTTAAGGTGGTCAAGTAAAATAGCATTTTCTGCTGCCACCTTTTAAAGTCCCTCCCATCAACCTTTTCTTGCCTCTCGCCATGACCAGTAGGAGGTGCCGCCACAAATGGCGTAGCAGAAACAATAGTTACCGATGGTCTTGCCAAGGGTATATTTTCATTCCTAGTAGATCCACCAGTTGATCCACTACCATGCATAGGTACTGATCCAGATCCATTTCCGTCATTTCCATTTCCAGGAACGTTAGGGATTCCAGTTTCGGTATTCATTTTAAATAAAGTCCAAAAAATTACCAACTGCACTAAAAATTAAAGTCAGTCTCAGATAATACTTTAATCAATTTACAAATTCTAATACTCAATACTTAACTTTAATTGACATAATTAAAATTAGTATTTATTAACACAAATCATTTTCAGTACACTCAACAAGAGAGTAGGCAAAAAATTTAATAGTGTCTAATTAGAAATCAATCAAAAGCTATATATCTAGAGCCGAACAAGCAAGCCTTAAAACCTTTATAGTCTAATGCTCGAAATAAAAGATATTATATAGTTAAGAATAGACTCCAAAAGAATCTATTAAAAAACTAACCTAACTATAATCAATCATATAAGAATAGAAGTCAAACAGAAGCATATCGCATACTATTAATTATATGCAATAGAAAGATAGACAACATGCAAAATTAAACTGAAACAATTCTAATAGAGATTGATTCTAACAGAACTTTAATTCCAATACAGTGCACAAATTAAATAATTGCAAAATTATAACCTTAAGATTGTAGGAAAAAAATTGCAGATAATTAATTTGTGCTGAGGATAATAAACTAAAGAACAGTAAAATAATATATTAATATATTTGTAATGAAAAACACAAACCGAGACTCGAGTTTAACTCAGTGTCCTTAAGGTTATAATGCTCCGCTAAGGTGCTTATGGCTCGATAGCACTAACATCCCAGGATACAACGATTAGACCTTCCGTGTAAGTAGTACTTCAATACACAAAAGCTTGCGAATCGTCAGCGTTAAACTCTCTCTGTTATGATGCAAAAATGGACTATGTGTATGTGAATTCGTATGCTAAAGCTGTGCAAAGAACAAGAAACGTCCTCTGCTAATGCCAATCGACGCAGAGATAAAGCACTTCCAAAAGCCTTTAGTAAATGCATACATAATTAATAAAACTGATCCCATGATCAGCTTTCCAACTTATGCAATCATTACTAAGCAATCAAAGCACCAGCTTTTCGTATGGCATTTAAAGTTGTTCAAAATGGTGAGTTTAAATAAGAGAATAAAAAGCTTACTCAAACCTTTCCTTCTCTAATTTCTCTTTCACCTTTAATGTATTTTGACTTGAAAAAATACTACATTCATCTTCTCGAATGGTGAATGCGCACGAACCATGTCCCAATCATTTAGACATGTGAGACCTACTTAAAAATGAAGTAAAAAATGCAAGTCAAAAACATCTTTTTCCAACAAATAGTACTTTTATCCATGATCCCAGAATTTCTCCAAAATGTCGGCCAACTTTCTTTGATAGGTCCAGAGTGGAAAGTGAATCTAGCGGATCAAGTTTCAAGACTTTAGTATATTCACACATGCATTAGGCCAGTCAAGGATAGAACTCTAGAGTAGTAGGGAGTGTCGAACCCGCGACTTCGCAAGAGTAATTTCACCTCGACTATCGCTGGATATATCATGGCCCTGGGGACTTAATATACCCAAATATAGTGAGAGTAAACAACAATCTGTAATTGGAAAAAAACCTATACACTTGGTTGGAGAATTGTAGTAAGATCTCACAGTATTAGGTCCACTCTAACAACTTTCTTATCTTTTTCTTTACATGTAGGGGATTTGAAGTACTTTTCCTACATCTAGGGATCTTTTATTTCAGTTTTACTCTAACAACTTTCCTATATTTAATCAATCCCTTAGTTTATGGAATTCCTATATATTTCAGTTTCACTCTAACAGCTTCCATATTGTAGGGACTCCCTATTTTTATTTTATTTCAATATTCTCTTCTTATTTTAATTAAACATATTATTTTGATATTTTTTCCTTTACATATGTTCATTTTTGTTGGAGACATTCTATTTAATTATTAATATAAATTTTTATTTTTTAATATTATTTAATTTAAAACTTTTTCATTAATTTTTAATTTTTAATTTATATTTTTTTATTGTTCATGATAATATTTTATTATTTATATTTTATAATATTATTTTTTTATTCATTTTATTTTTTATTTTTATTTTATTCATTATTCATGACGATATTCTATTATTTATATTTTTATTAATTTTATTTTTTATTTTATAATATTATTATTTTAATTAATTTTTTGTTTAGGGGATGGGGTAGGAAATGATGTTTTCTCTCTTACATATACAAAAGTTGAAAATGGGTGTAGGAGTCTTTTACAATTGAAAGGATAGGGATAGAAGAGCTATTGGAGACCAATTTTACCAATCCCATCCGTACATGTGGAGTATAGATGCATGTAGGGAGTCTCGACCTTAATCCCTAAACTAATGTCCCATCCGTGTGCGTTACGTTAATTTAGTAATTTCTAAATATAGCGTCAAATTATCTACTTTATACTTAAGATCATGTATCGATTCACTAGAAAATATCACCCCATTATACAATTCCAAAATTTCCCAAGATTTTGTAGAACCCTCAAGCTCTAAATATTAATATATTTAGTAATTGTTAAATATAGCATAAAATTATCTACTTAAGGCTAGCTAGGTTTCAATAAATATGACCTCAATGAGTTCCCTTATCATGATATGCTATTTAAAGTATTGAAGAACGGAAAATGGAACAAAGCTCATTGCAGATGCCCTCACCAATTTTCTTATGTTTTTATTGTGTTTGAATAAATTTTGCCTCAGCGATGAAAGCTTTCACAATAACAAATTCCAGTGAGACAGGATATGATTTTCAGAATAAGTTTAGAAGTTAAAGAATTGCAACTTCGCTTGTATAAGAAGGTGTTAAGAGGCTGGACTCAACGAAGAAAATGGAATCACTTCTTGTGAGAGCATAATACCTTTTTATTTAATCATTAATAGAAGAGAAGTTCGTGTGAGAGTTGATTTGACTGACTTGGGGTGTGATAACCTGAACCCGACATGCATTTAATAGCACTTGACTGCATTTGATTAAATGTTTAATTAGTTAAATCAACCAATTTGCACAATTTTAATATTTCTCTTGGAAGCATTTAGTAATTGTATACTGAATAATTAAAAGATTATTACCTATTCCTAATAATTTTAGTAATTGAAATTCTTTTCTTGTGATTAATTAAGTGTTACCTTAAATGTTAGTGTTTAATTGTATTTGACTATTTGTTTATATTAACTTTCATTTCTAGCTTAATATTAACTTTATAATTCTTAAAATGTTCTAGAAATGGTTAAATTAATTATTTTAAATGAATATTGATTACCTTGATTGTTGTGATTATTTTAATAATCTGTTTTGGTTGTCTTGCATCAAAATCACTCGATTTTCAAAAAAAAAAAGAAAGTAGCTCCGAGCCGGAGTAAATTTTAAACTATGATGCTTTCCAAAAATGATATATTTCTTAGATTCTTTGAGATTTAATTGTTGTTCTTCTATTGATGCAAAGTGCATAGCATATCGAGAGAGATAGCTAGGAAATGAATTATAGTCCTCAACAAATAGTGAAAACTAGTATTTAGATGACTTAAATTTTATATTTTAATTGTTGCTAGCTAGAATTAATATTTTCATAGTTGTTTTAACTTAAAAATGCATGAAATAGGCTAGTTTGACCAAGTTTAAGTTAGTTGACCAAGCCTTGACCAAGTTGACCTTGTGTCATCTTTTAAAATAGCTTAAATAGCACAAAAATAAAAGAGCTGAAAACAGAGAGAGAGCTAGCCGAAAATGAGGGAGAAGAAAAAAAAAAGATTTCAAGCCAAAATCTTCGATTCTTTGCGTGAGCTTGCACGGGGTGGTTTCCGAGGCGTCCTACGAGGTTTTCCTAGCGTCTAGGAGCGTCTAAAGTGAGGGTTTCATCGTTATTTGCGCATTTGAAATATTTGTATCTAAACTTTGATTTTTGGATTTTATGCGTAGATCGTTAGTTTAATCGTTTTAATGCTTAAAGAATGTTCCTTGTTGATTGTAGAACATGTATTTATAGCTTTTTAACATTTTCTGCGGTTAAATGTTGAGATTGTAATTTAAATTGGTTGTTGAATAGTATTTTGTGAATAGTAAATCCTTGAAATGATGAAGTTGCTCCGTTATGCTGTCCGTTGATGTAGAAATGTGCTTGATATGCTAGAATGCCTAAATGTGTGGTTTAATTGGAATGTGTAATGGAAAAACAGAGAAAAACGGCTTAGTGAAAGTCGGGGTCGTTTAGGTCGAGTTTAGCATTTTCTCGTTTTGCGTGTTGGCATTGTTTCGGGAGGCCATGGAAGCACTTTTGGTGCGATTATGGCATTGGTTGGGTGTTTGGTTGATACAGTTGTAGTTCAAACGAGCAAAGGGGGAAATCGGGACTTTGCGTGAATTCTAGGGTAAAGTAGGGTTTCGGGGTCTTTAGACGTGCCTTATGGTGACCTAGGAGGATTGGTGAAGTCGGTTTCCAAAGCTCATGGCTCGTTTGAAAGTAGTAGTGTTTTGAAGTTGGGGTCATTTTTGTGATTTTGTGTGTTTTCATAGAATATTGCTTATAGTATGTTTATATTGATTATAGAATGCTTATATTGCTTATAGAATGCTTATGTTGCCTATAGAATGCTTATAATGCCTGTAGAATACTTGTTGTTGCTTAATAATTTTAGTTGGTGTTATTCTTGTTACTTGTTTGATTGCAAATGCTTGTTAATGCTTATTACGCTTGTTAGAGTTGATTATTGATTGAAATGTTTATCAATTGTTGAGAATGCTTGATATCGCTCGTTTATCGCCATTGTATCGAGTCTTGCATTGCATAGCGTCTCGCACGTGAGTGATGGGCCTCTCTAGGTAGCCTCGGGTTGCCAGTGTTCGTTGCTCTAGCTCCGTAGCTATTCCCTCTTCTCGCTTAGTTTGCCTCCCAGGGAGTTTTGGGTTGTAGAATTGATGGATACTTCCGGGGTATTCCAAACTGGTGTTATAAGGTGGTTTGGGCCTGCGCGTCATCGTTAATGTCATCGGAATCGTGATCGGTACATTACTCGCTCGAGTGAACCACAGCCTTCAAAGTGTGGTATAGCTTTGATTGGTTGTGTTAATGCTTTTCTTAATTGTTTATTGTATTGTTGTATATATATTGAATGCCTTTTATTGATTGTATTGCTTAATTGTACCTATTTGCATTGCACGATCTTCTTTCTCTCCAATTCGATATCTGTCTCGCCCTCACTGAGGATACGTATTGTGTATACTCACTCCTCACTACCACATTTCAGGAAATGCCTTGTTAGCTGAAAAGTTCGTGGATATGTGATAGTTCGTGCCTGAAGAGTTGTCTTGCGTGTTTTGTGGCTTGAGCTGTCAAAGATGTTAAGATGTATATTCATATGTTATATGTATTTAATGTTAAAACGAGATGTAATTTAAGTTTCACTAGATTATGTATTTAGTTAATGTAGCTTAACTTCAATGTATATTTGTAATGACTAAGGAAAAGAGAAAGAAAGATATGATAGTTTAGCTTATGAAATAGGTTGGTGTAGTTTAATTGCTAAGCTTGAATATATAATTACTTGTGATTTGCTTGTTGTGAACCAAGGCTCGGATGGTCTTGAGGTGGTTGAATGTTTGGACATGGTTTTGGACCACCTATATGCTGTCGCAGGTTTTACATTTCGCCTAGAAACAGGGGAGACTTCGTCCGTTTTCCCTGAAAATTATGCCCGGGTTTTGTTTGGGTTGTGATTAGATCGATTGATAGAACTTCCGGTCTCGAGAGGGATCGGGGTGCTACATGGGGGACCATCACAGCTCCTTGCTTCTCTTAGTTGTTCCTGTGAACAATCTCTGTGGCATACACGGGGGATCTACTTAAGTTATTATTATTATTATTATTATTATTTGGATAAACCAACCAATTAAAGATAATCATGATACGGCAGACGATTTAGCTGCTACAGTTTGTTATTGAATTATTAGGACAAGCCTGCAAAGTTTTATAGGGGTCAAGCGAGTAATAGTGAAGTTTACTTCTCAAAATTACTAATGTTTTCTCAGTTCCCCCTCTAATTAAAATTATTGGTTGAGAACTCTGGGTTACTAATTTCTTTTATCAATTACTCATTTTATTAGAAATATTAAGTTAGGGGTTCTTATGTATCAAATTTCTGAAGTATCATTTTTATTTATTAAGGTTTTATCTGTTTTTATGGCATATTTTTTTTTCTTTTTTAGGTGAGAGATGACATATGTTTGAGAGATTAGATTTTGTATTGTAATATTAAAAGTCTTGCGGGTTTAGGAAAAATAATTTTCTTAGACTCACAATGATCAAGACCCTGAATTTTTTTTGACGGATTTGGGTGCGTGACAAAGTGGTAAATTACCCTTGTCAAAAGGAAGTCTAAGATCGAATAAGTAAGCTTCCGGTTTTTTCTCCCACAAATGTGAGTTATTTTTAATTATTAGCGATTATACTTATAGTTAGTATATATTTTCTTTATTATACTTATAGTTAGTATATATTTTCTTTCATGTATTGCAATTATTATTTTTTCTCTAAAAAAGAGATAAAAGTAGGTCTAAAAAATTATAAAATAGCATGGCCCAACAATGTAATTGCCTCATGAGAACATTTTCCAATTAATCTAGGTTTGGGCCACGGGGGAAACTACAAAGTAAAATATATTATATAGACTTCTTAAACCCGAACATATAGTAAAATACTTTATCACACCCTTATGAGAAACGACTGCTAATTTTACCATTTTGGCTGCTTACACAGTGATTGCTTATCTTTTTAGCTAGTTAAAGTTGCAAAATACAAATGAATTTCGCCCTTAAAATTAATTGCTAACATGATAAGTGAAAAGCCAGTGTAAATAGATTAGAGAGGCACGGAAACAAAAGTCTTGAAACTTTTCTCCCTTTTCCTCGCATTTTACGTGCGAAAAAGATGTTCGTCTTAATACAATTTCCTTGCGTGAGAAATTCATTTTTTTCTTAATCACGTTCTCTTTTCTCAAAGGAGAAAAAGAAAGTTAGAAGAGAGTTTACACTATAACAAGAAAATGGTGAAAGCTTTGAACTTAAATTTAGACATCTTTATTTCATCATTCGAATGGTGTTTTCTTACATGTATCATAACAAATAAAAGGGGTTCTTATAATAAGACAATTGACATGTATTCATCAAATCCATTAAACCTAATTGTAAGTTGTAACACTAACTTATTGCTATATTCTTACAAGACTATAGAAATCCATTCATGAAATTCTCTAAGTACATGAGGATGGAGTGGCAATCACATACAAAGCATTTTGCCTTTTCACAATCAACCCAAAAGCTTCACTCATGTCAAGCATATTTGGTTCAAGACCATCTGGGAGCTTCCAATCAAAGTGATACAATAGCAAAGCAAGTGAAAGTTCAATGGTTGTAATAGCGAACGAAATTCCAGGACATATTCGTCTACCAGCCCCAAATGGAATATACTCAAAATTGATTCCTTTGTAATCAATAGTTAACCCCTCAAACCTCTCTGGTATAAAGCATTCAGCATCAGGCCAATGTTCAGAATCTCTAGCTATGGCCCAAAAATTAATAATGACTTTTTCCTTCATGGGTATATCAAATCCATTAATCTCACACTTTTCTCTATATTCTCTTAAAATCAAAGGCGTAGGAGGGTGTAACCTCAATGTTTCCTTGATAACTAAGTTCAAGTATTGTAGTTCTTTAATATCTTCCTCGGTGATGTTCTTCTTTTTGGTAAGAACTTGTCGTACCTCGTCTTGTGCCTTATGCATAACTTTAGGATTTTTCAACATTTCAGACATGACCCATTCCATGGTTGTCACTGCAGTCTCTGTACCTGCGGAGAATATGTCCTGAAAAACAAAATTAAGTATACATATTTATTTAACTTGATGAACATGGTCAACATAACAAGAAGTAATGCTACCTACACTTGAAAAAGTTAAGGAAAAAAAATTCAAATCCCTCTTTTTTTGTCTTAGATATTTTTCTCCTTTCAAGTCCTTCAAACTTAAGTGTTAGTCAATTTTAACATATTAGGGGTATCATGGTTATTTAACATTAATAAAAAAAACCAACCAATAGGTAAAAATCACGTGGTCCCCACCCCACTCGCTCTTTCCCCCATTCTGGGCTTCTAGCCCTTCCTTTCCACTTACTCCATCCATCCCCTAACTCATCCCCCTATTCTCCCTACTAGGAGTGTACAGCGAAATCGCTAACCTGCCCAAACCGTCTAATCCAACCCAAACTAACCAACTTTTGATGGTTTCTTAAAAGTTTGGTTGGTTATGGTTTAAGGTTTCATAGGAATCGACCATATGATTTGATTTATGGTTTTCACCTTCCTCCACATTTTTAATCTCTCTCCTATTTCATTGAAGAAATCAAAAGACACTATGAGTAACTCGCTCTGTATTTTAAATTTCTATAACACAGTTACTTTCTTTAAATGCGACTATAAGTTAAACTGAATGTATGATTTGGCTTGGTTTGGGTGGTTTGATTTCTTCAAATGTGTTTTTTTTTCAAGGAAGAAGAAAAGGCATGAGAGCAAAAGAAAAAAGGCTCCCAATTATTTTGCCTTTCTCTTACTATTATTTTCTCAATTACATGAACAACTTCTTACAACAAAAAAGGCATTTTTAACATAACCAACATCAACAACAGAGCAACACAACAACATTTACATTACACACTTCTTCGTCACCTCCCTCACATACTAAGCTTCTCACCATATTACATTACATAGACATAGATTTTAATTTTAGATTAATAAGAAGAAAGATTTTTAACGAAAAATTACCACCTTAAATTCGCTTTCTTGCTCGATTTTTCATACCTTTAAATCTCTCTGTGTTGGAAAAAAATATAGCGGAAAGATTTTATTAGGTCGTGAAAAATGAGTTAAGAAGAAAATTAAAAGATGCAGTACCACATAAAGAGAGTTTCAGTGGTTTTGATAGGTGTATGATTTGGCTTTGGTTTCAATTTTTTCAAACTAAAGGTATTGGTTTGATTCGAAAAATAAAGTTTAAACTGCTCAAAACGACCGATGCACACCTCTACTCCTTGCATCTTAACCTCTACCCTAAACCATTACCCCCATCCTAATCCTTACTTCCACCGTCAAAACTGCCACCATCAACCTGTAGTAGCCTCCCTTTACCCTTTAAAACCGCCACTACAACCCCATCCACCCACCCACCTCCATCTTTTTTTTTCCTTCTCCAGTCTCCACGCACACATTACAAACAACATTACATATACACTAAACACATACACATATACACTACACAAATGCACAAAAAACACGCACATGGAGATTGAGGATGGGCGATGGTAAGTTTGGGATTTACTGTATGGATGGCGGGATTGGTGGTGGTGGGTGGCTACTTTGGGTAGGGTTGGAAGGGGCTAGGGTAGAGGCTATTAGAATAGCGGTTGTTTTTTTCTTTCTTTTTAGTTTTTCAATGCATGAAATGAGTCAAATGACCATAAGGCCCCATGTCAGCATTTACTAAGGGTAAAATAGTCAATTTACATAGTTAACTCATTTTTAACTTGAGGGTTCACTAATGGAGGACTTGAGAAAGGAAAAAAATTGAGATACCTATTTGGTCTAAGACCAAAAGCTTAGGGCTCCAATATCTTTATTTTGAATAAGTTATTAAAAAAGTTCTATTCAAGCCAATATGATTGGCACATGCGTGTTCATTAAATTTGGTATTGTAGGGAGATTTAGGAGTACTCGTCCTGGTAATTGGAAGAATAGTGTTCGAATCTTAAGAAAGTAGAGGGTGAAAAAGAAAATTTCAATATTGTAGGGTTTAGTTCTTAAACAGATTATGCATATCATAATAACATAATCTATTTCCTATATGCACATGATATATACAGAAATCTAAACTTCTTCCATCCTAATTTATTTACATGAGGTAAGATGTACGTACTAAAACGATGGCTTTGACGTTGGTGGCGGTGATTGGAAAGTCCGTGTCATCAGATTCCTGCAGTTTCAGAAGAACATCGACTAAATCCTTCTCTTTTGATGCATCACTGGTGGCCCTTTTCGCCTTGTGCTCATTGATGATGTTATCAAGAACTTTGTCCATCCTCTTGTGCATTTTCTCTAATCTTGACTTCATTCCATTAACAAAAGGAAGAATTCTAAGAGATGGAAAAATATCTAGCATGTCAAACCCTCCAGCCATCTCAGTTCCCTCTTTCAACACAGCAATGAATTCATCTGCATCTTCACACTTATTACCAAATGCTGCCCTTGCAGTGATGCTTGTTGTTAACAAGAAAAATTCCTTACTGAGATCGATTACATGTTTCGAAGATGACAAAGAAATGGATTGAATAAGATTTTTCACTTCTTCTTCTCTCACTGACTTAAACGACTGGACTGGCTTGGTGCTTAAAAGCTCCATCATGCAAAACTTGCGTATTTGTCTCCAGAAATCACCGCATGGAGAGAAGACAATTCCTGATCCACCATATGCAATAATGTCAATAGCAAGAACTTTAGGCCTCTGAGAAAAGCTAAGCTCATTTGTCTTCAACACTACTTCAGCTGCACTTGGTGAAGAAATTACAATTGCTGAACCCTTTCCAAGTTGTAGGTGCATGATTGGTCCATGCTTTTTAGCTAGGTTTCTCAAGCAATGATGTGGTAGGGATGGACCTATCAGCTGGTGCAGGTTTCCAATGATTGGTAGCTTCCAAGGCCCTGGTGGAGATTTCGTGTATGGCTTTTGGGGTCGTGATTTGTTGAGATGTTTTACACCATAAACAAGAATAGGAGAAAAGTGAAACAAAGAGTAAGAGAAGGTATTTCAAACATTTTGTAACTGGAAGTTTTTTTGCATAAGTGAATTTTGGGAATTTGTTTACACTTGTAGCTTGTTTCCAAAGGTTGCGGATTGAGTTGCAAAGGAGATTTTATCTAGCAAATTTTCCGTGGATTGGTCTACAAATCATTCTAAACAACTAATGAGTTAACTACTCTTCAATCCGACTAACAAATTGTGCTATACTAACATCAGTGTAAGCCCTACAGAATATATTTTTCACAGCTAAAAAATCTTATATCTTTTATCAATGAATATATTTCCCAACACCAATTGTGACGACACGTAATACAAGACAACTTTTTTTTTTTTTTCCAATTACAAGACAATTTATTAATGGCTACGGAATGGAGAATATCTCATGTTTCTTATCTATTCTTTTGTGGTCAAGAAAATGTCGTGTTAAATTAGTACAATTAAGATTACCACACCATTGATATACGTTGAAACTAGCTAGGATTGGTATGGTACACAGACTTGAATTTTCTTTTTGTCTTTTGTCACCATCAGTGTCACCCTTCTCTAATCTTATTCAAGAAAATAAAACGAGATTAAAAGCATGATTTTAACAACTAATGCAAGGAAGTTGTTCCAAGATGACTTTTCTTTTTCGCATGTAAGGAGCAAGGAAAAGGGTAGACAATTTTAAAGGTGAAATTCATCCGTCTTTTTGCACCATTAACTAGCTATGAAAATAACTAATTATTGTGTAATTGGGAAAAGAGCATGCCAAGTAAGCATGATAAATTGATGATAAAAATAGTGTATCTAGAATTATATGCCGAAAATATGACAATATTTTGGTGGTGGCATAGACGTGCATTACTTCCAAGTACGTTCAAAATTAAGAAGTCTATATTTTAGATATTACTTTGTAATCTCCCTAGCAGCCAAGACCCAAATTAATCGGAATATGTTAGTTATGTACAACCTGTTTGAAAATGTTTTCTAGAATAGTTTTCAAAAATGAGTTTTAAGAATAAAAGAACATAAAATTTGGTTGAGTAGTATTGTTCTTTGAACAAGTTTTTAAGATGAAGATACCTTTATAATTATATGAATAATTTTTTTTGTTTTATCGAACTAAAGTTTTTTTTTATTATACTCATTAATTTAATTAATTAATTTGTAATTTTAGTTTATTAATTTTCATTTATTAATTAATTATTTCAAAATATTAATAAATCAATGAAATTGAAAATTAATAATAATTTTAATTAATAAATAACAACCTCTCCCACAAAAGAAGAGTGAATAGTTAATAATAGTTTTAATAAATAAATAACAAAAAAATTAATTAATACTTACAATATAATTAATTTGATTTTAAATTAATGAATTTAATTATTTACTGATTTATAATAATCAATTTATTAATTAATTATCTTAAAATTATTGATAATTAATTAAACTGATAGTTAAGAAAATATTAATTAAAAAAATTATTCAATTTACACTATGTAATTAACAAATAATATCATAATTAATTTAATTTTGAAATAATAAATTAATATGTTATTAGTTAATTAATTAGGTATTAATTTATTATTAATTGTTAATTTCAAATAAGCTTAATTGAATTATCAATTAACTTTTTTATTAAATAATTTACTAAATTAATATTTATATATTATTTATTAATAATTAATAAAATTTTTAAATAATAAATAAATAAATTTTTTAGTTATTATTAATTGAATTAAATTTAAATAAATTTTCAATTATTAAAAACATGTGTCAGGGGTGTTGTGGGGAAGGGCAGGGAACAAGAGCACATGAAAATAAAAATAAAAATTGTGTTTTTGATTTCTTGTTCTTGATAACATATTTCTAAAACTAATTTTTGAAAACAATCACCGAAAACAAACCATACCAAATAAGTTTTTCTATATTTTATCTTTCGAAAGCAAAAAAAAAAATAGCTATTTTCAAAAACAGCTCCAAACAGCCCCGTAACTTTTGATTCTAATACATTGTTGGGCGATATTTAGAAGGTAGTTTTGAGGAAAATAAAAAAAGCTATTTTTCTTTTTGTTGGAGAAAAATAATAATTACAATAGATGAGGAAAAGTTAATTATACAAGCTATAAAGTATAATCACTTGTAATTATAAAATCAACTCTAATATATTGGGAGAAAAAACCCAGAAGCCCTCTAATTTTTCTTTAGAGTCCTTTTGACAAGGGAAATTATATTGTGCGCGTTTATACCCTTAACTTAGTATTTCTAATAAAATGAGTAACTGGTAAATGGAAATAAGTAATCAAGAATTTTTTTGTCAATTTTGCTTCGAGTAGAGAATTGAGAAAAACTATATATGTCAAGTAAACTAACGACTAAAAAGTTATGAGGAGTAAACTTTACAATGATTGACTTAATAGACCCCCTTTGAAAATTTGAAAGAAGGGTGGAAGACCTATTTTATCTCAATAATTTGATGATAATTAAACACTAGTTGCTAAATAAGAACCAAATCATCTACAATATTGTGATTATCTTTGCTTGTTCGGTTCATAAAATAAATATAAAAGCCAATTTATCGTATATATTGAACACAATAAATAAATACAACAAACTCTCTCTAACAACTTTAGGTAGCAATTGGTATCTTGGAGTGATTTTGGACAAAAATAGAATAAGTTAATGAATAAAATGGTCTGAAAATATAATAAACTTGTGAAATCGTATGTCATGCTAGTATGCTTTAAGAATGAATAGATTAATTCTAAGCCTATGTTTGGTAATCAGAAGGAGAATCTATATCACTTGTAGAGGCATCTCTATCACTCGTATCACCTTGATTAACATCTGAATCACCTCTAGAGTTATCATCTACTGGTGGAGGAATGGATCAAGGTCACCCAAGTCATTATCCTGCAACTTAGGCTTTTCAATGGCTTTGCCAATGTCTTCAATAATGGTCTAATCCTCAAAGAAAATTGTAGATGATAATAATTGTTGGCAAAAATGCTTTTATCTGTTCCATATTTTAAAATATTTATATCACACCTTTGTATCCTACAGGCAGTGTAATCAATAATCGTACGATTCACAATTCGAATCGTACGATTCGATACGATTCATTAAAAAAATGATACGAATCGGATAGGAGAATTGTGAATCGGCGTGAATCGCAAGTGAATTGGTACCAAATCGTGTGAATCGTTAGTGAATCGTATGATTCACTGAATCGTTCGCGATTTGGGTCAATTTTTTTTTTTTTTTTAAAGTCAAAAATATTTCAAAGTAGCTAACAAAATAAGCCCACTTTAGTAAAAAAATGGGACACAAAACTCGTAACTGATTGGACTACTTGTATTTATAACAGCTTTTGAGCACTAGTTTGGACACTTGTGAAATGTGATATTGTTCCGACCAAAAAAAATAGTGTGATATTGTGATGCAGAAATTGTTTGGACTACTAGGAGCAAGTGAAGTAGTGAACAATCTAAAAAAGTAACAAAAACATATATTAATATTAATTCAAATAAAGAATCTCAACTAAAAACTGTTAATAGAAATATAATATGTTAAATATCAACTAGTTTCAAATTTGTGACTGAATCGATACGATTCACGATTAAAAAAATGATATTTCGATTCATGATACGATTCACGATTCGACAACTATGCGTACGGGTATAAAACTAGTAAAAAATTAAATAGTAACTCGAGTTCACGATTTTGTAATCATGGATTTGAATTTTAAGATAGTTACTCGTAAATCTATGACACAATCATCCTTTTGCCGGACGAAATAATATTTTCTTTCTCTTTTTTTTTGTCAGAACTCTATAAAAGCCGAGAAGAGAAAACCCACCAATTTCATTATCGAACGCTGTAGAATTTTTTGTCAATCACAATTGACATGTGCAGATAAGGAAAAATTAGACAAGTTTTGGCAGCCGATGTTCATAATTATGGCATATTGTTAGAGAAACGCAACATGAGCACACTTATTTCCTTACTAGCAATTTTAAGACATAGCGTGGGCTCGTTTCCAAGATTTTCCAAGATGACAGCAATTGATTTGAATAGAGTTAGCAAAAGACAACATTGATGTAGAGATCATCTTAGAAATATTGCTTGCTTTTTCATCAACTATGTCAACCACAAATGGTTATGACAGATATTGGATCACAAAAACTAGTGGTCTTAATCACTTGTCATTTGGTCTAATGGTATCATTCTTCTTTTAAATGTAAGAGGTTTCGAAATTTATATTTTTCATCTGTATCTTAAGTGATATAAAATAACTTAAGCCACCCTTATATAGAAAAAAAAAATTAAAAACTAGTGGTCTTGCAATTTTTCAGCTCCAGATCATGAAAGAGTTGTATATTTGACAATCAAGTCAGTTAGTGAGTTCGAACACGAATAATATGTAATGATTATATAGAGAGTAGTATTTTAGACAAATAAGTTATATATTTGTGACTATTGGAGTGCTATTTATGATATTTGGTAAGAAATCATTTTGGGATATATGATGAGCCCTGGAGTTTGGAGAGATCTCTTAAATATGACATGTCACTTGGAAGAGTACTAAAGAGGGGTCGGTTTATTTGGTGTCTTTGGAGTGTTAGACAATATCTCAATACACTTCTCGACCCTTCCCATCAGTTCCTTTATGCTTTCAACATGGTCGGATATTTATAGTAAGGGGTCAGAAAATTACCCATATCAAAGTTCTTCAAGATTACTAGTTTTTAGTTTCTTTGTCATCTTATGATTTTTCCTAGTTGTAAACTCGAAGTGAAATTGACCGAGAACTCTTCATTATTTATTTTCTTTTAGCAATTACTCAATATTTATTGGAAATAGTAAGTTAGGGGCATACTGACCTTCTCCAAGAGTTCACATTGATGGGAAGGTTTGACACCTCGATGTCACTCTTGAGAGAGAAGGGTGCATTTGGAAATGTGGACACAGATGATGCATAGCTGTCGTTAGCTCGTACCATAAGGTATTGGTTGACACCTTGATGTTGTTAAGAGTCGCACCCACGAATGATATAAGTACTACTATTGTTTTGGTCCCGGAAGGTGCTCCCAAAAAGAAATAAATAGGTGTGGAAACTATAATTATAAACCACGGTTGAATCTCAAATAATTTATAATTATTAGCTATTGTGTTTCATAACTTGTAAAAATTTTATCCCATGTAATGTAATTATGTCCCTCTGAAAAAGAGAAAAAAAAAAAAAAAAGTAGGTCCGAGAAAATCATATAATACCCAACAAAAATTGCAAACAATGCAATGGCCTCATGCGCTAGATATCTGGCCAAGTGATTTGGGATATTTCAATCACATAAATAGGTGTAGTTTTCTATATATGTACATAAACAAGGCTATAAGAGTAATTACATGTGATATCCCTAAAATACAAACAATTATACAAATACAGCTAAATGTAACACTAATTCAATGGTATACTCTAATTAGAAGACCATTGATATGCATTCATGAAATTGTTTAAGCATACGAGAATGGAGTGACAATCACATACAAAGGATTCTTCCTCTTCACAGACAGCCCAAAAGCTTCATTCATGTCAAGCATATTTGGTTTAAGACCATTTGGGAGCTTCCAATCGAAATGATACAATAGTAGAGCAAGTGAAAGGTCAAAGGGTGGAATAGCAAATGAAATTGCAGGGCAGGTACGCCTACAAGCCCCAAATGGAAGATACTCAAATTTGCTTCCTTTATAGTCAATAGTCGACCCTTCAAACCTTTCTGGTATAAAGCATTCAGCATCAGGCCAATGTTCAGGATCTCTACCTAGGGCCCTTAAATTAATAATGACTGTTTCCTTCATGGGTATATCATATCCATTTATTTCACACTTTTCTCTACATTCTCTTATCAACAAAGGGGCAGCAGGGTGTAACCTCAATGTTTCCTTGATAACTAACTTCAAGTATTGTAGTCCTTTAATATCTTCCTCTGTGATATTCTTCTTTTTGGTAAGAACTTGTCGTACCTCGTCTTGTGCCTTCTGCAAAACTTTAGGATTTTTCAACATCTCGGACATAGCCCATTCCAGAGTCATTGCTGAAGTCTCTGTACCTGCGCCGATTATGTCCTGAGGAACAAAAAAAAAAAAATGTCTTAAGATATTATTTGGTCTTAATAATCTCCAGATTATTCAACTTGATGACCATGGTCAACGTAGCAAAGAGAAATAATGCTACTTACATTATAAGAAAAATTTACAAAACTTTTATGAATGGAGATATGATCGGCATTTGTTTGCTAGCTTAAAGTTTATAGGCCATTCTGCAATAGAATATTGTGTTTCTAGAAATTCTCCAAGACTTGGAAGGCTTCATCTATTTGAGAGGGAAAAAAAAAAGCGAGCTGAAAGGAATTTACGCTACAAAAAGTGTCATATTTTGTAACAGGGGTGGATCTAGAAGGCTAAAAATACAAAATTTAGTACTTATATGTGGATAAATTTTTTTTTTAGTGAGGTATAAATTAATTTTTTTGGCTTAAAAATATCTTAAAGATACACATGTTCTCCAAAACAGAGTTCTAACTCATTCCCTAATATCTTCACTCTTGAGGTCAATAAGATTGCAGTTCTTGCTAACCCGTAAATGAATCTGCCATTGATCGTACGTAGACAAACTAAAACAAAGATGTCCATAATTAAAGTCAGAGAGATGGAAGCAATCAACTAACGGGCTGTACTTATCCCAACATAGCAATAATCAAGACAATTCCCGTGAAACTCTTTCATTTCATAGAATAAAATAAATTATCCTCTTATGTTTGGTTTCATTCAGTCAAAGGTTACGGAAAAACGAACAATCTTTCGGTATACGCACATTATGCAGTAACATGAACTAATGTTTCATGTTCATTTTGTAAGAATGTATAAGTGATAAGATGCAGTGATGCACGTAAAGATTCTGCAAAATATATATATATGCACGTACTAAAATAATGGCTTTGATGTTGGTGGTGGTAATTGGAAACTCCATATCATTAGAAAAGCGCAGTTGCAGAAGAACATCGAATAAATCCTCTTTTGATGCACCATCATCGCTGGCCCTTTTCCCTTTTTGCTCATTGATGATGTTATCGAGAACTTTGTCGATCCTGATTTTAATCTTCTCAAATTTTTGCTTCATTTTGTTAATAAAAGGAATAAACCTAAGAGAGGGAAAAGAATCAAGCATGTCAAATCCTCCCGCAAGCTCATTTACCTCCTTTACTAGAGCAATACATTCATCTGCATCTTTGCACTTACTGCCAAATGCTGCCATTGAAGTAATTCTAGTTGTTAACAACTCAAGTTTCTCACTGAGATTGATTGCATGTTTCGAACATGAAGAAATGGATTGAATAAGATTTTTCACTTCCTCTTCTCTCACTGACTTAAATGACTGGACTCGCTTGGTGCTTAAAAGCTCCATATGCAAAATTTGCGAATTTGTCTCCAACAATCACCATATGGGGCAAAGATTATTCCTGCTTCACCATATGCAGCAATGTCAACAGCAAGAACTCTAGGCCTCTGAGCAAAACTGAGCTCATTTGTCTTCAACACAGCTTCAGCTGCACTTGGTGATGATATTACTATCACTGAACGTTCACCAAGTTTTAGGTGCATGATGTGTCCATGCTTTTTAGCTAGGTCACTCAAAGAATGATGTGGTAAGGATGAACCTATCAGCTGATGCAAATTTCCGATAATTGGTAGCCTCAAAGGCCCTGGTGGCATTTTCGGGTGTGGTTTTTTGGGTCTTGATTTTTTGAGATGCTTTACAACCATGAACAAGAAGAAGAGGAAAGTGAAACAGAGAGTAAAAGAAGGTAGTTCCAACATTTTGTAACTGGACTTGTTTGAATAAGTTAATGAAAGATTTAGAGCTGAGAATATTTTCTCTCTTGTATTAGTTGTATAACATGAGTAGACTATTTATAACATGTTACGAGATAAGATAGCTATGATGTAACCTATCAAAAAGATGACCCTTTTGTTATGATATCTGTTAGTTGGTCAATTGTGGAGATAAAGCAAACTTGAAGTTGACTGTCAATGACCTTTTCCCAAACAAAGTGAACATCAACCCCAATATGTTTAGTACGTGCATGATATACCGGATTAGCTGTGAGGTATATGGCGCCAATGTTATCACACCAAAGAGTAGAAGTGTGATACCACATGAAGCTCATTAAGACACAGCTGAAACAAACATAATTCAGCAGTGGTGTATGCAATGGCCCGATATTCTGCCTCAATATTGGAATGTGCTATGGTGGTTTATTTTTTTAGCAAACCAAGAGAGGAGATTGATTTGGAGCCGAGGAAAATACAGTAGCCATGAGTATTTCATCAGTCATTCGGACAACCAATCCAATCGGAGTCAAAATATGCATGGAGAGAAGAAGTAGAGGATGCACGAAAGCGGAGCCCATGAGCAATGGTACCCTTGAGATATTGTAATATACGTTTCATTGCTGCCCAATGAGTACTTTGCCGATCATCCGGGCGTAACAAATTAAACAGTAACTCGGGTTTGTGATTTTGTAATAATAGATTTGAGTTTTAAGATAGTTACTCGTAAATCAAAGACAGAGTCTCTCTAGCGGGCTGAAATAACATTTTCTTTCTCTTTTATTTATTTATTTTTCATAATTCTTCAAAAGCCGAAGAGAGAAAGACCACCATCAAAATCATCATCATTCCGCTGTAGAATTTTATGTTAATCATAATTGACAATGTGCTAGAAGATAAGGAAAAATTAGACAAGTTTTGCCAGCCAATGTTCATCATTATGGCATATCGTTACAAAACCACAACATCCCCAAACTTATTTTCTTACTAGCAATTTTAAGACATAGCGTGCGCCTCGTTTCCAAGATGACAGCAATTGATATTGAGTAGACTTAGCACAAGACAAAATGGATGCTGAGGTCATCTTAGAAATATTGCTTGCTTTTTCATCAACTATGTCAACTGGAAATGGTTATGACAGATATTGGATCACAAAAACTAGTACTGGTCTTAATCATTGGCCATTTAGTTTAGTGGTATTAATCTTTCTTTAGATGTAAGCGGTTTCAAAACTTATTTTTGTGTGTATTTTAAGTGATATAAAATGACTTAGGCCGCCTTTAGATGAAATTTTTTTTTTTAAAAAAAAATCTAGTGTTTTAGGAATGAATATATTAATTCCAAACCCATGTTTGACAGCCAATATAATAATATAATAATAAGAATGACTTATATAAAATAACAAGAATGTTCTTTTGTTGTTGTAGATATGTTATTTTCTTAATAAGCATTATGTTTTATTTTACAATTATTTTATTTATTTTTATTGTTCATTTTATAGTATTATGTTTTATTTTTAGTATTTTAGTTATAATTATATCATTTATATTTATGTATGTATGTATATATATATATATATATATATATATTATTGATAAGAATGCAAAATGTCATGTTTTTCTTTCTTAATGTTTAATTTTTTACACCTATTTGATGCCTAAACACACTCATTATTTTTATATTTTGATTTAGGTTGCAAATGGAGGTGTTAGGAGCAGAACGAAGTTAAATCGCGCAATTCTGGATAGCTCCGACACTGTTACATTGTTTTGGGCATAACTCTCTCATTTGAACTCCGATTGAGGCAATTCAAGATGTTCTGGAAAGCCAAGAAGAATATCTACAACTTTCATGTTTTGAGTTTTGATAAATAAAGGCTGCATCAAAGTCAAAATTGGACATGAAGTTGCTGCACCTATGCTGTTTAATGTTCTGGAATGTTCTTTATCTAGAAGCTTCTAGTTGATGGTGGATTTTGACTTAGACCAAGGTTTGTTTTCTTGATTAAATCCGATATTTTTAATTTTAGTAATTTTTCTTAAGTTTTCTTTATACTCAAACCACCCCCCCTCCCCCCAACATTGTTTAAGTAACATAAAATTAGGCTAGATACTCTCTGTGGGAACGATCCTTACTCACACTACTATATATTTTTTTCGGAGTATAGGTTTTATTTTTGGTTGCCTCCGACAGCACACCAAATTTTGGCGCCGCTGTTAGGGAGTTATTCTAGTTTATTTTTGTGTTTTTTGTGATTTTTATTTCGATCTTGAAATCTGTGTTAAAAAAAAACATTTTTTTTTATCGTTACAATTTCAGCAGGTTTCAAAAGTTTGGTAGAATTAGGTCCGGAATATTTACTTTTTCGAAGGGAAACGATGTTTTGACCAAGACTCATAGTCTTATGGACCTATGAGCCCTGCCCTCTTGAGGCCAAATTCCATCGATTACTAGGGCTTTTAGGCATTTTTTGTGTTTTTGCATAAAATTTTAATTTCTCTTATTACTCTAGACTTATTTTTCCTGCTTTATTTTCTCTTGGTTAATTAGTGCTTTCTTGATTGTAAAATTGTCACTCGATCTACTAATTAAGGTGATTTGCAGTACAATCTAGAAATAGGAAAATCTGCGCATAGGTTAAGAAAAGAAGCTCGGAGAAATTTTGAAGAGAACGAACTAGTTGTTGATTCCCTATTTGCTAGCGATTCTGATTTAGAAGAGGAGGAAGTTATGGCTGTAAATCGAACTTTGAAGGAGCTTGCCGCCCCTAATTTAGATCAACAACCCTTATGCATAACGTTTCCTACTTTAGATGCTAATGTTACTTTTGAATTAAAGTCTGGCCTAATAAATCTTTTGCCCACTTTTCATGGCCTTGCAAGTGAAGATCCTCATAAGCATCTAATGGAGCTTCATGTGGTATGCATGAGTATGAAACCCACAGGGTGACTGACGAGCAGATTAAATTAAGGGCCTTTCTGTTTTCTTTGAAGGATCCGGCTAAGGATTGGTTCTACTATCTACCCTCAAGAAGTATTACCACATGGAATGAGATGAAGAGGTTGTTTTCGGAGAAATATTTCCCAGCTCCAAGGGCAGCAAATATTCGAAAAGAAATTTGTGGTATAAGGCAGCACAGTGGGGAATCCCTGCATGAATATTGGGAACGTTTCAAAAGATTATATGTGACCTACCCCCATCATCAGATTAGTGAGTAGCTACTTATCCAATATTTCTATGAGGGTCTTCTTCCCATTGATAGGTATATGATTGATGCCGCGAGTGGAGGAGCTTTGGTGGATAAAACTCTAGAGGCCGCAAAGAATTTGATTGCAAATATGGCGGCCAATTCTCAACAGTTTGGCACAAGGCTCGAAGCTCCGTCTAAGTGTGTTAATGAGGTAAATATTTTTTCCCTTAAAGAACAGATTGCGAGTCTAACTTCTTTTGTTCGACAAATGGTTGTAGGTAATATGCAAGCAGTGAAGGCTTGTGGGATTTGTTCGGTAGTGAGGCATCCAACCGACATGTGCTCAATTCTTCAAGAGGAGCCCGTAGAGCAAGTGAATGCAGCGGGTGGTTTTACCTAGACAACCACAAAGGAAGTATGATCCCTTTTCGAACACGCATAATCCAGGATGGAGGGATCACACCAATCTTGGCTATGGGAGTCCACAAGTACATCAGTGTGCGACACAAAATGATCCAAGTTATCAACAATATAAACAACCATATCAACAATCAGGCCAAACTTCTAATTCATGTATGTGTTTAGAAGATATTGTTAAGTCTCTTGCTACTAGTACTTTGCAATTTCAACAAGAGACGAAACAACTTCAACAAGAGGCGAGAGTCAGTATCCAAAATTTGGACAAGCTGGTGGGCTAGATGGCAACTGCGATTAGTCGACTAGAGGCGCAAAGTTCGGGAAAATTTCCCTCTCAAACGGTAGTAAATCCAAGAAAAAATGTAAGTGCAATCGTTTTGAGAAGTGGTAAAGAACTTGAGTTCCAGTAAAGGAGGCCCATCTATCGTCAAAGCAAGAAAATGAGAAAAATACCATTCACGATGAGGTACCTAAGCGTAAGTTTCCACCTATTTCTGATTATAAACCAGTACCCCCTTTTCCTCAGGCTTTAACAGAATTTAGAATAGATGAGCAAAATATAGATTTATATGAGACTTTTCGTAGATGCGAGGTAAATATTCCACTTTTAGATGCTATTAAACAAATACCTCGTTATGCTAAATTCCTGAAAGAGTTGTTTACAATTAAGAGAAAACAGAAACCTAAAGGTTGTGAGAAGGTGAGAGTAGGGGAGAATGTTTTAGCAATTATTCAAAGAAAACTCCCTATGAAGTGCCAGGATCCAGGTATGTATACTATCCCTTGTACGATAGGTAACACTAAAGTTGAGAAAGCCATGATAGATTTAAGAGCTTCTATTAATGTCATGTCATATTCTAAATATGCTTCTTTGAAACTTGGACCTTTGAATGAAACTAGTATGGTGATTCAATTGGCTGATGATCTAATGCCTATCCTAAGGGGATAGTTGATGATGTTCTTGTGTAAGTTAATAATTTGATTTTTCCTGCTGATTTCTATGTGCTTGATATGAAGGGTGGTGATCAAAATACGCCTATTTTGTTAGGAAGACCATTTTTAAAAATGTCCAAGACTAAGATAGATGTTTATAGTGGCACACTTACCATGGAATTTGATGGTAAAATTATTAAGTTTAATATTTATGATGCCATGAAATATCCAAGTCATAATAATCATGTTTATTATATTGATGTGGTTGATTCTTTAGCACAGGAAGTAAAAGCACTTGACGAAAAAAATGGATTGGAAGTTGCCATTAGTAAGCAACTTGAGAAAGGGTATGAGGAGTTCGCCTTCAGTACTGATTTGCAAGACACTGTTGCAGCATTGAATATTTTTCCACAGAAACCTATTCCAGATTGAAGCCTTTCCAAGAGGAGAATGTGGAAGAATTGGACCTTGATAATCCTGATTGAAGAAGGAATCATTGAGTCGAGCCAACGACAGTAAACAAAGGCGCTGCTTGGGAGGCAACCCAAGGGTAGTTTGTCTTACTGGCTGACGTTAAATGGATCCAGGTATTTTAATTTTTTAGATATTAGTTAGTTTGACATTTTTATTGTTTCACAGAGTCGGCTTCAGTGCCTCCCAGAGTTCGGAGCCTTTGTATGGGGATGTAAATAGGGTCGGCCAAAAAATAAATAAATAAATAAAAATATAAAAATATAAAAATATAAAAAATATAAAAATGAAAAAGAAAAAAATAGAGTACTTTATTATTGTTGTTTCCTGTTATTTTGCTTTTTCTTGTTTTCTTGGGCTTCACTAAATAGTTGCAGATTTAAAAATATTATTTTTCTTCTCTCTAATAAGTGCTTTAGGTATGTCCTCCTACAGACTCTATTTCTCTTACTTCACTTGCTTTCATGTTTCTACTCATCTTTGCATAGATTTGAAAGTTTATTTTTACTTATTGAGAACAATGAAAGTTTTAAGTGTGGGGGAGGGGATTTAGGTTGTATTTTAATTTGTATTTTTTTTAAATTGTGGTTTTCAATGTTTTTTTATGCAAGGCATGAGCAAGGTTCAATTAAACTTGATAGATTCAGAACATGATTGAATATGTACTATTTCCACTTAGAATTAATTAGTTTAGTTATTTTCCTTGAGCATAGTAGTGACTGAATTACGTAAACAAAAGCTGGTAAGATTTTGAGCCTTTAGACTAACACATCCATAATCAGTCTCACTTTTTCTTTCATGAGAGATATTCTTCCATGGATTTGTTTCTCTAGAACTTGCCTTGATTCTCTTCGAGGTCACATTGACGCATGCATGCATGAACATGATTAAGGTCTTCTTTGATTTAGCTATATAAGCCAAATAGCCTACCTTGTACTTAATATTTCCCCTTTGTTAAACCCCTTTGAGCTTTAATGACCTTGTTTATTGTGAACCCACGTTACAAGCTTTAAACTCGAAAAACAATGTCTTTACCCAAGCCTTAGGACTAGTGGAGCATTGTTCAACATTATGATATGTATGGGTGTACAAGAAATAAGTGCGCGGGTGTCTGAATTTGTGGTATGGCTATGACTGGTGAAATGAAACATATTTTTATTCTCAATTTGTGAGTTCCATTGTGATATAATTTTGGTGAAAAAAATAAAAAGAAAAAAAGGATGGAAAAAACAATAACAAAAACAATAAAAAAAAGAGAGAAAAAAGACAAAGAAGAAAGGGAGTGACATAATAAATTTCTTTTAAACTATCCATGTTCATAATTCCTCCTAAAAATTCCAAGAAGGAGTTCTGTTTATACATGATATATATGAATATGGAAGCTATTGAATGGAGTGATTGATTTTTACACGTCTTACATATTCGAGCTTGAGTTGATTTCTTTTTTCTTTTGCTCTACTAGTTTCGATGGCTTTTGAGCAACATTCTCAAATATTTTCCACCTTTGTCCTTAAGCCCCGTTACAACCCTTGAAAAGTCCTTATGATTTGTGTTATGCATATGATCTTAGTCGTGGAGAATGAGAAGATATACAAGCCTATGGTAGATCATTATCATTGGAATGAATTTGAGCGAAACATATACCCTTCAAACATATGAGAGTCGAGCATTAATCTCTGTGAGGGTCTACGTATTCCGTTACTCCATCTTTGAGTGAGAATGCTTACTAAGTAATTATAAGTTGGTTAAGAATTTTTGTTCATGACATGTTATGAGTTTTGAAGAGTTTGGTTGTTCTTTGTTGATGGTGTTGCAACTTTGGTATTTTTGAAATTTTGAATTTTGTCCAAGGACGAGCAAATGTTAAGTGTGGGGGAATTAGATAAAAATGAAAAATGTCATATTTCTATCCCTTGATGTTTAATTTTTTACACCTATTTGATGACTAAACACACTCATTATTTTTATATTTTGATTTAGGATGCAAATGGAGGCGTTAGGAGCAGAACGAAGTTAAATAGTGTAATTCTGGACAGCTCCGATACTGTTACTTTTTTTGGGCATAACTCTCTTATCTGAACTCTGATTGAGGCGATTCAAGTTGTTCTGGAAAGCCAAGAAGAAGATATACAACTTTTATGTTTTGAATTTTGAGAAATAAAGGCTGCATCAAGGTTGAAATTGGACGTGAAGTTGCTGCACCTGTGCTATTTAATGTTCTAGAATGTTCCTTATCTAGAAGCTTCTAGTTGATGGTAGATGTTGACTTAGACCAAGGTTCGTTTTCTTGATTAAATCCGATATTTTTAATTTCAGTAATTTTTCTTAAGTTTTCTTTGTACTCAGACCCTCCCCCCTCCAAACCTTGTTTACGTAACATAAATTAGGCTAGATACTCTCTGTGGGAACGATCCTTACTCATACTACTACATATATTTTTCGGAGTACATGTTTTATTTTTAGTTGCTTGCGACAGCACACCAATTATGTTTTTATTTTAGTATATCTATTTCAATAATTTATATATATTACCGAAAAAAAAATTTACATATATTACCGGAAGGCTCAGGATTTCAATCCTTTAGTGTATGTAACTAGGGCCACAGACTGTTCAAGGTTAGGAATATCCAATGCCTTCTGGTTAAATCTGGTTGTATAGGCTCGGAGGGACTCATCCTTCTGTGACCAAGAATAGGGTTGCGATGTGCTTTGTCGATTCTTTTACTACTAGCAAACCTATCCAAGAGTGCCTCAGCTAATTGACGAAAAATCTCCACTGACCCTCATTCCAGGCTAGTATACCACTTTATAGCCACCCTTACTAGATCGGTCAGGAAAGCCTTGCATTTCACTACATCCGAGAAGTCATATAAAATCATGTTATGGTTGAAAGTCATCAAATGGTCCTCGGGGTATCCTATCCCACTATACGCCTATATGGGCTTGCTTTGGATTCTATGGTGCTAGAATCACTTGGTTCACATGTATAACATTTTGGTGAGTGTTTGGCTCTTTTTGGTTAAGGGGTACGGGTTGGTCTGCCGTGAGCCGAGCTATTGTGTTTTGGATTTCTAGGACCATGTGATATAGCATATTGATATCGGCAGACGGTGTGATAGGTGATGCTGGAAAAGCTGTCACCTGCACAGGTGGGAAAATTTGTGGTGGCATAAGCTGAAGGACAAGGTAGGAATAAATTGTGGATTCTTCCCTCATGAGCATTTCGATGCTCTAGTTAACAATTCGATCTTACTTAACAGTAATTTATAAATAAAAAGTGTTTATGGGGAAAATGAGTTACTTTTCACTGTAGACAAATTGGATATTTATACATTTTTATAGAATGTTTCTCCAAATTTTGCAGGATCTTGCCGGTGCCCGACCTACTACTTCTCAAGGTAATTTAGATTCCAAAAGGGTCAGATGGTCAATCATGTCGTATTAGGTCGGTCGTGCCCCATCAAGTTGGTCATGCTTGACCTACTCTAATTATTACGGGCTTTTTAATAATCTCTAGGGCAATGTTGGAAGTTTGCATCAGGTCGGGTATTTATCCCTTATCATTTTAGAATCCGATCTGTTTTTTCAAAGGAAGGGGAAAAAAAAGTTAAAAGAGATTTTACACTAGAACAACAAAATGATGAAAACTTTAAACCTAAATTTAGACATCCTAGTTATACCATTCAAAGGGTATTTTGTTACATGTACTGCAACAAATAAAACAGATTGTTCTTATTATAAGAGAATTAACTTGTATTCATCAAATCCATTAAACCTTGTAAATTGTAACACTAGTTCAATGTCATATTCTTACAAGACCATTGAAATACATTCATGAAATCCTCCAAGTATATGAGGATGAAATGGCAATCACATACAAAGCATTCTTCTTGTTCACAATCAACCCAAAAGCTTCACTCATGTCAAGCATATTAGGTTCAAGCCCATCTGGGAGCATCCAATCGAAGTGATACAATAGCAAAGCAAGTGAAAGTTCAATGGTTGTAATAGCAAATGAACTTCCAGGACATACTCGCCTACCAGCCCCAAATGGAATATACTCAAAATTGATTCCTTTGTAATCAATAGTCAACCCCTCAAACCTCTCTGGTATAAAGCATTCAGCATCAGGCCAATGTTCAGAATCTCTAGCTATGGCCCAAAAATTAATAATGACTTTTTCTTTCATGGGTATATCATATCCTTTAATTTCACACTGTTCTTTGCATTCTCTTAAAATCAAAGGCGTAGGAGGGTGTAACCTTAATGTTTCCTTGATAACTAACTTCAAGTATTGTAGTTCTTTAATATCTTCTTCTGTGATGTTCTTCTTTTTGATAAGAACTTGTCGTACCTCGTCTTGTGCTTTCTTCATAACTTTAGGACTTTCTAACATTTCAGACATGGCCCATTCCATGGTTGTTGCTACTGTATCTGTACCTCCGGAGAATATGTCCTGAAAAACACAATTAACTATACATAATTATTTAACTTGATGAACATGGTCAACATAGCAAAAAGTAATATTGCTACTTACACTTGAAAAAGTTAGGGAAAAAAATTCAAATCCCTCTTTTTTTGTCTTAGACATTTTTCTCCTTTCAAGTCCCTCAAACTTAAGTGTTAGTTAATTTCAACATATTAAGGGTATCATGGTCATTTAACATTAATAAAAAAACCAACAAATAGGGAAAAGCCACAAATCCCCCACCCTACACGCTCCCCCACTTGTCCTAGCCCATTCTCCAACTTACCCCATCCATCCCCTAACCTATCCCCCTATTTTCCCTGCACATCAACCCCTACCCCAAACCATTATCCTCATCCCAATCCCTAATACCACCCTCAAAACCGCCACTACCACCCCATGGTAGTCTCCCCTTACCCCCCAAAACTACCACTAAAACCTATCCACCCACATCTCTCTCTCTTTCTCTCTCTCCACACATACATTACATAACAACATGTACATATTGTTAGATATGGCTCGAATTCCAAGCAGAGTTAGATATTGAAAACAACTAGAGGTTTGATAATAGTTGAAATACTATGGAAGATAGGAGTCCTAATCATAATAGGACTAGCATTAGCCTATTATAAATAGGACTATTTGAGTTGAGTTTAGTGGTCACACACCACAAGGTGGGTGTACCGTACTAGATTAGGCTAGAATTATGTGTTATACGCCTCTAGGTAGGTGTATAAAAGTTATTGTTATAATTTGAAGGAAACATATCTAGAAGGTGCATTCCCCTGCTAGAGCAGAAGACTGCAAAGAAGAGGATGTTGAAGCAACCAAGAAGCTTGCATCGAGACATGGTGTAGTGCTTGTTGTTGAAGATTGCTGCACATATAACGCACAAAAAACATGCACATAGGATTGAGGATAGGGGTGGCAAGTTTGAGATTTGGGGCGTGGGTAGCGGGATTGATGGTGGTGGGTGGTGAGTGGCTGTTTTGGGTAAGGTTGGAAGGGGCTAGGGTAGAGACTATTGGAATGGAGGTTGGTTTTTTCTTTCTTTTTTGTTTTTTTATGCATGAAATGACTATAAGGGCCCATGTTAGCACATAGTCTATTTTCGTGGTCAACTTATTTTTAACTAGAGGGTTTACTAATGGAGGACGTGAGAGAGGAAAAGAAAAAATTGATGTACTTATTTGGTCTAAAACAAAAAGCTTACGGACTCCAATATATTTATTCAGAAAAAATTATTAAAAAGGTTCTATTCAAGCCGATATGATCGACACATTTTCGTTAACTTCGATATTGTTGGGAGACTTAAGAGTAAGTTAGTGGTGGACTACTCGCATGGACAATTGAGAGATCCTAGAGTTTGAATCTCATAGGGTAGGGTAAGAATTTAAAACTTCGATATTGTAGGGTTTAGTTCTTAAATAGATTACGCGTATCATAATGACATAATCTATTTCTTATATGCACATGATATATATAGAAATCTAAACTTCTTCCATGTTAATTTATTTACATGGGGTAAGATGTACGTACTAAAACGATGGCTTTGATGTTGGTGGCAGTGATTGGAAAGTCCATGTCATTAGAATCCTGTAGATTCAGAAGAACATCGACTAAATCCTTCTCTTTTGATGTATCACTGGTGGCCCTTTTCGCCTTGTGCTCATTGATGATGTTGTCAATAACTTTGTCCATCCTCTTGTGCATTTTCTCTAATCTGGACATCATTCCATTAATAAAAGGAAGAATTCTAAGAGATGGAAAAATATCAAGCATGTCAAACCCTCCAGCCATCTGAGTTCCTTCCTTCAACACAACAATGAATTCATCTGCATCTTCACACTTATTACCAAATGCTACCCTCGCAATGATGCTTGTTGTTAACAAGAAAAATGCCTTACTAAGATCGATTACATGTTTCGAAGATGACGAAGAAATGGATTGAATAAGATTTTTCACTTCCTCTTCTCTCACTGACTTAAACGACTGGACTCGCTTGGTGCTTAAAAACTCCATGATGCAAAATTTGCGCATTTGTCTCCAGAAATCACCATATGGAGAGAAGACAATTCCTGCTCCACCATATGCAATGATGTCAATAGCAAGAACTTTAGGCCTCTGAGAAAAACTAAGCTCATTTGTCTTCAACACTGCTTCAGCTGCACTTGGTGATGATATTATAATTGCTGAACCCTCACCAAGTTTTAGGTGCATGATTGGTCCATGCTTTTTTGCTAGGTTCCTCAAGCAATGATGTGGTAGGGATGGACCTATCAGCTGGTGCAAATTTCCAATAATTGGTAGCTTCCAAGGCCCTGGTGGAGATTTCGTGTAAGGCTTTTGGGCTCGTGATTGCGTGAGATGTTTTACAACCATGAACAACAATAGGAGAAAAGCGAAACAAAGAGTAAAAGAAGGCATTTCGAACATTTTGTAACTGGAAGTGTTTTTGAGTAAGTGAATATGTTGGGAATTAGTTTACACTTGTAGCTTGATTTCTGTTTAAGCTCGAGTTATATATGGCAATTATGAAACTGGAGATTCCCAATTGTTTCCAAAGATTGTTGAATATTATAGGTTGCAATGCAGATTTTATCTAGCAAATTTTTTCGTTGATTGGTCGACGCTAACATGAGTGTAGGCCACACACAAAATAGGACTACTCCTTTCTCATGGTCGCACGGTTTGTCCACCAAACCAAAAAGTTTTTCACAGCTAAATATCTTTTATCTTTTATCAATGAATATTTCCTAACACCGGGTAAATTATGCATATGACCCCTATTGTTTACATAATTTTTTAACTTGGTCTTTAATATTTAAAAAAAAAAATGATATTAGTTCTTAATGTTTAATTATAAAACTGATTCAAAATAGTATTTATTGTTTAAAACTAGTCAAATTAGTCTTTATTGTTACCAAAAAAATTATTTTAATTTAGTCCCTAAATAGGAGTCACGTGCAGTGATTAAATTAAATTATTTTTAAAAATAATAAGGACTAAATTAAATATTTCAAAAAATAATAAAAATTAAATTAATTAATTTTAAACAATAAAAAATGTAATAAATTAAAGTAATAATTGGAGTTAATAATTATTGTATGTCTTAGAAAACGCAACATTCCCACACTTATTTTTCTTACTAGCAATTATAAGACAGCGTGGGCCTCGTTTCCAAGATTTTCCAAGATTTTTTATTTTTTTTTGGTCGGAAGATTTTCCAAGATGACAGCAATTGATTTGAATAGACTTAGCAAAAGATAACATTAATGTCGATATCATCTTAGAAATATTGCTTGCTTTTTCATCAACTATATATGTCAACTAGAAATAGTTTATTTATTTATTTATTTTTGCTCAACAAGAAATTATTTCATTCAAACTAATCAAAAATATGATGTACAAAGTACAAAAATATCATTCTAAACGTAATTGCCAACGTGAGCACATGTTTCTCTTTGCTAAGCTATCCGCATATTTACTATAAACAGAAATTTTGTCTCTAACATCAGCAAAAATATCTACAATGATTTGATCCTCCGATTTAGTGCCATTGCCGTGTAGTCGATTCTTTTCTCCCTAATGTAATCTCATGTTGTGTTAAAGGAGAACTTACCTTGGTCATCAGCGAACCATCCAATTTGATCATCTCCATCTGCAGGTTTGGCAACTAGAAATAGTTATGACAGATACTAGTGGAATTTTGTCTCTAACATAAATATCTACAATTATTTGATCCTCCGATTTAGTGCCATTGCCGTGTAGTCGATTCTTTTCTCCCTAATGTAATCCCATGTTGTGTTAAAGGAGAACTTACCTTTGTCATATCTCCATCAGCATGTTTGTCAACTAGAAATAGTTATGACAGATACTAGTGGTCTTAATCACTGGCCATTTTCTCACCCAAAAAAAATCACTGATCATTTTAGTGGTATCATTCATTCTTTCTTTAGATGTGAGGGGTCTTGATATCTATTTTTTGTGTATATCTTAAGTGACCTAAAATGGTTTAAGCCACCCATAAATAAATAAATAAATAATTTAAAAAACTAGTGGTCTTGCAATTTTTCAGCTCCAGATCATGAAAGAGTTGTATATTTGAAGGTATATTTACTTTATCTGGTTAAGTGTTTTTCTTTATTTTCTTTTCGACTCCAATTAATTGGAAGCTTTTGATCATTGGAGTTAATCTTTTCCCCTCTTTTTTATTTCCTTTTTTCCTTTACAGTAATAGGCAATCCGATGATTATCAAATTACCATTCCATTAAAAAGTTTAAACTACTAAAAGTAGATTTTTTATATTATCCATTGTTTGCAACACCTTCCAGCACATGTAGGCGGGATTAGTTTCAATCTTAATATTTCTGAATGGGTGACAATATAACTTGAATCCATACCTAAACTCTGATACCATATTACTTGAACTCATATCTAAACTCTGAGATTATATTTAATTACCATATCATTTAAACTGTTACTCTCAAATAAGTTCTTTTAGCTGTCAAAGGAGGTCTTCACCTATTGGCTAAGGCCGAGATTCTAAAACTGGAAATTTCAAAATAAATTTCTCCCATTGGTATTGTGAAAATTGTCCCTCTTTTTTCTAATTATTTTCTAAAAGAATCGATAATTACACAACAATTCACATCAAGTGAGTAAAATTTATGAAAGTCGTAGAAGTACATAATCACAAGCAATTACATATGAAACAACTAAGAGTATAAGGGTCTCACTATAACCACAAATTAAGGCCTCATTGGCATTTGTTCAGTTAAATAAGTAGTTTATTGCTGTAATTGTGATTGGTTCGTACTTGTTTAATCGTCATTTGCTGTATTTGTAACAATGAATTGTTATATATATATATGACCATCTTTTCTTTTTAAAAATATATAAATAAATAAACAAATTCTTGTAGCTGTGATTGAAATTTTCAAACACATTACAGTACGTAGAAAACTAACATTTTTCACTAGTTAAGAAAAGGGTAAATGTAACAAATATCCCTATTGTTTATATTTTTTTAATTTAATTTTTATTGTTTCAAAAGTGACACACTTAGTTCCAAATATAAAAAAAAAGTTTTAATTTAGTACCAATATTTATATATTTTTTTTTCAATTTTATCCCCATTGTTAACACACTTAGTCTCCAAACTATTTAAAAATTTTCAGTTTAGTTCCTACCATGAAATTTTAATTCGTGACCTACACATAAAATTTTGGTGGCTAAATAAAAAAAAAAGTGAAAACATTAGGGACTAACTTGAATTATTTTGGTAAACTTTGGGGATTAAGCGCACCACATTTAAACAATAAGATAAAATTGAAACAAGTGTAAACATTAAGGATCAAGCGTGTCACTTTTAAAATAATAAGGACAAAAATGAAAAAAAAAATATCAACTCTGAAAACCATTTGTGAAATTTGCCCATAAGAAAATATAGAAGCTCACTATTTTATGATGTCCATGTGTTTACTAATCGTGATAAGCTATTTAAAGGGTTAGAGAACAAAAGATAGAGCAAGGCCTGTGCATCAGAACACAAACGGTCGATTTTGTAGTGAATTACTTTTCCTTATCGATCAAAATAAATAAATACATTTGTTGAGTGATGAAAGAAAATCACAAGAACCAAAGTCCAGTGAGAAAATATATCATTTTCACAAGTCTAGGAAGAATTAAAACTTAGGTTATACTATATTATTGCATAGATTAGTTGTTCCCGTGAACAATCTCTATGACATACACGAGGGATCTATATTTAATATTTGTTTTTTTTGCTAAACCAAACATTTGAAGATAGAAGTTCAAAAGTAGTCTAGTAGTGGACTACTCTTTCTGACAGTTTGGAGACAAAGATTTGAATCGTATGGGGATGGGGGATTAAAAAAAACTTAAAGATAATCATGATACAATTTGGTTTTTATATAGCAGCTAGCGTTTCTCATCGAATTATTAAGATAAATAGGTCTTCTGCTGTTAAATTACCATCTCATCTAAAAGTTTAAACTGTTAGAGAAAAGTTTATTATATTATTTATTATTTCAACATGTCCCCATAAGAATAAGAAGAGTTAGTTTTTAAATTTTGCACTTTGATAGTTTTAATATTTTTTTAAATGGATAGTGATGAGTTTTAAACCCATGACTTTTTAGTACATAGGTTTTGATACCATTTTAAGCTTTTAAATGAGGTGATAACTTAACATGATATTAGAGTTAGGTCCATGATCTAGTCTTATTCATCTTTCACGTCTATTATCTTTCACGAATCTTCATGTTTGACCCATTTCAAAATTAGATCACTCTTGTATTTAATCTTTCACGTGTATCCCATATACGTTCAACCTTCCATGTGTGTTCATCTACCATATGTATTTAATCTTTCACGTGTGACTTGACAGATGTTCAATCTTCTTTTGCATGTGCTATCTTCCATATGTGTCCATGTGTAACCTATCTCAAAATTATATCACACTTGTATTCAATCCTCGACATGTGTCCCACATGCGTTCAATCTTTCATGTGTGTTCATCCATCACATGTATTTGTTCTTCTATACTGTGATCCCTTTCAAATCAGGTCACACGTGAACAAATAGACAAGTGCAAGCCTAAAATACTAACTCGGCCTACAGTTGCGGGACGTGTTGGACATAATAAATAATATAATAAACTATTCTCTAACAGTTTTGTTGATTTTAAAGAAAGAGATGCGCACATACCTCTTCTAATGCGGAAGTGAATAATCAACGATCTAGTTTGTTCCACTACACTAGCAAGGAGTCGTAGCGTGTAGTACAAGACCACCCACTGATTTGTCACAACCTAAATGCCTAGGGTTTTTGAGAGCTTTTCACAGAGTGCTTTATCTTATGTTGGATACAATAGACAGAACAACGTATGTTCTGTATTAGATTTTTCCTTATATATATTGGGTAGTGGGCTTCCCACTACCTGGGTCATATTAGTTAGTCCACCCCAACTTGGGCGGATTATAACCTAAGTCCAACAAGTTTAAATTTTTAGGTAAGGTAATATCTTAACAAATGCCCTCACTTTCAAAGCTGCAAAGGGGCCCATCAAGTGAATGATTTTGAAGTTTATTCCTCAAGATTACTGGTCTTTAGTTTATTTGACATTTGACATTTTTTCTTAGTTCTGAACTCAAAGTGAAATTGACTGAGAACTCTTCATTACTTATTTTCTTTTAGCAATTACTCATTTTATTAGAAATATTAAGTTCAGGGCAGGCTGATCTTCTCCAAGAGCGCACATTAGAGTGAAGTTTTGGCACTTCAATGTCAGCTCTTGAAAGAGAGAGATGTCTTTGGGAATGCAGACACAAGTGGTGCATCACTGTCATCAGCTCATATTGTAATTCATTACAAGAAAACAGGCTTGAGACTACGAAAATGGCTACCAAAATCAGTTTTGTTGCCAATTTACAAAGATTGGCTACCAAGGGGCCCTTTGGTCGCGAGGACCAACTAAAATGAAAAGGCATCTGCTCCCCCCTGTTAAGTTGGACCTAGGACCTCTTTTTTTAAATAAAAAAAATTCTCTCTCACCACCCCCCCCACCCCACCCCCTCTTACCCCTCTCCAACATCTCACCCCGTCCTTCCCCCTTAATCACCTAGATATTTATACAAAGCTCCAAAGAGGTACTTTTTTTTTATACATATACATATATATATATGTACATATTTGCATAAATATATATAGTTTATATGTATATTGTAATATATAGCTTAAACTATATATTATTGCATTTTTCTTTTTTCCTTTTTTTTAAATTTTCCTTTTTTTATTTTGTTTTTTTTTAATTTTTATTTTATTATTTTCTGTTTTATTTAATTTTCAAATTTTTTTATTTTGTTTTCTTTTTTTATTTTTCTGTTTTTATTTTTGGTTTTTTTAATTTTCTTTTTTGATTTTTGATTTTGATTTTTGTCTTTTTTTTAATGAGTGTATTTTCGGTTTTTGTTTATTTTTTGTTTTTTAGTTTATTTATTTATTTTTTGTTTATGTATTGTGTATATATATGTGTATGTTTCTGTGTATGTGTACGTGTATTGTAAATTTTTTGGTTTTTTGGGTGATTGCTAATGATGTAATTGTTGGTTGTTTTAAATATTTTTTGAAGGATTCAAGTTTGTTTTGTGCGATAGGCGAGGCTATTACAGCTCAAGTTAGTCTTCTAATTAACTATCCTTTATATTTATGTTGATATAGTGTAGTTGAAATAATGTTGTAGGTGAGATATTGTTGTTAAGATAACCGTCTTTGAAAATGTAATGTTGTAGGTGAAATAATGTTATAGGTGAGATATTGTTGTTAAGATAACTATATTTGAAAATGTAATATTGTAGTTGAAATAATGTTGTTATAAGCACTTTGAATTTAACTTTGGAAAGGTAAAAATTAAAGGATTTGGAATGTAACTTTGGAAAGGTAAAATTAACTTTGAATTACTTTGTAATTAATTGTTGTTTATTATTGTTAAGTATTTTGTAGTTAATTGTAGTTAATTATTTTGTAAGTTGATAGACATGAAATAATGATTAATAGTTTAAATAATTTATTTTGTCAAATTCGTATTCAGGCGGAGCTCCAGGAGCAGCGACGGGCGCTGACGGATATGATGAGCCTCGTGATGAAGTTGTAAGATGAGATCGCCAAGCTACGAGACAACTGCCTACTCCTTGATCGGGACAAGTAAGATAATTAGTAGATTTTAGTTTTTTTTATAAATTTCTAAAACTAGTTTTATACTGTATTTTGTAGATGTTTTATATATATATATAAATTTAATTTTTTTGTAAATATTAATATATTTTTTTTAAAATGGCGACGAAAGGTAACCTACAAAATGGTGACCAACACTTGGCTACGAAACGGTGAAAAAAGTTTAGCTATGAATTGGTGACGAAAATTTAGCTACGAAAAGGCGACGAAACCTTGGCTATGAAATGGCGACAAAACCTTTTCTACGAAATGGCGAGGAAAACTTGTCTATGAAATAATAACGAACTGAAATAAATAAATAAAAAAAATATGTATATGTAATTAATAAATTTTAAAAAGAATAAAAAAAATATGACTATGAAATGGCTACGAAGTTAAATAAATAGTAAAAAATAACGTATATGTAATTAACATATTTTAAAATTAAAAAAATTGGCTACAAAAGTTAATTAATTTTTAAAAAGATTAACAAAATTTTTAATAAAATAATTAATTTATAAATAAATAATTAATTACTTAAGTTTTCTAAAAAAATTGAGTATTGGCGACCAATGGGCTACGAAAGTTAAAAAAAATTTATTATATATATATTTTAATTTTATTTGGCATCAAAGGGTAATTTGGTGACGAGGCTTGAGGCGACAAAGGCATTTTGGTCTCCACTTCGTTGCCCCAAGTACCTAGGCAACCAATGGCCTCATGAGCTAGATAACTAACAAAGAGATTTGCGATAATTCAATTACATAAATTGGTGTAGTATTCTATATATGTACATATACAAGGCTATAAGAGTAATTACATGTGATATCCCTAAAATGCAAAGAATGATACAAATACAACTAAATGTAACACTAATTCAATGGTATGTTCCTACAAGACCATTGAAATGCATTCATGAAATTGTTCAACTAGATGAGGATGGAGTGGCAATCGCATACAAAGAATTCTTCCTCTTCACAGTCAGTCCAAAAGCTTCATTCATGTCAAGCATATTTGGTTCAAGACCATTTGGGAGCTTTCAATCGAAATGATACAATAGTAGAGCAAGTGAAAGTTCAATGGTTTTAATAGCAAATGAAATTCCAGGGCATATCCACCTACCAGCTCCAAATGGAAGATACTCAAAGTTGCTTCCTTTATAGTCAATAGTCGACCCCTCAAACCTTTCTAGTATAAAGCATTCAACATCAGGCCAATGGTTAGGATCTCTACCTAGGGAGTAGGGCCTAGAAATTAATTAATATTGACTATTTCCTTCATGGGTATATCATATCCATTTATTTCACACTTTTCTCTGCGTTCTCTTATCAACAAACACACAGGAGGGTGTAACCTCAATATTTTCTTGATCATTAACTTCAAGTATTGTAGTTCTTTAATATCTTCTTCTGCAATATTCTTCTTTTTGGTAAGAACTTGTCGTACCTTGTCTTGTTCCTTCTGCAAGAATTTAGGATTTTTCAATATCTCGAACATAGCCCATTCCAGAGTCATTGTTGAAGTCTCTGTACCTACGCCGATTATGTCGTGAGGAACAAAAAAATGTCTAAGCTATTATTTGGTCTTAATAATCTCTGGATTATTCAACTTGATGAATATGGTCAACATAGCAACGAGTAATAATGCTACTTACATCAGAAAAACTTACCCAAAACTTTTATCAATGGAGATATGATTGGCATTTGATTGCTAGCGTAAAGTTTATAGGCGATCTCTGCAATAGAATAATGCGCCTCTAGAATTTCTCCAAGACTTGGAAGGCTTCATCTATTTGAGAAAAAAAAACGAGTTGCAAGGAATTTATGCTACAAAAAGTGTCACATTTTGTAACGGGTGGATCCAGAAGGCTAAAATTATAAAATTTAATACTTATATATGTATAATTTTTTTTACTAGGTGATAAATAAATTCTTTTGGTCTAAAAATATATTGAAAATACACATGTTTTTGAAAAAAGAGTCCTAACTCATTTCTTATAATATCTTCACTCTTGAGGTCAATCGGATTACAGCTCTCACTAACCCATGAATGGATCCGCCATTGCTCATAGACAAACTAAAACAAAGATGTATATTATTAAAGTCAGAGAGATGGAAGCAATCAACTAACGGGTTGTACTTGTCCCAACATAGTAGATACATTTTAGGGTAAGTTATCCTCTTATGTTTAGTTTCGTTAAGTCAACAGTTACGGAAAAACGAACGATCCTTCGATAGATGCAAATTGTATATGCAGAAACATGAATTAATGTTTCATGTTCATTTCGTAATTAAGAACGTATATGTGATAAGATGCACGTAAAGATTCTGCTAAAAAATTAAAAAATATATATATTTGTTTTTTGCGGTAAGGTGCACGTACTAAAATGAGGGCTTTGATGTAGGTGGTGGTGATTGGAAACTCCAATTCTCATTAGAAAACTGCAGTTGCAGAAGAACATCGAATAAATCCTTCTCGTTTGATGCAGCATCATCGCTGGCCCTTTTCGCTTTTTGCTCATGGATGATGTTATCGAGAACTTTGTCGAACCTCATTTTAATCTTCTCAAATTTTTGCTTCATTTTGTTAATAAAAGGAATAAACCTAAGAGAGGTAAAAGTATCTAGGATGTCAAATCCTCCAGCAAGCTCATTTAAGATTTTCACTGAGATTGATTATTTGCTTCGAACATGAAGAAATGGATTGAATAAGATTTTTCACTTCCTCTTCTCTCACTGACATAAATGACTGGAGTTGCTTGGTGCTTAAAAGCTCCATGATGCATGTAAACCTTCGAAATTTACAATTAGGATTATGTGGTTTTTATCTCTATAGATCTATTATTTAGATCACGTGGTTTCCACCTTAATAATCCCTTTCTAAGTGGTAACTAGCAAGCTTGCCCTATTATAAAAGATTCAAAGCATGATTATGGTGCTTTTTCATATAAACAGAGGCTCCCTAGGGTTTCCCTTGGCATGTCTATTTATAGATTTGTCTTGTCTTGTAGCCCAAGCTAGGGCCCTTAGTCATATGGATTAATTTGAGTTAGCCCAAATCCAATTATTTATTAACAACTAGACTAGGCCTGAGCTAGATTTTGTCACTACGATTAAGTCCTCCACTCTCTAAGTTGATATATTTTCGAGTTAGAGAGTAGCTAGTCATTGTACCTCTGTGAGACTGGTTTTCAGCCTTCTAAATTTGGGTTGCATCCCTTATGGGGTACTTTGCGCCTGAGTGGGTCGCATATCCCATTGGATGCTTTAAGCCAAGTTGGGTAGCATCTTCTGTAAGATGCTTCAGACAAATTTGGGCCGCATTTCCCTTAGGGGGCTTCAGGCTTGAATTTAGCCACAACCCCTTGGGGCGCTTTAGGCTTGTATTTAGCTACAACCCCTTAGGGCGCTTTAGGTTTTTATTTAGCCGCAACCCCTTAGGATGCTTCAGGCTTGTATTTAGCCGCAACCCCTTGGGGCGCTTCAAGCTTGAATTTAACCATAACCCATTGGGGCACTTCAAGCTTTTATTTAACTGCAACTCTTTGGGGTGCTTCAGGGTTGTATTTAGCCGCAACCCCTTGGGGCGTTTCAAGCTTGAATTTAACCACAACCCCTTGGGGCGCTTCAGGCTTTTATTTAACCGCAACTCCTTGGGCCGCTTCAGGGTTGTATTTAGCCGCAACCCCTTGGGGCGCTTCAGGCTTTTATTTAGCCGCAACTCTTTAAGGTGCTTCGTGCCTGAGTGGGCCGCATCCCTAATGGGGTGCTTTTGGGCCTATTTTAGGAGCCTCTGTACTCAATTGAGTGAAAAAAGTGCGAAGCACCAACACAAACGAGTTCTTCATTGGTGTCATGCATGCATCCACGGTATTCTCCATTTTTTTTTGGTGCCATGAAGTCACTAGCAATCCACTATGTGCACTAGTAGTATATTAGGCAAACAAACTGTTCGTAGGAGTTTTATTGAAGTCCTATCTATTAGAATATAGATTTGCACTAGTAGTATATTAGTGGTAGATTTACACTTTAAAGGCAGCATGTACAAACGTATAAGCACAAACATGATTATCAAGGATTATGTATATCCATGTATTTTATATTACCTATCTATCTATCTATATATATCTTGTATGCACTAAACGAAACATATGCTTGTTTGTGAAGTCATAATATGTTCAAGAGATATAGAAATTGAAATTTCGGGACAAGGAATAGAAGACTCAAGGAAGAACACAAACCAATATGACTAAATTTTATGAAAGAAAATGAGGTAAAGCAATTTATCGAATACCTTGAGTGTATTAATATTCCACTTGATGGGGCACGACCGACCTGATACGACATGATGACCATTTGACCCTTTTGGAATCTAAATTACTTTGAGAGGTGGTAGGTCGGGCACTGACAAGATCTTGCAAAATTCGGAGAAATATTCTATAAAAATGTATAAATATCTTATTTGTCTACAGTAAAAGGTAACTCATTTCTCCTATAAACACTTTTCATTTATAAATTACTATTAAGTAAGATTGAATTGTTAACTAGAGCATCGGAGTGCTCATGAGGAAAGAACCCACAGTTTGTTCCTACCTTGTCCTTCAGCTTATACCACCACAAATTTTCTCACCTGTGCGGGTGACGGCTTTTCCAGCATCACCTATCACACTGTCGAAATATAAACAAGACATAAGAGAGTACGAAACTTGTATATGTTTATCAGAAAGGTGTGTATTACAAAGGTATACAACATGCCTATATATAGCCTTAAGAGTACTTGGTGCCCAAGACACCTAAATCCTATATATATGGTAAGTAGTAGTACAATCGAATAATACAACTTTACAACAATGTTAATACCCCCCCTCAAACTCAAGGTGGTGTGAATGACACAAGCTTGAGGTTGGAGATCAAATCCTGAAGACGGCCAGGGGGATGAGTTTTAGTAAAGAGATCTGCAAGCTGGGCAGCAGAAGGCGTGTAGTGGAGCTTCGTAGTGCCCTGAACAACATGTTGACGAATGAAATGGCAATCGCACTCGATGTGGTGAGTGCGCTCATGAAAAACATCATTGTGAGCAATCTAGATGGCACTCTGATTATCACAATGAAGTACTGTACCTTGAGGTTGAGAAATACCTATATTAGCAAGAAGCCACCGAAGCCAAATAACCTCTTGAGTAGCATCCGCAAGAGCACGATATTCAGCTTCAGTACTGGAACGAGCAACAACAGTCTACTTTTTACTGCGTCAGGAAAGGAAAGAGTCACCAAGAAGGAAGCAGTACCCTGTCACAAAGCGACGATCGGTAGGATCACTAGCCCAATCGGCATCAGAATATCTTTGGAGAACTAAGAAGGAGTTGACAGAGAAGAAGAGACCATGAAATAAGGTGCCTTTCAAGTAACGAAGTATACGAATGACTGCAACATAATGAGAAGTACGAGGAGCAGACATAAACTGACTGACCAAATGAACGGTATATGCAAGATCAGGTCAAGTAACTGTGAGATAAATAAGACTGCCAACCAACTAACGGTACAGAGATGCATCTTGAAGAGGTGTCTCATCCATAGGAGTGAGGCGAATATTAGGATCCAGAGGAGTAGAAGCAGTCTTAGTGTCTGTGAGACCTGCACGAGCAAGAAGATCTGTGGAATACTTGGCTTGAGAAAGATAATAACCACTCGAATCGGAGGAGACTTCAATGCCCAAGAAATAACTAAGAATGCCAAGATCCTTCATCTCAAAATGTTGACTCAGAAACTGCTTGAGATCTGAAATACCAGTCAAGTCATCGCCAGTAATAATCATATCTCTATATACATGAGCAACAAAATCATACCAGAACTAGAATGACGAATGAAAAGTGCAGAATCATGGTTACTAGAGATGAAACCAAAATTTGTGATAACTGAGCTAAACTTTGAGAACCAGGCACGTGGAGCTTGTTTTAGACCATAGAGAGCACGACGGAGCCGGCACACCTTATGAGGCAGATGATGATACCCTGGAGGAGGTTTCATGAAAACTTCCTCTATAAGATTCCTATTAAGAAATGCATTTTTAACATCCATCTGAAATAACTTCCACTGTCTGATAGCCGCAACAGCAATGAGTGTCCGAACAGAAGTTAGACAAGCAACAGGGGCAAATGTTTTCTCATAATCAATACCATACTCTTGAGTAAAACCCTTGGCTACTAAACGAGCCTTATACCATTCAACGGAACCATCAGACCGAGTCTTGATTTTGTACACCCATTTGCAACCCATAGCATTTTTCCCGGAAGGAAGATCGACCAAATCCCAGGTGTACTTATCTTCCAAGGCCTGCAATTCATCAACCATAGCTTGCTGCCATAAAGGGTCAGAACTCGCCTCACGATAGGTTTGAGGCTCATGAAGTGAAAGAATAAAGGTGAAACAATGATAATCAAGGAGACAGGGAGGAACAGATCTTACTCTGGTAGAGCGACATAGAGAAGACTCAGGACAAGACTCGTCATCGAGCAAGGACTCATCAGAGGGGATAGTCTCTTCAGGAAGAGTCGTATCGGGTGCGGACTGAGTGCTTGCATCTGCATTCGTACTTGTGTCTGGACTTGTGTCACTGTCATCATCAGAAAATAACGAGAGAGAAGAATCAGTGAAATATGGGGTAGAAGGAGCATGCGAGAGAGAAAATGAGGATATTGAGGCAAACATCTTATTTTCCCAGAAGATTACATGACGAAAGATACGAAGGCATTTTGAGATTGGATCCCAACACCGATAACCCTTATGTTTAATACCATAACCCAAGAAACAACAGAGGCGGGATCGAGGCTTAAGTTTAGTACGCTCATGTGGGGAAAACAAGACAAAACATGGACATCCAAAAACACGAAGATGATCATAAATAGGTGGATAACCATGACAAGAAGCAGAGATGAGAAATGTGCGAGTGATATCAGTGATATGCATGTGTTTACGTTCAGCCCGCCCATTTTGTTGAGAGGTGTATAGAGAATATCGTTGTGAAATAGTGCCATGTTGACGAAGAAGAGCTAGAATAGAGGACTTTTTATATTCCATGGCATTATCAGCACGGAGGATCTTAATACGTTGTGAGAACTGAGTGTAAACCATAGCAGTAAATTCAGAATAAATACGAGGCAACTCAGATTTATGATGCATGAGATATATCCATGTAAAGCGAGAATAGTCATCAACAAATATCACAAAGTACTGAGATCCCCCCATGGTGGGTGTAGGAGATTAATGGTTTTTGCGATGGTTTTGAAACGATGAGGACAATCTATACTTACCATATATATAGGATTTATGTGTCTTGGGCACCAAGTAGTCTTAAGCCTATATATAGACATGTTGTATACATTTGTAATACACACATTTCTGATAAATCATATACAAGCTTCGTGCTCTCTTATGTCTTGTTTCTATTTCGACATGGTATCAGAGCTAAACCCATGCTCTAGTCTTGTTCATCTTTCATGTCTTGCCACGCGTGACCCATCTGTCTCTCTAGTGTCACTCTCACTGACAGTGTCAGCTCTCGTTTCCAGGTTCTCTTCTGGTCACACGTGAGGGGGGGTGTGGGGATATAGATTCCTCCCACATCCAAAAATCACCAACTCCAAATCCACCATATAAGATCTTGGGCCAATTCCATTTAGCACCAATTGGTTTTAAAATGGAAACTCATGATTCTTAACACACACCGTCTACCGATATCAACATGCTATATCACATGATCCTAGAAATCCAAAACACAATAACTCAGCTCACGGCAGACCAACCCGCACCCCTTAACCAAGCAGAGCCAAACACTCACCAAAATGTTATACTTGTGAACCAAGTGATTCTAACACCAAAAAATCCAAACCAAGCCCATATAGGCGTATAGTGGGATGGGATACCCCGAGGACCATTTGATGACTTTCAACTATAACATGATTTAATATGACTTCTTGGATATAGTGAAGTGCAAGGCTTTCTCGACTGATCTAGTAAGTGGTATACTAGCCTGGAATGAGGGTCAGTGGTGATTTTTCATCAATTAGCTGAGGCACTCTTGGATAGGTTTGTGATAACAATGCAAAATGTCATATTTTTCTCCATTAATGTTTAATCTTTTACACCTATTTGATGCCTAAATACACTCATTATTTTTATATTTTGATTTAGAATGCAAATAGAGGCGTTAAGTGCAAAACGAAGTTAAATTGCGCAATTTTGGATAGCTCCGACACTGTTACATTTTTTGGGCATAACTCTCTCATCTGAACTCCGATTGAGGCGATTCAAGATGTTCTGGAAAGCCAAGAAGAAGATCTACAACTTTCAAGTTTTGAGTTTTGAGAAATAAAGGCTGAATCAAGGTCAAAATTGGATGTGAAGTTGCTACACCTGTGCTATTGAACGTTCTGAAATGTTCTTTATCTAGAAATTTCTAGTTGAAGATAGAAGAGGTGGTGCACAAAAATTTCAGCTATTTTAGCTATCCTAATTGTATTAGGACTTTTCTAGTTGTTTTAAGATTTCCTAGTTATATTAGGAGTTTACTTTACCTTATTTTCTTATTCTATTTGGATTAGAATTCCATTATCTTAGGGAATTTTGTAGGCTTCACAAACTATAAATAAGGGGAGAAATCATAAGATTTGGACCTTCTCTCTTTCTCTCCCCTTTTCTCCTTCGAAATTTCTTTATGCCTCTACGTGGCTAAATCTTTTATTCTTGGTCGAAGGAAATTGAAGCATCGGAATCAAGAAAACTGTGAGATCTAATTAGTTTTTACTGTTCAATTTATGCTTTAAGTATTGAATGTTCTTCTATTTTATTTATATGATTCTCTCATTAAATTGCTAGGGTGACCAACTAGTTTATTAATCGTTATAATCTATTGCTAAGTTAGATATCAAATCCGTAATTGTTTGATCCCTCTAATTTGTGAAGCAACTAAGATTTAATAATTTGCTGCGTCAGAGATTATTATATTTTAGGAAGAATGTTCAACTAAATTAAATTCAATCGCGTGTGCTTGTGTTGTTTAGCTTCATCGATCTCTCTAATTCTTAAGGCTGCTACTAGATTAAACCTTTAGCGCATGTCTGTGGTTGTTTAGTGGTTAGGGTTAATTAGGTCGCGTGTATTCTAATTAACTACGACTAAGGAGAGATAGGAAAATAATTCCAACGGTGAATATATAAAGTTTGAATTGAAATATACTTGCATCAATGATCAATTACAAGATTCCGATGGTGGATATTGTCTTAGACCAAGGTTCGCCTTCTTGATTAAATTCAATATTTTAAAATTCAGTAATTTTTCTTAAGTTTTCTTTATATACTCAAACCCCCCAACCTTGTTTACGTAACATAAAATTAGGCTAGATAATCTTTGTGAGAACGATCCTTACTCACACTACTACATATATTTTTCGGAGTACAAGTTTTATTTTTGGTTGCCTGCGACAGCACACCAAATTTTGGCGCCGTTGCCGGGGAGTTATTCTAGTTTAGTTTTATGTTTTTTGTGATTTTTATTTCGTTCTTGAAATCTGTGTTAACAAAAAATAATTTTTTTTATCGTTACAGTTTCAGCAGTTTTCAAAATTTTCGTAGCATTAGGTCTCAAAATTTTACTTTTCCAAAGAGAAATGACGTTTTGAGAAAGACTCATAGTCTTTTAGAATATGAGCCCCACCATCTTGAGGCCAAATTCTATCATTTACTAGGGTTTTTAGGCATTTTTTGTGTTTTTTGCGTAAATTTTTTAATTTTTCTTATTACTCTAGATTTCTTTTTCCTACTTTATTTCTTGTGGTTAATTAGCGCTTTCTTGATTTTATGGTTGTCACTTGATCTACTAATCAAGGTGATTTACAATACGATCCAGAAATAGAAAAAAATTGTGCGCAGGTTAAGAAATGAAGCTTAGAGGAATTCTGAAGAGAATGAACTAGTTGTTGATTCCTTATTTGCTAGCGATTCTGATTCAGAAAAGGAGGAAGTCATGGCTGGAAATCAAACTTTGAAGGAGCTTGCCGCCCCTAATTTAGATCAACAACCCTTATGCATAGCGTTTCCTACTATAGATGCTAATGTTACTTTTGAATTAAAGTCTGGTCTAATACATCTTTTGCCCAATTTTCATGGCCTTGCAGGTAAAGATCCTCATAAGCATCTAATGGAGCTTCATGTGGTATGCACAAGTATGAAACCCACGGGGGTGACTGACGACAGATTAAATTAAGGGCCTTTCTGTTTTCTTTGAAGGATTTGGTTAAGGATTGGTTCCACTATCTACCTTTCAGAAGTATTACCAAATGGAACGAGATGAAAAGGTTGTTTTTGGAGAAATATTTCCCAGCTTCAAGGGTAGCAAACATTCGGAAATAAATTTGTGGTATAAGGCAGCATAGTGGGGAATCCCTGCATGAATATTGGGAACGTTTCAAAAGACTACGTGCGAGCTGCCCCCATCATCAGATTAGTGAGCAGCTACTTATCCAGTATTTCTATGAGGGCCTTCTACCTACTTATAGGAGCATGATTGATGCCGCGAGTGGATGAGCTTTGGTGGATAAAACTCCAGAGGCCACGAAGAATTTGGTTGCAAATATGGTGGCCAATTCTCAACAATTTGGCACAAGGCTCGAAGCTCCGTCTAAGCGTGTTAATGAGATAAATGTTTCTTCCCTTGAAGAACATATTGCGAGTCTAACTTCTCTTTTTCGTCAAATGGCTGTAGGTAATATGCAATCGGCAAAGGCTTGTGGGATTTGTTCGGTAGTGGGCCATCCAATCGATATGTGTCCAACTCTTCAAGAGAAGCCCGTAGAGCAAGTGAATGCGGTGGGTGGTTTTTCTGGACAATCACAAAGTAAGTATAATCCTTTTTCGAACACGTATAATCCAGGATGGAGAGATCGCCCCAATCGTAGTTATGGGAATCCACAAGCAAATCAGCCCATGACTCAGAATCACCCAAGTTTTCAGCAATATAAACAGCCATATCAACAATCAGGCCAAACTTCTAATTCAGGTATGTCTTTAGAAGATATTGTTAAGTCTCTTGCCACTAATACTTTGCAATTTCAACAAAAGACGAGAACCAGTATCCAAAGTTTGGACAAGCAGGTGGGGTAGATGGCAACTGCAATTAGTCAGCTAGAGGCACAGAGTTCAGGAAAATTACCCTCTCAAACTGTAATAAATCCAAGAGAAAATATAAGTGCAATCATTTTGAGAAGTAGTAAAGAGCTTGAGATTCCAGAAAGGGCAGCCCCTACATCGTCGAAGCAAGAAAATGAGAAAAATATTGTTGCAGACAAGAACGTGCCCAATGACAATGAAATACCTAAGCGTAAGTTTCCACCTCTTTCTGATTATAAACCAGTACCTCATTTTCCTTAAGCTTTAGTAGAATCTCGAAAAGATGAGCAAAATATAGATTTATATGAGACTTTTCGTAGATGTGAGGTAAATATTCCACTTTTAGATACTATTAAACAAGTATCTCGTTATGCTAAATTCCTGAAAAAATTGTGTACAATTAAGATGAAACAGAAACTTAAAGGTTGAGAGAAGGTGAGAGTAGGGGAGAATATTTCTGCAGTTATTCAAAGAAAACTCCCTATGAAGTGCCATGATCCAGGTATGTTTACTATCCCTTGTACGATAGGTAACACTAAAGTTGATAAAGCCATGATAGATTTAGGAGATTCTATTAATGTCATGTCATATTCTAAATATGATTCTTTGAAACTTGGACCTTTGAATAAAACTAATATAGTGATTCAACTGGCTGATAGATCTAATGCCTATCCTAAGGGGATAGTTAAGGATGTTCTTGTGCAAGTTAATAATTTGGTTTTTCCTACTGATTTCTATGTGCTTGATATAGAAGGTAGTGATCAAAATATGCCTATTTTGTTAGGAAGACCATTTTTAAAAACGTCCAAGACTAAGATAGATGTTTATAGTGGCACACTTACCATGGAATTTAATGGCGAGATTATTAAGTTTAATATTTATGATGCCATGCAATATCCTGGTAAAAATAATATTGGTAATGATAATTCTAGTAATGAAAATATTAGTGATGATAATCATGTTTATTTTATTGATGTGATTGATTCTTTAGGACAGGAAGTAACAGAATTCGATGAAAAAAGTAGATTATAAGTTGTCATCAGTAAGCATCTTGAGGAAGAGAATAAGGAGTTAGCCTTTAGTACTGATTTGGAAGACACTGTTGTAGCATTGAATGTTTTTCCACAGGAACCTATTCCAAATTTGAAGCCTTTCCAAGAGGAGAATGTTGAAGAATTGGACATTAATAATCCTGATTGAAAAAGGAAGCACTGAGTCGAGCCAACGACGATAAATAAAGGCACTGCTTGGGAGGCAACCTAATGGTAGTTTGTCTCACTGGCTGATGTTAAATGGATCCAAGTATTTTATTTTTTTTAAGTATTAGTTAGTTTGACATTTTTATTATTTCATAGAGTCGGCTTCAGTGCCTCCCAAAGTTCAGAGCCTTTGTATGGGGATGTAAATAGGGTCGGCCAACAAAAAAAATATAAAAATGAAAAAGAAAAAAACAGAGTACTTTATTATTGTTGTTTCCTATTATTTTGCTTTTTCTTGTTTTCTTGGGCTTTACTGAATAGTTGCAGATGTAAAGCATTACTTTTCTTCTGTCTAACAAGTGCTTCAGGTATGTCCTCCTACAGACTCTATTTCTCTTACTTCACTTGCTTTCATGTCTCTACTCATCTTTGCATAAATTTGACAGTTTATTTTTACTCATTGAGGACAATGAAAGTTTTAAGTGTGGGGGAGGGGATTTACATTGTGTTTTAATTTTCTTAAAAAAAGAAGAAGTTTTCAATGGTTTTTTTTTAGCATGGCTTGAGTAAGGTGCAATTAAGCTTGAAAGATTCAGAACATGATTGAATAAGTTTTTTTTCCACTTAGAATTCATTAGTTTAGTTATTTTCCTTGAGCATGGTAGTGACTGAATTTCGTAGACAAAAGCTAATAAAATTTTGAGCCTTTAGACTGACACATCTATAATCAATCTCACTTTTTTTTTATAAGAGATATTCTTCCATGGATTTGTTTCTCTAGAACTTGCCTTGATTCTCTTCAAGGTTACACTGACGCATACATGAACGAACATGATTAAGGTCTTCTTTGATTTAGCTACATAAGCCAAATTACCTATCTTGTAATTAATTTTTTCCTTTTGTTAAACCCCATTGAGCTTTATTGACTTTGTTTATTGTGAACCTATGTTACAAGCTTTAAACCTGAAAAACAATGTCTTTACCCAAGCCTTAGGACTAGTGGAACAATGTTCAATGTTATGATATGTATGGATGTGCAAGAAATAAGTGTAGGGGTGTCTGGATTTGTGGTATGGCTATGACTGGTGAAATGAAGCATGTTTTCATTCTCAATTTGTGAGTTCCATTGTTGATGTAATTTTGGTGAAAAATAAAAAAATAAAAAAAAGGAGAAAAAGGAAAAGACAAAGGAATAAAGGAAGTGATGGAAGAAATTGTTTTTAAACTGTCCATGTTCAAATTCTTCCTAAAAATTTCAAGAAAGGGTTCTGTTTATACATGATATATACGAAGGTGGAAGCTATTGAATGGAATGGTTGGTTTTTACATGTCTTACATATTCGAGCTTGAGTTGATTTCTTTTTTGCTCTGCTAGTTTCGATGGATTTTGAGCTATATTCCCAAATATTTCCCACATTTGTCCTTAAGCCCCGTTACAACCCTTGAAAAGTCCTTATGATCTGTGTTATGCATGTGATCTTAGTGGTGGAGAATAAGACGATATGCAAGCCTATGGTAGATCATTTTCATTGGAATAAATTTGAGTGAAACACATACCCTTCAAACACATGAGAGTCGAGTGTTTATCTCTCTGAGGGTTTACGTATTTCGGTACTCCATCTTCGAGTGAGAATGCTTACTAAGGAATTATAAGTTGGTTAAGAATGTTTATTCATGATATGTTATGAGTTTTGAAGAGCTTGGTTGTTCTTTGTTGATGGCATTGCAACTTTGGTATTCTTGAAAATTTGAGTTTTGCCCAAGAACGAGCAAATGTTAAGTGTAGGGGAATTTGATAACAATGCAAAATATCATATTTTTTTCCATTAATGTTTAATCTTTTACACCTATTTGATGCCTAAATATACTCATTATTTTTATATTTTGATTTAGGATGCAAATAGAGGCGTTAAGTGCAAAACGAAGTTAAGTCGCTTAATTTTGGACAGCTCCGATATTGTTACATTTTTTGGGCATAACTCTCTTATTCGAGCTCCGATTAAGGTGATTCAAGATGTTCTGGAAAGCCAAGAAGAGATCTATAACTTTCATGCTTTGATTTTTGAGAAATAAAGGCTAAATCAAAGCCGAAATTGGATGTGAAGTTGCTGCACCTGTGCTGGCTAATGTTCTGGAATGTTATTTATCTAGAAGCTTCTAGTTGATGGTGAATGAGGTGGTGCACGAAAATTATAACTATTTTAGCTATCCTAATTATATTAGGACTTTTCTATTTGTTTTAAGATTTCCTAGTTATATTAAGAGTTTACTTTGCTTTTAATATTTTCTTATTCTATTTAGATTAGGATTCCATTATCTTAGAGGATTTTGTAGGCTTCACAAACTATAAATAAGGGGAGAAATATTCAGATTTGGGACCTCTCTTTTTCTCTCCCCTTTTCTCCTTCGAAATTTCTTTATGGCTTTACGTGGCTAAAACTTTTATTCTTGGTCGAAGGAAATTGAAGCATCGAAATCAAGAAAACTGTGAGATCTAATTAGTTTTTACTGTTCAATTTATGTTTCAAGTATTGAATGTTCTTTTGTTTTTTTTATTTGATTCTCTCATGTAATTACTAGGGTGCCCAACTAGTTTATTATTCGTTATAATCTATTACTAAGTTAGATATCAAATCCGTAATTGTTTTATCCCTCTAATTTTTGAAGCAACTAAGATTTAATAATTTGTTGCGTCAGAGATTATTAGATTTTAGGAAGAGCGTTCAACTAAATTAAATGCAATCGCATGTGCTTGTGTTGTTTAGCTTCATCGATCTCTCTAATTCTTAAGGCAGCTACTAGATTTAATCTTTAGCGCGTGTCTGAGGTTGTTTAGTGGTTAGGGTTAATTAGGTTGCGTGTATTCTAATTAACTACGACTAAGGAGAGATAGAAAAATAATTCAAACGGTGAATATTTAAAGTTTGAATTGAAATATACTTGCATCAATGATCAGTTACAAGATTCCGATGGTGGATATTAACTTAGAGCAAGGTTCGTCTTCTTGATTAAATTCAATATTTTTAAATTTAGTAATTTTTCTTAAGTTTTCTTTATATACTCAAACCCCCCCCCCCCCCCAATCTTGTTTACGTAACATAAAATTAGGCTAGGTACTCTCTGTGGAAACGATCCTTACTCACACTACTACATATATTTTTTGGAGTACAGGTTATATTTTTAGTTGCCTGCGACAGCACACCAGTTTGCTAGTAGTAAAAGAATCGACAAAGCACATCGCAACCTTATTCTTGGTAAAGCAACAGAAGGATGAGTCCCTCTGAGCCTATACAACTAGATTTAACCAAGTGGCATTGGATATTCTTGACCTTGAACAGTCTGTGGCCCTAGTTACATACACTAAATGATTGAAATCTTGAGCCTTCTGATAATATATATAAATTATTGAAAGGGTAAAGGTATAATTTAGTTCATTATCTTTGGTGTAAACGACACTTTGATCCATTATCTTTCAAAATGAACCTTTTAGTCCATTATCTTTGGTGTAAATGACACTTTCATTCATCATCTTTCGAAATGAACCTTTTAGTCCAATATGTTTCACATAAGTGACGTCGTTAGTCCAACTTCAAAACATATATGAGGAAACATATAGGGGTTCTAAATTAAATTTTAGAGCCCCTCAATTTAGAGCCCCCATTGAGGATGACCTTAGCAATTTAGAGCCCCAAGTATTTTTTAGAGGCTCTAAAAAAAATTCATCTCCAATGAGAGGCTCTATAAAATTAGGGCTTTATATTGTGTTAAATTTAATTTTACAAACTAATTTGAATATATGTTATTTTTTCTTGTGTGTTAATTTTTTTTTGATAAATTATTATCGTCATAATCGTAACTTTTTTTATGAACATTTGGACCAAAAAACTATTTAATTCTGACAACGGTAAAAATTATTGAATTATGATGACGTTTAATTACACTCGATTTATATTTTTTAATTTTATTATATTCCCTTTTGTGAATTAATTTATATTTAATTAATTAAAAAGGGAAAGTAAAAACACAAATGTGAAATTGACCCAAATTATGAAATTGACCCAAATTATAAAATTTTTATTAAACAATAAATTACCACTAAAACTTAAATTTACAAAGTCTACAAGTTGAATCCAAATTAATTTTATTAAAATTGACCCAAATTATGAAATTTTTAAAAAAAATTAAAAACAAAGGATTTAAAAAAAAATTAATCCCAACAATTAAAAAAAAATTTTAAAATTAATCCCAACCATTAAAAAAAATTAAAAACAAAGGATTTAAAAAAAAAATCCAAACCATTTAAAAAAAATTAAAAAAAAGAAAACCTTATATATAAAACCCATCCTCTTCCCCATTTTCCACTTAGCCGCCGTTGCCCCTCTACCTTCCCTCCCCCCCCCCCCCCGGCCGACGTAGGCACCCCACCCCACCCTATCCCACCCCGCTGCAACACCTCCCCATTGTACCTACCCACCCCGCTGCCTCCTCCATTCTTTTTTTTCAAATTCGCGGTGCTACTCCACCCCACCCCACACGCCCACCCACCCCGCTGCACCTATCCATCCTGCTACCTCCTCCATTTTTTTTCCAGATCCGCGACACCACCCTACCCCACCCCAACCCCCCCCCCCCTAATTTTTTTTTCACAGATTATATATATCGCAAATCATGGGTGTTCTAAAAAATAATTTTTTTTTGTATATATAAACACAAAAAGGGATAGAAATTGAATTTGTGCAAATACTTTTTTTTGTTTTTTTGGGCAATTGAACAAATTTTTTGGGCGATTAGTATATATTGGTGATGAATGCACACTTTGTTTTTGAACGTTCTGCAACTCCAACGGGCATTTTTTTTTTCAGATTGCTGTCCTTTTTTGTTTTTGTCAAATAAATTAATTTTTTTTTTGGGTTAAGTCAGATCTGACATTGTCTGATCTGACGATGTCAGATCTGATTTGGAAGAGGAGCCCCACGGGGCTCTATTTTGTTTTGTCTTTTTCCTCGGGCTTCAGTTTGTTCAACAAATTTGTTGAACAAAATGGAGCTCGGGCTCTATTTTTGGTGAAATCTGTTAAATTTGACACAAAAGTAGCAAAAAGTAGTAATTTGGGGCTCTATAATAAACATTGGTGTTGCCTTTTTACTTCAAAATGCTCTATATTTGCAAAAAAATTGTAATTATTGTATTTTAGAGCTTACATTGAAGATGGCCTTTAGAGCCCCTCAATTTAGAGCCCCCATTGAGGATGGCCTTAGAAAAGTTGTTGGAATTAAGTTTACAAAATTGTCGGAATTCTATACAAAACTATTTGTGCAGAAAATTAGCACAAGTCAGTCGTGTCATAAATGTCAAGATTTTTCTTTTTTTGGTTAAATTCAATTTGTAATTTTACATGACTTTCTAAATAGTACTACTTGTGTTTATTATCCAATGGTAGCCTAATTGAAGGGTAATAAATGTTAAAAAAAGCATGAAAAATAAAGATAATAGTTATCATTGCATGTGAAACTAAGGGGCATAAAATGGATTTAGTGCTTCCTTTTTTTGTTTGTTTTGGTGATTTAGATGCTACAAAAAAATTGATGCTACAAAAAACAGATATGGTAAGGATGAACCCATCAGCTGGTGCAAATTTCCAATAATTGGTAGCTTCCAAAGCCCTGATGGCAATTTCGTGTATGGCTTTTGGGCTCCTGATTTTGTGAGGTTTTTTACAATCAATGCACCGCTTTATGCATTAAAAACTAGACTCGTAGTGCTTTTAAATTATATAGATATATCATCACCTAACTCTTTTTGAATTGCTACAGTTTTTAATCCGAAATTGGCCCAAAAACTAATTCTAACTTTTTAATCTTTTAGACTTCTTTAATTATTTTTGGAATTGAACTTGTTTGATTGAGCTTGCATATCTATCGTAGATGTTCTAGCATGATCACTTTAATAAATTTTGATTTACATATTAACTCGAATACATTGAAACGCGATATATATATAACAATTATTGTTAATTAGCCTTTCTTTCACAATCGAATAGTTTTATTTTTAACTCACATTTTGCGGGGATATTACGGTAGGAATGAGTATGAATGAAGAAGAGTTAAAAGCGGAATCCGATGAGGGATCATACCATTCTTCTAGAATGAATGATTGAATTGTGGTTATTTTCATTCAATTTTCGTTTTTCTTACTTTCAAATGCCTTCTTGCTCTATATGATCATTTAGGTTATTTTAAAATTCTAGTTGTCTAAATAGACCAAATAAATAATTCCTATGGGCTATGGTAATGGCTATGGCTATTGCTATGGCTATGGTATGGCTATGGATGGCTACGACTATGGCTGGATAACTATAGCTAGAGATTTAGGAGTAGCTAGGCTAGGGGTGAATCTTGATAGTTGAGATACTAAGTTCTAATTTTATGAATTAGGAATAAAATGTTTTTTTAAAAAAAATAACAACTACTTTTAGCTCGATAACTGATTTCTAAATTTGGTGGTTGTTGGTTCTTTGTAGTCACTCACAACAATAACAACTACTTTGACCTTTTCGTATATCACTTGACAAATTCGGCGGCTGTTGGTTCTTTGTAGTCACCCACAAAAATAACAACTACTTTCGGCTGGATAACTAACTTCTAAATAGCTTTGGAGATACTCATTATTCTTGAAAATTCAGGTATATCCTTAACTTGGGCCAATTATACAAATTCACGAGTCCAATATTCTATCGGCACATTGTTAAGTTTAACCCAAAGAGGAATACAGTCAACCTTACATTCTTCTATTTTTTGTTCTTCTATATCTAGAATTCCAGAAAATATCTATGAAGCATCTACTTAGGGTTAGATCGCTTTCTATTTTGTGAAGCGTCCGCATAGATTTTGCATTATGTGAATAATACTTTCTTTGTGAGTAGGTAGCATTTGCTAGGACAAAATTGACTATATATAAACCTTTCTTCATATGGCCTTCACTATATGCCTTTTGCATACTTAGTCTCTATTTGGTTTAACGGTAAAATTTTAGCTTTTGAATGAATAAAAGCTGTTAACTTTTGACCTATGTTGGGCAACGTTAGGATTTTAAAAATTTTAAGGCTAATATCGGACTTTAAAAAAGAGTAAATGACTTAACACCCCCCTGTGTTTTGCTAAAAGTGCACAATATCCCCTGTGTTTTAAAACGTAGTTGATTACCCCCCTGTATTTTATGAAAGTAGCTAAATATCCCCTGTGTTTTAAAACATAGCTAATTACCCCCTGTATTTTATAAAAATAGCTGATTACCCCTCTATGATTTATAGAAGTAATTGATTGTCCCCCTGCGTGTGCATGTATATAATATACCCGATGGAGGGAGCAAGTGAAACCCAACAACAGTAGCAGAATCACCTATCTGTGTACCACCGAAAACAAAATCACCCTTGTCATCATCTTCTTTAAGTGTTTTAAGTTAATTTGAATGTGGGTCTCGTCATGCTTTTTTGTTTTGTTCCGGCCACCACCACTATTTGCTTGTATATTTGAATGTGGGTGTGTGGACATTTCTAGGGTTATAAAAAACTTAATATTACCTGTTGAAAATAATTGATGGCTTGTGTGCGACTGGAGGCGGTATCTTTATCTAGTGTGCCAGGATAATACTCAAGTTTTTCGATTAGCTTCCATTTTTTTTTTTTTTTGGTTAAAAGCACATAGGGTTTGCTAGAGAAGATGATCATTTTTTTTTTGATGTAGGAAGATGATCAGTTTGTGATAATGTGGGTATGTAGGGTGGTATGATGATGAAGCTTTTTTAGGAAGCTAAGTTCCAACTAGACACGTGGCAACATATCATTCGCACATTATTTCATCCAAATTACACCATTGTTTAGTTTTGTTTTTTAATATAGAAAGACACAATTATCCCTAAAAACTAACATATAGTTAACGGTGTTAAGATTGATGAGGAAATTTGGGTTAATAAAAAAGTTTATGCGGGACTTTGGGCTTTAATGATAAACTAATGGGGCAAAATGGGATTAACTCGTTTATTATGTTTAAACACGTTAACAGTTGTTTATATGGTGACTCTTGTAATATCCCACATCGGACGCGGAGGTCTTTGGGCTGCTTGATATAAGGGGTAACATCCTTGTATCGTGTACGCACGTTTTCCTAGCAGTGGCTGGGAGGCGACAAAACCGTGAGGGGTATGGGCCTTAGAGCGGACAATACGTGCATAGTGCGCTTCCGGGCCCACTCGCCTTGGCCTCGGTGCTCGCTTGGGCCCTAAGTCCAAGGGGTATCCTGCAGGCATGGGAGTGTTGGTTCGGGGCGTTATAAAGGTGGTATCAGAGCTGACGCGTTCGCATGGCCAACGAGGACGCTGGGTCCCCAAGGGGGTGCGGGTGTAATATCCTACATCGGACGCGGAGGTCTTTGGGCTGCTTGATATAAGGGGTAACATCTTTGTATCGTGTACGCGCGTTTTCCTGGCAGTGGTTGGGAGGCGATAAAACCGTGAGGGGTATGGGCCTTAAAGTGGACAATACGTGCATAGTGCGCTTTTGGGCCCACTCGTTACGGCCTCGGTGCTCACTTGGGCCCTAAGTCCAGGGGGTATCCTGCAGGCGTTGGAGTGTTGGTTCGGGGCGTTACAACTCTTATCTCAGTAAAGAGTATTCACAAGCTATCCACAAGCATTAATTCTTCTCTTGACCTATCAGACCGTCTCCTCGTTCTGCCCAAGGGTCTATTATTAGGATGGCCTGATTGACCCAATCATAATATAAAAATGGGCGCCACTACCCCAGTTCGGATCTTGCTAGGAGTAAAAGTTCCAAAAATTTGAAAGCTCTTACCTACTAGTACGCACGTACTATACTTAATTTTTTAGCTATTGTAAGTTTTGTAAATCGAATCTATTTGTGGAATTAGAAGATAGGGACTATATAATCAAAAAAATTCATTCACAGCAGTGCCACATTATTCCAATCAAGTACCGCTGGCAAACCGCTTTCTTATGCCTATACAACCAGTAGGGCATTGGTCATAGTCGAAATTCGTCGAAGGGATAAAAATGAAAGAAGAGGAAGAATAAGAAGTTTTTCTCTTTCTTTCAATCCAAATAGGAGAACAAAGAAAGCACTCAAAAATGAAAGTTTTCTAAAGGAAGTTGGGAACAACATAATTTGTCTGATTTGGAATATAACTATGACACTAACGACATAAAGAGATTTGATCAGACTTTATCTTCTAACTATGTACAACATGAAAAGGTCGAGGTAAGAAAAGAAACCCATAATATTTTTCTCCTGCTCAAGATCGTTCCGACACGGACTTAAAAGAATACCTAAGGTATATAAGTGGTTTATTTTCAAAAGGGATTTATTTTGACTGTATCTTTTAGACAGCTTACAGCTAAGTCACTAATCATATAGCTAATAAAATCAAGTCGGTCACTATTGAGATAGCTCATAAAATTATTTGTTTCACCCCTATTCCCTAAAGCTTCTCTTAAGAGAATCCTTTGACTACATTGGGCTCTGCTCGTTCGTCTATGCTCCAACCCAGCAAGATGATTGAAATTAATCGAATTGTCTCTTTTTAATATCTGGTTATCTGATAAAAAAGGCAAGAAAGGGTTTCATGGTATATTATTTTTAGGGGCACGATGCCCCGTGAGAAAAAAAGGGTCCCAAAGAAAGCACAATAGCCGCCTGCATCATTAATCTTTATTGCACTCTGTCTTCGATGAGGAGTACAACCGTCCGAGAATACCTTTTTTTGATAAGAAAGTATACTGTCCAACGACTTCTCCTTTTTCGAACATTCCATTCTAGAAGCGGTAGCTTTCCACCTTCTTCGGTGAGAAGTTCCCTTCCATTTTCTGAAATCCCTGATTGGTCTGCTCAGCAAATGTACAAAGTGCTCGGATCCAGTCAAGATCCGAACAACCAGGAGCACTCAACTAATAGTCTAGTCTTGTTTTTTTTTTTCTATTAGTTGCAATGTGAACATGCATTTACTTATGATATTAGTTGAGTAGGCTTGCCTTAGTTATCTGCTATAAGATAGCTAGTTTTTGGGCTTTTGACATAAAAAAGCCTTTCCGACTTGGAACTTCGCTTCCTTTTTTTTCTAGTATAAATCTTGTAATATTCTTGGACTAGTAGAATATAGGAATAAAATTGGTGAAATTTTTGCTCGAAATCTAAGTGGTCAATTTATATCAGAAATAAAGAATGAGATTGCTGAAGAAATGTTCTCTCCTAAAACCATCTTTCACATCTACAAACCACACCAAACCACCCGTATAACACAACCAAATTCACCATTAACCATATCCTCACCTTTATTACCACCACTTGTTGTTTCTTCACCGCTTATAATCCATCATCTTTCTCCTTCTCACCTTCTTTCCTGCATTCTTTACTTCTTCATTTATGGCTCACCATAAAGATCTCACTTTCGCAAATTTCACCCCAAGAACTCTCACTCCCACAAATGATGATACACCTTACAACCTTATGGCTAGGCTGGTTACAAATAAACCAGTCATTGCTTCTGATGTTAAAACAGTCATTGACAAATCTTGGGGACTCTCTGAATCAGTTGATGTCAGCTCCCTTAAGAAAAACCACTACCTTATCTCTTTCTAAAATAAAGATGATCTCAACAGAGCATGGTACTTACGGCCATGGAAAATCCAAGGTCACCACCTTATCCTTCAGCCGAATGGCTCTATTCTCACCCCTGAAGAAATGGATCTCCAATTTACTTGTTTCTGGGTCCAAGTCCATGGCCTCCCCAGGGCATATATCTTTGAAAAAAATGTGATAGACATTGGTTTATCCCTTGGTAAGCTCGAAGGATTTGATATATGCCTCAATGACTCTTTCCTTGGCAACTGCCTTCGGCTTAGGATCAAATGGGACATAAATCAACCTCTGGTCACAGGTTTTCCTCTCCAAAGAGGAAAACTTCCTTTGATTTGGATTAGCTTTAAGTATGAAAAACTTGGCAATTTCTGCACTTCGTGCGGTAAAATTGGTCATATCCTCAGGGAATGCCCTCAGAAAACCAAGAGAGATACCTCTAAGTCAGAAGCTAATGATATCTGTGGATATGGGCAAAGGCTCAAGGCCTTTCCAACTCGTCTCTCTGCTAATGATATATGTGGATATTGAGATAAAATAGGTCTTTCATCCTTCTTTCAAATTTTCAAAGGGGCTCTGTTAAGTGAATCATTGTGAAGTTTACTCCTCAAGACTACTAGTCTTTAGTTTACTTGACATTTACGGTTTTTCTCAATTATTTACTTGGAGTAAAATTGACAAAAAATTCTTGATTACTTATTTCCATTTACCAATTACTCATTTTATTAGAAATACTAAGTTAGGGGTTCTAACGCATACAATATCTTGCAAAATATTAGAGTTGATTTTATAATTACAAGTGATTATACTTTATATCTTGTATAATTAACTTTTCCTCATCTATTGTAATTATTATTTTACTCCAACAAAGAGACAAATAGCTTCTTTTTTTTTTATTTTTCTCAAAACTACCTTATAAATATCACCCCACAATGTATTAGACTCAAAAGCTACGGGGTTGTTTGGAACTGTTTTGAAAATAGATTTTTTGTTTTCCAAAGATAAATTATAGAAAAAATTTTTTTGGCATGGTTGGTTTTCTAGACAAAAAAAAAATATTATTCATATAATTATAAGGGTATCTTCATCTTTAAAAAATTGTTCAAAGAACAATACTACTCGAACAAACTTTCTGTTCTTTTATTCTTAAAAATCAATTTTGAAAACTATTCTAGGAAACAAAAGAATAAAAACATTTTCAAACAGGTTATACATAACTAACATATTCCGATTAATTTGGGTCTTGGCTGCTAGGGAGATTACAAAGTAAAATCTAAAATATAGACTTCTTAATTTGGAGCGTAGTTGGAAGTAATGCACGTCTATGCCACCACCAAAATATTGTCATATTTTAGCCATATAATTCTAGATGTTGTCAATTTATGATTTTATGCTTACTTGGCATGCTAAATAAAGAGAATAAACTAAAAAAAATTGTAATTCTAACATGCCAACTAAGCATCTATATAGAAGATGATAAAAATAGAGTGATATATAGCCATGCTCTTTGGTAATTACACAATGATTAGTTATTTTCATAGCTAGTTAATGGTGCAAAAAGACGGGTGAATTTCGCCTTTAAAATTGTCTACCCTTTTCCTTGCTCCTTACATGCGAAAAAGAAAAGTCATCTAGGAGACTCATTTTTTTTTTTGGAATTACATTCTTCTTTTCTCAAAGGAGGGAAAGAAGTCATAACTCATAAGAGATTTTACACTAGAACAACTAAGCGTTATGATAACTTTAAACTTTATTAATTTAGACATCCTTGTAAATTAAGACAAGGACATTATTTATGGTATACTCTTACAAGACCATTGAAATGCATTCATGAAATTCTTTAATTATACGAGGATGGAGTGGCGGTCACATACAAGGCATTCTTCTTGTTCACGTTTTTCTCTACATTCTCTTGGAAACAAACAAAGAGGAGGATGTAACCTCAATGTTTCCTTAATAACTAACTTTAAGTATTGTAGTTCTTTAATGTCTTCCTCAGTGATGTCCTTCTTCTTGGTAAGAACTTGGCGTACCTCATCTTGTTCCTTCTGCATAACTTTAGGATTTTTCAACATTTCGTACATGACCCATTCTATGGTTGTTGCTGAAATATCTGTACCTGCGGCAGATATGTCCTGAAAATGCGATTAAGTTTACTTATTCAACTTGATGACTTGATGAACATGGTCAACATAGCAACAAGTAATGCAACCTAAACGTTAGGGTTATTTTCGATAACAGATTGTTGTGATTCTAAAATTTCTCCAAGACTTGAAAGCTTTCTTCTATTTTGAAAGAAAAGGGACTTGAAAGGGACTGTTGCTATAAAAAGTGTCATCATTTCTTAGACAAACTAAACAAAGATCATGAACATAATTAAAGTGAACAAAAAGGAACCAATCAACTATATACTGTACTTGCCTGGACATAGCAGAGGGAATATATATTTTTAAGGTACATTACTGCCTTATAATAAATCCTGCTCCACCATATGTACCAATGTCAACAGCAAGACTTTTCATTTTATATTATTATGTTTTATTTTTAGTATTTTAGTTATAATTATATCATTTATATTTATGTATGTATATATATATATATATTATGTTTTTATTTTAGTATATCTATTTCAATAATTTATATATATTACCGGAAGGCTCAAGATTTCAATCCTTTAGTGTATGTAACTAGGGCCACAGACTGTTTAAGGTCAGGAATATCCAATGTCTCCTGGTTAAATCTGGTTGTATAGGCTTGGAGGGACTCATCCTTCTGTTGCTTTACCAAGAATAGGGTTGCAATGTGCTTTGTCGATTCTTTTACTACTAGCAAACCTATCCAAGAGTGCCTCAGCTAATTGACGAACAATCTCCAGTGACCCTCATTCCAGGCTAGTATACCACTTTCTAGCCGCCCTTACTAGATCGGTCAGGAAAGCCTTGCACTTCACTACATCCGAGAAGTCATATAAAATCATGTTATGGTTGAAAGTCATCAAATGGTCCTCAGGGTATCCTATCCCACTATACGCCTATATGGGCTTGGTTTGGATTCTATGGTGCTAGAATCACTTGGTTCACAGGTATAACATTTTGGTGAGTGTTTGGCTCTGTTTGGTTAAGGGGTGCGGGTTGGTCTACTGTGAGCCCAGCTATTGTGTTTTGGATTTCTAGGATCATGTGATATAGCATATTGATATCGGCAGACAGTGGGATAGGTGGTGCTGGAAAAATTGTCACCTGCACAGGTGGAAAAATTTGTGGTGGCATAAGCTGAAGGACAAGGTAGGAATAAACTGTGGATTCTTCCCTCATGAGCATTTCGATGCTCTAGTTAACAATTCGATCTTACTTGATAGCATAGTTGTCGAATAGTGAATCGTATCGTGAATCGGAATGTCATTTTTTTGAATCGTGAATCGAATCGAATCGTGAATCGTACTGATTCGGTCACAAATTTGAAACTAGTTGATATTTGACATATTATGTTTCTATTAACAGTTTTTAGTTGAGATTCTTTATTTGAATTAATATTAATATATGTTTTTGTTACTTTTCTAGATTGTTCACTACTTCACTTGTTCCTAGTAGCCCAAACAATTTATGCATCACAATATCATACTATTTTTTTTATTAGAACAATATCATATTTCACAAGTGCCCAAACTAGTGCTCAAAAGCTATTGTAAACACAAGTGGTCCAATCAGTTACGAGCTTTGTGTCCCATTTTTTTTACTAAAGTGGGCTTATTTTGTTATCTACTTTGAAATATTTTGGGCTTTAAAAAAAAAAATTGACCCGAATCGCAAACGATTCAGTGAATCGTTCGATTCACTAACGATTCACAGGATTCGGTACCGATTCACTTGTAATTCACGTCGATTCACGATTCTCCTATCCGATTCGTATTATTTTTTTAGTGAATCGTATCGAATCGTACGATTCGAATCGTGAATCGTACGATTCTGATTACACTGCTTGATAGTAATATATAAATAAAAAGTGTTTATGGGGAAAATGAGTTACTTTTCACTGTAGACAAATGGGATATTTATACATTTTTATAGAATGTTTCTCCAAATTTTGCAGGATCTTGCCGGTGCCCGACCTACTATCTCTCAAGGTAATTTAGATTCCAAAAGGGTCAAATGGTCAATCATGTCGTATTAGGTCGATCGTGCCCCATCAAGTCGGTCATGCTTGACCTACTCTAATTATTACGGGCTTTTTAATAATCTCTAGGGCAATGTTGGAAGTTTGCATCAGGTCGGGTATTTATCCTTTATCATTTTAGAATCCGATCTCTTTTTTTCAAAGGAAGGGGAAAAAAAAAGTTAAAAGAGATTTTACACTATAACAACAAAATGATGAAAACTTTAAACCTAAATTTAGACATCCTAGTTACACCATTCAAAGGGTATTTTCTTACAGGTACTGCAACAAATAAAACAAATTGTTCTTATTATAAGAGAATTAACTTGTATTCATCAAATCCATTAAACCTTGTACATTGTAACACTAGTTCAATGTTATATTCTTACAAGACCATTGAAATACATTCATGAAATCCTCTAAGTATATGAGGATGAAGTGGCAATCACATACAAAGCATTCTTCTTGTTCACAATCAACCCAAAAGCTTTACTCATGTCAAGCATATTAGGTTCAAGCCCATCTGGGAGCATCCAATCGAAGTGATACAATAGCAAAGCAAGTGAAAGTTCAATGGTTGTAATAGCAAATGAACTTCCAGGACATACTTGCCTACCAGTCCCAAATGGAATATACTCCAAAATTGATTCCTTTGTAATCAATAGTCAATCCCTCAAACCTCTTTGGTATAAAGCATTCAGTATCAGGCCAATGTTCAGAATCTCTAGCTATGGCCCAAAAATTAATAATGACTTTTTCTTTCATGGGTATATCATATCCATTAATTTCACAATGTTCTCTACATTCTCTTACAATCAAAGGCATAGGAGGGTATAACCCTAATGTTTCCTTGATAACTAACTTCAAGTATTATAGTTCTTTAATATCTTCCTCTGTGATGTTCTTCTTTTTGATAAGAGCTTGTCTTACCTCGTCTTGTGCTTTCTTCATAACTTTAGGATTTTTTAACATTTCAGACATGGCCCATTCCATGGTTGTCGCTACTATATCTGTACCTTCGGAGAATATGTCCTGAAAAACATAATTAAGTATACATAATTATTTAACTTGATGAACATGGTCAACATAGCAAAAAGTAATATTGCTACTTACACTTGAAAAAGTTAGGGAAAAAAAATTCAAATCCCTCTTTTTTTGTCTTAGACATTTTTCTCCTTTCAAGTCCCCCAAACTTAAGTGTTAGTTAATTTTAACATATTAAGGGTATCATGGTCATTTAACATTAATAAAAAACCAACAAATAGGGAAAAACCACAAGTCCTCCACCCTACACGCTCCCCCACTTGTCCTAGCCCATTCTCCAACTTACCCCATCCATCCCCTAACCTATCCCCCTATTTTCCCTGCACCTCAACCTCTACCCCAAACCATTATCCTCATCCCAATCCCTAATGCCACCCTCAAAACCGCCACCACCACCCCATGGTAGCCTCCTCTTACCCCCCAAAACTACCACTAAAACCCATCCACCCACATCTCTCTCTCTTTCTCTGTCTCCACACATACATTACAAATAAACTTGATGGGCCCCTTTGCAGCTTTGAAAGTGAGGGGATTTGTTAAGATATTATGTGACACCCCGACCCGTGCATATAATTATTTAATTGATTTGTATATACTTATATGTCTACTATAATTATTTACGTATATTCGTTTGAATAAAATATCATATTTTGGGTTACATCCATCTATTTCGTTTAACGTGCATTTATATCAAACTATGTGCATACATCTAGTTTAACAAGAAATTTTATCTATTAACATATATTGCATCAATATAAATGCATTCTTATGTAAGTAGGCACGTTTAATTGGTTAATGTGCATAATTCTCATTTTACATGTAATTTTGGGACTTCACGAACACTTTGGAAAATCGTAGGAACCGTAGAAAATAATTAACGTAGACAATTAGGAATTGGAGCAACTAAATTAGTTAGAATTAAACTAGAATGGCAAACTAGTCAATAGCATTTAGTTGAAGGGCATGTTGGTCAATTGGGTTTTTCTTTCTTTTATTATCTACACCTATTAATATACTACAACACACATAAACACACAAAAACACACACAAAAATCAGACACACACACACACACACACACACTAAACACGTTTAAAAACACACAAGAAAGAAGAAGAAGAAAAAGAAGGAGAAAAGAAGGAAAAAAAGGTGATTTTGAGCTTGTTTGTGTACAAATTCTTCAACTTAAGTTGAGGGTTCCTCCATCCTTCCATCATTGCCTGACTCTTTGTTGTATATCGATGTATGCCATGTGTAGATAAGTGAACATGAAGCTTGTAATGCATGTTTAATGAGGTATTTAGTGTACGAAATGTTGTGGTAGCTTTCTAATGCATGAATTGCTAGCCTTGGTGTTTGGCTTTGGTTGTAGTTGAAGTTGGCTTCTTTGATTAATTGTTGAAGACCAAGTGTTTGTGTATATGTCAAAGAGAGTAGTTTACATCATATGCATAGTGAGTAATGGTGGTAGTATGCCAATGAAGCAAGAAATAGCTAAAACATGAGTAGTGCAAGATTCTGAATTTTCTGGCAGGTTGCGCAACTAGATTGCAGAGGCAGTTTGACCTAGCAAACATTGTCGAAAGTGGTTGAATTTTCTTTATATTGTAGCTAAGAACTTGAGGAACAATTTCTCTTTTGGGGGAAAGATCGAATTCTATCATTAAGGCATTGTTTTGGAGCCAAAACAGTAGGGTGACTGATTCTCGCGTAATTCAGGGCTAGCTGCGCAATGATTTTCTAAAGGGCATAACTTGATGAGTTTAACTCCGAATTAGGAACCGTTTGAGGCTAAACCTATCTACACTTGATGAACTACATGTCTGTGCAATTTTTAGAAGTTTTAGAGGACATTAAGGCTGCTAACTGAACAAGTAAAGTTAAGCAAATGCAGTTAAAAATTTCAGTTTATATAGCTAAGTGATTAATGTTGCACTAAAGGTTAATTTGAGTTGAATAATGGTGGATTATAGGGAGTTGAAGGCTTGAGAGTAACAATTACATGTTTGGAGATAGTGTTTAAGTGAAATGAGGGTTAAATAAACATACCTTGCGTTGAATGCTAAATGTTTAATACGTGATTAACGTGAACTATGTGCATTGAATGTTTAAATAAGTTGAGCTTTGAGTGAAAATTAAATGTGATAAATTATGTGTAGTGACTTGATATTTAGATAATCAAGAGTAATTAAAGTCATGCACATGCTAGTGTTAGTTGTCAAAGAGTGTTTGCAAGTTATGGGAAATAAAATATGTTTTCAATCATGTTCATGAGCTTAGCTTAATGTATGTGTTAAAGTTAGTTGAATTGCTTGAGTACTTGGTTATTGTTGGCTCAAATGCAAGAAATAACAAGAAGATGATAAGCAAGCAAAATTCGGATTTGGATACTGTACTGCCCCTGACTTCCGAAGTACTTGTGGTATAGCAAACGTGATTAGAATTGAATGAAATTTATATTACAGCTAGATTAGACAGTTTAGAACAAATGTTGATTTCTAGAGCTAAGGCAAATTCTAACGTTTTGACACCGCGATTTAGCTATTTCCGAAATGTGTATGAAAATCACTGGTGCAGGGGCAGTTCGCGCAGTTGTACAGAAAGGGTCATAACTTGTGGAATTTAGATCAGAATTGAGTTTCGCTTGAGGCTAAAGTAATCTACACTGAAAGAGCTACATTTATACATAAAAATTAGTCAGTTTGGAGGTCTATAGCATAGATAACAGAATTGATTAATTTAATCCTCTGTTAGAGAAAATGAAAAATGTTTTAGTGATATTTCGGGTTTTGTGCAAAGTTGATTCTAGAATTGATTCCATGCTATCTATAGGTAATATAGGCTCTAATGAGCATAGATTTGGGATTAGATGTGATTGTCTTGATTGAAACTTTAGGAAATTTTCATAATTGGCTTAGAATTCAAAGGGGCTCTATCCGAAAAATGAATCCGGATGGAATATAATGATATAGATAGTCTTTATTAGGTGTCGTAGTGCTTAATGTGCCTTTATGGCGCCAAATTGGGGTTTGGTTAGAGTACTTGTAGTTAAAACGCATAAAAAAATGGATTTTGGGACTTTTATGTTGGATATAGTATAAAGTGAGGTCTTGTGGTTCTAATTGGTGCCATAAGGTGTCATTAGAAGTGTGAAATAACTAACTTGTGGATCTAGTACCTTGTGTTTCATTTGAGTGTCCATTATTTTAGTAGACAAAGGGGTCTTTCAAGCGAAGTGTTAGCGATGGCTTGTTCGAATAAGTATATGATCTTAGATGTGTTAGGAAGCCTCTAAGATGTTTTTATGGCGTGGTTTAGATAATCGAATTAAATAGTTGTAGTTCAAATCACTTAAAGGGCTTTTCGGAGTTTTTGTGTTAACATGACTTAAAATGTGGTTTCACAGCATTTATGTGCATCATAATATGGCTATAGGTGATTAGTAAAGTTAGATTTGCGGATTGTTATCTTGTGTGAAGTTTAGAGCTTGTTTTGTAAGCATTTAGAAGGAGACTTATTAGATTTCTTGTGAATTACTTGAATTAGTAGTTATTATATTGTTATATTCGCTCTAATTGATCATGATTGAGTTATATGTTGTATAAGTGTGAAGTTTATGTCCTAAATACTAAGCATGTGGAAAGGTTTTAATTGGATTTTATGTGAATTAGTTGAGCTTGGTGCTTAGTTGGTTATTTGAATTGATGTAGTTATTATAATTGACTTTTAAATGATTTAAATAAGAGTTTAAATGGTAATGGTATGTAATATGTAGCTGTTTAGAGAAGTTTCATGAAATAGGTTGTATAGCTACTTCATTAAAATATGTTTGTATCTTGTTTATAATACTGTGTTGCTTATAATTATATGAGTTATGTTGTGGGAAATGACTACTTGGAATATACGTTAAGTTAAAGTATATAAAAGTGGTATTTTGTTAAAAATAGAATTTTAATAGATATTGTATATATGTTAAATAAGCGGAGTTATAAGTTAGCTAACCTAGCTGAATAATTAATGAATGTTGTAGTTAAAGAGTAATTGAAGTAATGTTTGCTCATAGGTTCAAGGTGACTGAAAATGATGTGATTCAAACTTACATATTGGAGCTTGGTAGAGGTGAGGGACCTGCATCCTTACGTGCATTATAGTTTATTTTCTTTCTAAAAGAGTATATTGTTTAGTATAATTGCGTAAATGATATATGCTTATTGTTGCTAAATTGTAACTTGGTGCGAGAACAACTTAGTTTTTGTCCTTAAATGTGTTTCCTGATTATATTGTCATTGTTATCATTCTTGCATTGCATTGTGGTTGCGCAACCTCATTGTCGGGGCGGATACGGTGGCCTCGGTGGGCGGCATGGGGCTTGCCATGGTGGTTGCTTTAGCTCTATTTGCTATTCCCTCACTCGCCTGGTCTGGAGATTGCCACGGGGTGTTGGGTCGTAAGATCGGGTACATCCGGAGTAGCCATTGGTGTAAGGGATGCCGGCATATCGAGATTGAGATCGTGGTTCGTGGATCGGGGATCGAAGATTTGGAGTGATAAGGGTTATCGATTGTATCCTTTTAAAATGTGGTATTAGAATTGTTATTCATTGTTTATTTATTGCATTAATTGTGTTAAGTTGCTGCATTGCACGAACCCTGGTATACTGTTCCCGTTTCCCCTCCCTCACTGAGTGTACCGGTTGTATACTCACCCTCGTTTCTAACACCTTTCAGGTTCAACACCTTCGTAAGATGATATAAGGAAAGCTCGACAGTTACCCTATTTGCTTGTGATGACTTCCATTATTAGTACCTGCGAATCCATGTGAATTTGTAAAGTGGTTTGAATTGTAATTTGATTGGAACTATAGAAACCCAGCTTGTAATTGTATTGGATCTTGTTTGTATTTGATTTGTAGGTGGTCTGTAATAGCTTAATGGACTATGTTATTGTTTATTGGTCGTGTATGCTTGATTGGGTGAATGGAGTTAGACCATAGTTTTGTAGTTATAAATATTGTTTACAGGTTTTGGATTGTCCTATAAACAGGGGAGGTTTCGTCCATTTCCCCTCGTTTCTTGTGCCTTGGGAATGGAATTGGGAACACTGGTCTTGTGAGGGATCGGGGCATTACAATTGTGGTATCAGAGCTTAGATAGCTCTCAGCCGGTATAGGGTCCTCGGTCTGTTGGATAGCAAACCTCGAGTGCGTGCATGTGGAGTATGCTTTAAGCAGTGGTGTGCTTGCATGTGAGATGGTTATGTTGCTGATTGAAAATGTGATCCTTTGTGATTTGTTTATGTGAAATATTGAGGTTGTATAATTGTGTATTGTGTTATGTGATTATATGCACACCTATGTGACCCCTTTGTGCAATAAGTGAAACTTATATGATATGTTTATTTATGCGATCAATTATGCATCTATGTGATCTCTTGAGTGTTTATTTACTTTAGTTACTTGTAATAATTTTTATTGAATGTTTATCTTATGTGAAACCCACTGCATACATGCCTTACCCTTCGAAATGGTAAGTAAACTCTCCCCTATAAAGAGATGATCAGTAACGGCTTATCCAAAGACGTGGACCAACAAAAAGAAGAAGTGTTGATCGATTGATTATTGACAGTCAGAGAAAGGAATTCAGTCTCGGAAGGTTACAATCAGTAGTCAGCCTTGAAGTTTATTCTCAATATCTTCTTCGGTATTTTCCTATGGAAATTCCTACACGGTACTATCTGCAGTATTCTTCTCGGGATCCTTATTGGTATTTCCATATGGAATTTTCTAGCAGTACTCTTATTGGAACTCTGGTTGGCATTCTTACTTGGTATTTATATATGTGTGAACTTCTTCGAGATTTCTATATAGGGATTCTCAAGTGGTGTATTGTTTGGCATTCTTCGTGGCGTCTTTTATGGTATTCACTTGGATTCCGTATTGGTATTTTCTCGGCACTTCTAACTGATATTCTTAATTGGACTTTAGAATGACATTCATAAGTGGAGCCTTATTTGGCGTCCTTGTTCAAGAATTATTATCTGGAATTCTCTTAGGCTATTTGTTGGAATTCTATCTGAAGGTTCTAATTGGTGTGGATCCTCGATACTCCCTCTTAGTATTTTCTATGGTATTCGCATTCACGCTCCTTCTTCAGAAGGTTCAGGATGCTTATATGAAGTTTTCTTGTAAAGAAGAAATTGTGAGGGCACAATTTGTTTGAAGGAGGGGAGAGTGTGACACCCCGACACGTGCATATAATTATTTAATTGATGTGCATATATTTATATGTCTACTTTAATTATTTACGTATATTCGTTTGCATAAAATATCATATTTTGGGTTACATCCATCTATTTCGTTTAACGTGCATTTATATCAAACGATGTGCATACATCTAGTTTAACAAGAAATTTAATCTATTAACATATATTGCATCAATATAAATGCATTCTTATGTAAGTAGGCACGTTTAATTGGTTAATGTGTATAATTCTCATTTTACATGCAATTTTGGGACTTCACGAATACTTTGGAAAATCGTAGGACCCGTAGAAAATAATTAACGTAGACAATTAGGAATTGGAGGAACTAAATTAGTTAGAACTAAACTAGAATGTCAAACTAGTTAATAGCATTTAGTTGAAGGACATGTTGGTCAATTGGGTTTTTCTTTCTTTTATTATTTACACCTATTAATATACTACAACACACACAACCACACAAAAACACACACAAAAATCAGACACACACACACACACACTACACACGTTTAAAAATACACAAGAAAGAAGAAGAAGAAAAAGAAGAAGAAGAAGGAGAAAGGAAGGAAGAAAATGTGATTTTGAGCTTGTTTGTGTACAAATTCTTCAACTTAAGGTGAAGGTTCATCCATGCTTGCATCATTGGCTGATTCCTTGTTGTATATACATGTATGCCATGTGTAGATAAGTGAACATGAAGCTTCTAATGCATGTTTAATGAGGCATTTAGTGTACGAAATGTTGTGGTAGCTTTCTAATGCATGAATTGCTAGCCTTGGTATTTGGCTTTGGTTGTAGTTGAAGTTGGCTTCTTTGATTAATTGTTGAAGACCAAGTGTTTGTGTATATATCAAAGAGAGTAGTTTACATCATATGCATAATAAGTAATGGTGGTAGTATGCCAATGAAGCAAGAAATAGCTAAAACATGAGTAGTGCAAGATTCTGAATTTTCTGGCAGGTTGCGCGACTAGATTGCAGAGGCAGTTTGACCTAGCAAATGTTGTCGAAATTGGTTGATTATTATTTTTATATTGTAGCTAAGAACTTGAGGAACAATTTCTCTTTTGGGGGAAAGATCGAATTCTATCATTAAGGCATTGTTTTGGAGCCAAAACAGTAGGGTGACTGATTCTCGCATAATTCAGGGCTAGCTGCGCAATGATTTTCTAAAGGGCATAACTTGATGAGTTTAACTCCGAATTAGGAACCGTTTGAGGCTAAACCTATCTACACTTGATGAACTACATGTATGTGCAATTTTTAGAAGTTTTAGAGGACATTAAGGCTGCTAACTGAACAAGTAAAGTTAAGCAAATGTAGTTAAAAATTTCAGTTTATATAGCTAAGTGATTAATGTTGCACTAAAGGTTAATTTGAGTTGAATAATGGTGGATTATAGGGAGTTGAAGGCTTGAGAGTAACAATTATATGTTTGAAGATAGTGTTTAAGTGAAATGAGGGTTAAATAAATATTACTTGCGTTGAATGCTAAATGTTTAATGCGTGATTAACGTGAACTATGTGCATTGAATGTTTAAATAAGTTGAGCTTTGAGTGAAAATTAAATGTGTTGAATTATGTGTAGTGACTTGCTATTTAGATAATCAAGCGTAATTAAAGTCATGCACATGCTAGTGTTAGTTGTCAAAGAGTGTTTGCAAGTTATGGAAAGTAAAATATGTTTTCAATCATGTTCATGAGCTTAGCTTAATGTATGTGTTAAAGTTAGTTGAATTGCTTGAGTACTTGGTTATTGTTAGCTCAAATGCAAGAAATAACAAGAAGATGATAAGGAAGCAAAATTCGGATTTAGATACTACACTACCCCTGACTTCCAAAGTAGTTTTGGTATAGCAAACGTGCTTAGAATTGAACGAAATTTATATGGCAGCTAGATTAGACAGTTTAGAATAAATGTGGATATCTAGAGCTAAGGCAAATTCTAACGTTTTGACCCTGCGATTTAGCTATTTCCGAAATGTGTCTGAAAATCACTAGCGCAGGGGCAGTTCATGCAGTTGCACAAAAAAGGTCATAACTTGTGGAATTTAGTTTCGAATTGAGTTCCTCTTGAGGATAAAGTCATCTACACTCAAAGAGCTACGTTTATACACAAAAATAATCAGTTTGGAGGTCTATAGCATAGGGAACGGAATTAATTAATTTAAGCATATGTTGGAGAAAATGGAAAATGTTTTAGTGATATTTAGGGTTTTGTGCAAAGTTGATTCTAAGATTGATTCGATGCTATCTATAGGTAATATAAGCTCTAATGAGCATATATTAGTGATTAGATGTGATTGGCTTGATTGGAACTTTAGGAAATTTGCATAATTGGCTTAGAATTCAAAGGGGCTTTATCCGAAAAGTGAATCCGGATGGAATATAATGATGTAGATAGTCTTTATTAGGTATGGCAGTGCTTAATGTGCCTTTATGGTGCCAAATTGGGGTTTGGTTAGAGTACTTGTAGTTGAAACGCATAAAAAAGGGGATTTTGGGACTTTTATGTTGGATGTAGTATAAAGTGAGGTCTTGTGGTTCTAATTGGTGCCATAAGGTGTCATTAGAAGTGTGGAATAACTTACTTGTGGATCTAGTACCTTGTGTTTCAGTTGAGTGTCAATTATTTTAGTAGACAAAAGGGTCTTTCAAGCGAAGTGTTAGCGATGACTTGTTCGAATAAGTATATGATCTTAGATGTGTTAGGAAACCTCTAAGATGTATTTATGGCGTAGTTTAGATAATCGAATTAGATAGTTGTAGTTCAAATCACTTAAAGGACTTTTTGGAGTTTTTGTGTTAACATGACTTAAAATGTGGTTTCACAGCATTTATGTGTATCATAATATGACTATAGGTGATTAGTAAAGTTAGATTTGAGGATTGTTATCTTGTGTGAAGTTTAGAGCTTGTTTTGTAAGCATTTAGAAGGAGACTTGTTAGATTTCTTGTGAATTACTTGAATTAGTAGTTATTATATTGTTATATTCGCTCTAGTTGATCATGATTGAGTTATATGTTGTATAAGTGTGAAGTTTATGACCTAAATACTAAGCATGTGGAAAGGTTTTAATTGGATTTTATGTGAATTAGTTGAGCTTAGTGCTTAGTTGGTTATTTGAACTGATGTAGTTAGTATAATTGACTTTTAAATCATTTAAATAAGAGTTTAAATGGTAATGGTATGTAATATGTAGTTGTTTAGAGAAGTTTCATGAAATAGGTTGTATAGCTACTTCGTTAAAATATGTTTGTATCTTGTTTATAATACCGTGTTGCTTATAATTATATGAGTTATGTTATGAGAAATGACTACTTGGAATATAAGTTAAGTTAAAGTATATAAAAGTGGTATTTTGTTAAAAATAGAATTTTAATAGATATTGTATATATGCTAAATAAGCGAAGTTATAAGTTAGCTAACCTAGCTGAATAATTAATGAATGTTGTAGTTAAAGAGTAATTGAAGTAATGTTTGCTCATAGGTTCAAGGTGACTGGAAATGATGTGATTCAAACTTACATCTTGGAGCTCGGTAGAGGTGAGGGACCTTTACGTGCATTATAGTTTATTTTCTTTCTAAAAGAGTATATTGTTTAGTATAATTGCGTAAGTGGTATATGCTTATTGTTGCTAAATTATAACTTGGTGCGAGAACAACTTACTTTTTGTCCTTAAATGTGGTTCGTGATTATATTTTCATTGTTATCATTCTTGCATTGCATCGTGGTTGCGCAACCTCATTGTCGCGGCAGATGCGATGGCCTCGCTGGGCGGCATCGGGCTTGCCAGTGTTTGTTGGCTTAGCTCCGTCTGCTATTCCCTCACTCGCCTAGTCCGGAGATTGCCAGGGGGTGTTGGGTCATAGGATCGGGTACATCCGGAGTACCCATTGGTGTAAGGGATGCCGGCATATCGAGATTGAGATCGTGGTTCATGGATCGGGGATCGAAGATTTGGAGTGATAAGGGTTATTGATTGTATCCTTTTAAAATGTGGTATTAGAATTGTTATTCATTGGTTATTTATTGCATTAATTGTGTTAAGTTGCTGCATTGCACGAACCCTGGTATATTGTTCCCGTTTCCCCTCCCTCACTGAGTATACCAGTTGTATACTCACCCTCGTTTCTAACACCTTTCAGGTTCAACACCTTCGCAAGGTGATATAGGGAAAGCTCGACAGTTACCATATTTGCTTGTGATGACTTCCATTATTAGTCCCTGCCAATCCATGTGAATTTGTAAAGTGGTTTGAATTGTAATTTGATTGGAACTATAGAAACCCAGCTTGTAATTGTATTGGATCTTGTTTGTATTTGATTTGTAGGTGGTCTATAATAGCTTAATGGACTATGTTACTGTTTATTGGTCGTGTATGCTTGATTGGGTGAATGGAGTTAGACCATAGTTTTGTAGTTATAAATATTGTTTATAGGCTTTGGATTGTCCTATAAACAGGGGATGCTTCATTCGTTTCCTCTCGTTTCTTGTGCCTTGGGAATGGAATTGGGAACTCCGGTCTCGTGAGGGATCGGGGCGTTACATATTACCTTACTTAAAAATTTAAACTTGTTGGACTTGGGTCATAATCTGCCCAAGTTGGAGTGGATTAACTAATATGACCCAAGTAGTGAGAAGCCCACTACCCCATATATATAAAGAAAAACCTAATACAGAACATACGTTGTTTTGTCTATTAGCATCCAACATAAGATAAAACACTATGTGAAAAGCTCTCAAAAACCTTAGGCATTTAGGTTGTGGCAAATCAGTGGGTGGTCTTGTACTACACGCTACGACTTCTTGCTAGTGTAGTAGAACAAACTAGATCGTTGATTATTCACTTCCGCATCAGAAGATGTATGTGCATATCTTTTTCTTTAAAATCAACAAAACTGTTAGAAAATAGTTTATTATATTATTTATTATGTCCAACACGCCCCGCAACTATAAGCCGAGTTAGTTTTTGAGGATTTCACTTGTTTATTTAGAAGGCTGAGGTTCTATTCTAAAATCAATTGGTACTATTAGGTGGAGTAACTTAGGATCTTATAAGGTAGTCTTAAAGTTTTTGATTTTTTAATGTATGAAAAGTGTATATTTTAACACTCCCCTCACATGTGACCTGATTTGAAAGGGGTCACAGTATAGAAGAACAAATACATGTGATGAATGAACACACATGGAAGATTGAACGCATGTGGGACAAACGTCGAGGATTGAATACAAGTGTGATATAATTTTGAGATAGGTTACACATGGACACATATGGAATATAACACATGCAAAAGAAGATTGAACATCTGTCAGGTCACACGTGAAAGATTAAATACATATGGTAGATGAACACACATAGAAGGTTGAACGTATATGGGATACACATGAAAGATTAAATAAAAGAGTGATCTAATTTTGAAATGGGTCATACATGGAGATTCGTGAAAGATGAATAATACTAGATCATGAGCCTAACTCTAATACTATGTTAACTTATCACCTCAATTAAAAGCTTAAAATGGTATCAAAACCTATGTACTAAAAGGTCATGGGTTTAAAACTCACCGCTACCCATTTAAAAAAATATTAAAACTGTCCAAGTACAAAACTTAAAAACTAACTCTTCCTATACTTACGGGGGCATGTTGAAATAATAAATAATTAAATAAACTTTTATCTAACAGTTTAAACTTTTAGATGAGATGATACCTATTTATCTTAATAATTCGATGAGAAACGCTAGCTGCTATATAAAAACCAAATTGTATCATGATTATCTTTAATTTTTTTTAGTCCCCCACCCCCATGCGATTCAAATCTTTGTCTCCAAACTGTCAGAAGGAGTAATCCACTACTAGATTACTTTTGAACTTCTATATTTAATTGTTTGGTTTAGCAAAAAACAAATATTAAATATAGATCCCTCGTGTATGTCATAGAGATTGTTCACGGGAACAACTAATCTATCCAATAATATAGGATAACCTAAGTTTTTATTCTTCCTAGACTTGTGAAAATAATATCTTTTCTCACTGGACTCCGGTTCTTGTGATTTTCTTTCATCACTCAACAAATGTATTTATTTATTTTGATCGGTAAGGAAAAGTAATTCAAACACAATTAAAATGTTAAAAAAAATTGGCAAGGGCAGCTGCAATGAGCTTTCACAACAAAGTCGACCGTTTGTGTTCTGATGCACAGGCCTTGCTCTATCTTTTGTTCTCTAACCCTTTAAATAGCTTATCACGATTAGTAAACACATGGACATCATAAAATAGTGAGCTTCTAAATTTTCTTATGGGCAAATTTCACAAATGGTTTTCAGAGTTGATATGTTTTTTTCATTTTCGTTCTTATTATTTTAAAAGTGACACGTTTGATCTTTAATGTTTACATTTTTTTCAATTTCATCTCAGTGTTTAAATGTGGCGTGCTAAATCCCCAAAGTTTTCAAAAAAAATTCGAGTTAGTCCCCGATGTTTTCACTTTTTTTTTATTTTTTTTTATTTAGCCCCCAAAATTTTATGTGCAGGTCACGAATTAAAATTTCATAGTAAGAACTAAACTGAAATTTTTTAAATAGTTTGGAGACTAAGTGCGTTAACAATGGGGATAAAATTGAAAAACATATAAATATTGGGTACTAAATTAAAACATTTTTCGATCTTTGGAACTACGTGCGTCACTTTGGAAACAAAAAAAAACGAAATTAAAAAAAAATATAAACAATAGAGACTATTTGTTTCATTTACCCTTTCCTTAACTAGTGAAAAATGTTAGTTTTCTACTGTAATTTGTTTGAAAATTTCAATCACAGCTACAAGAATTTGTTTATTTATTTATATTTTTTGAAAAGAAATGATGGTCATATATATAACAATTCATTATTACAAATACAGCAAATGACGATTAATCAAGTACGAACCAATCACAATTACAGCAATAAACTACTTATTGAACTGAACAAATGCCAATGAGGCGTTAATTTGTGGTTATAGTGAGACCCTCATACTCTAAGTTGTTTCATATGTAATTGCTTGTGATTATGTACTTCTACGACTTGCACAAATTTTACTCACTTGATGTGAATTGTTGTGTAATTATCGATTCTTTTAGAAAAGAATTAGTAAAAAGAGGGACAGTTTTCTCAATACCAATGGGAGAAATTTATTTTGAAATTTCCAGTTTTAGAATCTCGGCCTTAGCTAATAGGTGAAGACCTCCTTTGATAGCTAAAAGAATTTATTTGTGGGTAACAGTTTAAATGATGTGATAATTAAATATAATATCAGAGTTTACATATGGGTTCAAGTAAATATGGTATTAGAGTTTAGGTATGGGTTCAAGTTATGTTGTCACCCATTCAGAAATATTAAGATTGAAACTATCCTGTCTACATGTGCCGAAACGTGTTGCAAACAATGGATAATATACAAAAATTGTCTCTAATAGTTTAAACTTTTTAATGGGATGGTAATTTGATAATAATCGGATTGCCTATTACTGTGTCGCCAAAGGAAAAATATATAGTGCTAGAGAATCACTTAGGAGATAGCTTTTTCAGTTATCACAAATCCAAACGCCCAAAAAAAGGAAATAAAAAAGAGGGGAAAAGATTAACTCCAATGATTAAAAGCTTCCAATTAATTGGAGTCGAAAAGAAAATAAATAAAAACACATAATCAGATAAAGTAAATATACCTTCAAATATACAACTCTTTCTTGATCTGGAGCTGAAAAATTGCAAGACCACTAGTTTTTTAATTTTTTTTTTAATTGATGGGTGGCTTAAACCATTTTAGGTCATTTAAGATGCACACAAAAAATAGATTTCAAGACCTCTCACATCTAAAGAAAGAATGAATGATACCACTAAAATAATCAGTGATTTTTTTTTTTGGTGAAAAAATGGCCAGTGATTAAGATTTAAGACCACTAGTATCTATCATAACTATTTCTAGTTGACAAACCTGCTGATGGAGATGATCAAATTGGATGGTTCGCTGATGACAAAGGTAAGTTCTCCTTTAACACAACTTGGGATTACATTAGGGAGAAAAGAATTGACTACATGGCAATGGCACTAAATCGGAGGATCAAATCATTGTAGATATCTTTGCCGATGTCAGAGATAAAATTTATGTTTATAGTAAATATGTGGATAGCTTGGTAAAGAGAAACATGTGCTCACGTTGGCAAATATGTTTAGAATGATGTTTTTGTACTTTGTACATCATGTTTTTGGTTAGTTTGAATGAAATGATTTTTTGCCGAGCAAAAATAAATAAATAAATAAACTATTTATAGTTGACATATATAGTTGATGAAAAAGCAAGCAATATTTCTAAGATGATATCGACATCAATGTTATCTTTTGCTAAGTCTATTCAAATCAATTGCTGTCATCTTGGAAAATCTTCCGACCAAAAAAAATAAAAAATCTTGGAAAATCTTGGAAACGAGGCCCACGCTATGTCTTATAATTGCTACTAAGAAAATAAGTGTGGGAATGTTGCGATTTCTAAGACATGCCATAATTATTAACTCAAATTATTACTTTAACCTTTTACATTTTTTATTGTTTAAAATTAATTAATTTAATTTTTATTATTTTTTAAAATATTCAATTTAGTCTTTATTATTTTTTAAAAAAATTCAATTTAGTCACTGCACGTGACTCTTATTTGGGGACTAAATTAAAATAATTTTTTTGGAAACAATAAGGACTAATTTGACTAGTTTTGAACAATAAATACTATTTTGAATCACTTCTGTAATTAAACATTAGGAACTAATATCATTTTTTTTTAAATATTAAAAACTAACTTAAAAAATTATGTAAACAATAGGGGTCATATGCATAATTTACCCGGTGTTAGGAAATATTCATTGATAAAAGATAAAAGATTTTTAGCTGTGAAAAACTTTTTGGTTTGGTGGACAAACCGTACGACCATGAGAAAGGAGTAGTCCTATTTTGTGTGTGGCCTACACTCATGCTAGTGTCGACCAATCAACGAAAAAATTTGCTAGATAAAATCTGCATTGCAACCTATAATATTCAGCAACCTTTGGAAACAATTGGGAATCTCCAGTTTCATAATTGCCATATATAACTCGAGCTTAAACAGAAATCAAGCTACAAGTGTAAACTAATTCCCAACATATTCACTTACTCAAAAAAACTTCCAGTTACAAAATGTTCGAAATACCTTCTTTTACTCTTTGTTTCACTTTTCTCCTATTGTTGTTCATGGTTGTAAAACATCTCACGCAATCACCACCCCAAAAGCCTTACACGAAATCTCCACCAGGGCCTTGGAAGCTACCAATTATTGGAAATTTGCACCAGCTGATAGGTCCATCCCTACCACATCATTGCTTGAGGAACGTAGCAAAAAAGCATGGACCAATCATGCACCTAAAACTTGGTGAGGGTTCAGCAATTATAATATCATCACCAAGTGCAGCTGAAGCAGTGTTGAAGACAAATGAGCTTAGTTTTTCTCAGAGGCCTAAAGTTCTTGCTATTGACATCATTGCATAAGGTGGAGCAGGAATTGTCTTCTCTCCATATGGTGATTTCTGGAGACAAATGCGCAAATTTTGCATCATGGAGTTTTTAAGCACCAAGCGAGTCCAGTCGTTTAAGTCAGTGAGAGAAGAGGAAGTGAAAAATCTTATTCAATCCATTTCTTCGTCATCTTCGAAACATGTAATCGATCTCAGTAATACATTTTTCTTGTTAACAACAAGCATCACTGCAAGGGCAGCATTTGGTAATAAGTGTGAAGATGCAGATGAATTCATTGTTGTGTTGAAGGAAGGAACTCAGATGGCTGGAGGGTTTGACATGCTTGATAGTTTTCCATCTCTTAGAATTCTTCCTTTTATTAATGGAATGATGTCCAGATCAGAGAAAATGCACAAGAGGATGGACAAAGTTCTTGACAACATCATCAATGAGCACAAGGCGAAAAGGGCCACCAGTGATGCATCAAAAGAGAAGGATTTAGTCGATGTTCTTCTGAATCTACAGGATTCTACTGACATGGACTTTCCAATCACTGCCACCAACATCAAAGCCATCGTTTTAGTACGTACATCTTACCCCATGTAAATAAATTAACATGGAAGAAGTTTATATTTCTATATATATCATGTGCATATAAGAAATAGATTATGTCATTATGATACGCATAATTTGTTTAAGAACTAAACCCTACAATATTGAAGTTTTAAATTCTTACCCTACCCTATAAGATTCAAACTCTAGGATCTCTCAATTGTCCATGCGAGTAGTCCGCCACTAGCTTACTCTCACTACAAGAAAACAGCCTTGAGGCTATCAAAAATGGCGACGAAAAAAGTTTGGTAGCCATTTGCAATGAATGGCGACGAAAGGGCGACAAAATGAAATATTTCGTCACCGTTTGGTGGCTAAAATGTGCGAAAAATAGGAAAATTACAAATGGTCGCCATTTGGTAGCCAAACGGCGACGAAATAGCGACAAACAAAGATAGTTTTTGATTAATTAGTAAGGCGACCACATGGCCACCGTTATCATTAATTTTTGTTCGTATCTTAATTACCAAAAATAATTATAACATAGAAAAAATATAAATATGATATCCATATAGCGACCAAATGGCGACCAAAAAATAAAAATTTATAAAAGTAAAAATTATAAAAAAAAAATAATTTAGCCACCAAACGGTGACAAAAAGTAAAATTTTGGTCGCCCTTTGGTCGCCAATAGCCACCAAGGGGCTACGAAATATTCATGTTCATGAAAATTTAAGTTGATTTAGAACATAAGAATTAATAATAACAAATACATTACAAGTTTGTGTAAGATCTCTTTTGTTTTGATTGAAAATATATTATAAGATTTACTCAATGATATAAAGTTGTATATATTTAATGACTATAAGATCTTAAGTCTCCCAACAATATCGAAGTTAACGAAAATGTGTCGATCATATCGGCTTGAATAGAACTATTTAATAACTTTTTTTGAATAAATATATTGGAGTCCGTAAGCTTTTTGTTTTAGACCAAATAAGTACCTCAATTTTTTTTTTCCTCTCTCACGTCCTCCATTAGTAAACCCTCTAGTTAAAAATGAGTTGACCACGAAAATAGACTATGTGCTAACATGGGCCCTTATAGTCATTTCATGCATTAAAAAACAAAAAAGAAAGAAAAAACCAACTTCCATTCCAATAGTCTCTACCCTAGCCCCTTCCAACCTTACCCAAAACAGCCACTCACCACCCACCACCATCAATCCCGCTACCCACGCCCCAAATCTCAAACTTGCCACCCCTATCCTCAATCCCATGTGCGTGTTTTTTGTGCGTTATATGTGCGGCAATCTTCAACAACAAGCACTACACCATGTCTCGATGCAAGCTTTTTGGTTGCTTCAACGTCCTCTTCTTTGTAGTCTTCTGCTCTAGCAGGGGAATGTACCTTCTAGATATGTTTCCTTCAAATTATAACAATAACTTTTATATACCTACCTAGAGGCGTATAACACATAATTCTAGCCTAATCTACTATGGTACACCCACCTTGTGGTGTGTGACCACTAAATTCAACCCAAATAGTCTTATTTATAATAGGCTAATGCTAGTCCTATTATGATTAGGACTCCTATCTTCCATAGTATTTCAACTATTATCAAACCTCTAGTTGTTTTCAATATCTAACTCTGCTTGGAATTCGAGCCATATCTAACAAAATGTACATGTTGTTTTGTAATGTATGTGTGGAGACAGAGAAAGAGAGAGAGACGTGGGTGGATGGGTTTTAGTGGTAGTTTTGGGGGGTAAGAGGAGGCTACCATGGGGTGGTGGTGGCGGTTTTGAGGGTGGCATTAGGGATTGGGATGAGGATAATGGTTTGGGGGTAGGGGTTGAGGTACAGGGAAAATAGGGGGATAGGTTAGGGGATGGATGGGATAAGTTGGAGAATGGGCTAGAACAAATGGGGGAGCGTGTAGGGTGGGGGACTTGTGGTTTTTCCCTATTTGTTGGTTTTTTATTAATGTTAAATGACCATGATACCCTTAATATGTTAAAATTAACTAACACTTAAGTTTGAGGGACTTGAAAGGAGAAAAATGTCTAAGACAAAAAAAGAGGGATTTGAATTTTTTTCCCTTACTTTTTCAAGTGTAAGTAGCAATATTACTTTTTGCTATGTTGACCATATTCATCAAGTTAAATAATTATGTATTCTTAATTGTGTTTTTCAGGACATATTCTCCGGAGGTACAAATACAGTAGCGACAACAATGGAATGGGCCATGTCTGAAATGTTAAAAAATCCTAAAGTTATGAAGAAAGCACAAGACGAGGTAAGACAAGTTCTTATCAAAAAGAAGAACATCACAGAGGAAGATATTAAAGAACTATAATACTTGAAGTTAGTTATCAAGGAAACATTAGGGTTATACCCTCCTACGCCTTTGATTTTAAGAGAATGCAAGAACAGTGTGAAATTAATGGATATGATATACCCATGAAAGAAAAAGTCATTATTAATTTTTGGGCCATAGCTAGAGATTCTGAACATTGCCCTGATACTGAATGCTTTATACCAAAGAGGTTTGAGGGATTGACTATTGATTACAAAGGAATCAATTTTGGAGTATATTCCATTTGGGGCTGGTAGGCAAGTATGTCCTGGAAGTTCATTTGCTATTACAACCATTGAACTTTCACTTGCTTTGCTATTGTATCACTTCGATTGGATGCTCCCAGATGGGCTTGAACCTAATATGCTTGACATAAGTGAAGCTTTTGGGTTGATTGTGAACAAGAAGAATGCTTTGTATGTGATTGCCACTTCATCCTCATATACTTAGAGGATTTCATGAATGTATTTCAATGGTCTTGTAAGAATATAACATTGAACTAGTGTTACAATGTACAAGGTTTAATGGATTTGATGAATACAAGTTAATTCTCTTATAATAAGAACAATTTGTTTTATTTGTTGTAGTACCTGTAAGAAAATACCCTTTGAATGGTGTAACTAGGATATCTAAATTTAGGTTTAAAGTTTTCATCATTTTGTTGTTATAGTGTAAAATCTCTTTTAACTTTTTTTTCCCCTTCCTTTGAAAAAAGAGATCGGATTCTAAAATGATAAAGGATAAATACCCGACCTGATGCAAACTTCCAACATTGCCCTAGAGATTATTAAAAAGCCCGTAATAATTAGAGTAGGTCAAGCATGACCGACTTGATGCGGCACGATCGACCTAATACGACATGATTGACCATCTGACCCTTTTGGAATCTAAATTACCTTGAGAGGTAGTAGGTCGGGCACCGGCAAGATCCTGCAAAATTTGGAGAAACATTCTATAAAAATGTATAAATATCCCATTTGTCTACAGTGAAAAGTAACTCATTTTTCCCATAAACACTTTTTATTTATAAATTACTATCAAGTAGTGTAATCAGAATCGTACGATTCGCGATTCGAAATATACGATTCGATACGATTCACTAAAAAAATGATACGAATCGGATAGGAAAATCGTGAATCGACGTGAATCGCAAGTGAATCGGTACCAAATCGTTAGTGAATCGAACGATTCACTGAATCATTCGCGATTCGGGTCAATTTTTTTTTTTTTTTAAAAGGCTAAAATATTTCAAAGTAGATAACAAAATAAGCCCACTTTAGTAAAAAAATAGGACACAAAACTCGTAACTGATTGAACCACTTGTGTTTACAACAACTTTTGAGCATTAGTTTGGGTACTTGTGAAATGTGATATTGTTCCGACCAAAAAAAATAGTGTGATATTGTGATGCAGAAATTGTTTGGGCTACTAGGAACAAGTGAAATAGTGAACAATCTAGAAAAGTAACAAAAACATATATTAATATTAATTCAAATAAAGAATCTCAACTAAAAACTGTTAATAGAAACATAATATGTCAAATAGCAACTAGTTTCAAATTTGTGACCAAATCGGTACGATTCACGATTCGATTCGATTCACGATTCAAAAAATGACATTTTGATTCATGATACGATTCACAATTCGACAACTATGCTATCAAGTAAGATCGAATTGTTAACTAGAGCATCAAAATGCTCATGAGGGAAGAATCCACAGTTTATTCCTACCTTGTCCTTCGGCTTATGCCACCACAAATTTTCCCACCCGTGCAGGTGACAATTTTTCCAGCATCACCTATCACACTGTCTGCCGATATCAATATGCTATATCACATGATCCTAGAAATCCAAAACACAATAGCTGGGCTCACAGTAGACCAACCTGCACCCCTTAACCAAACAGAGCCAAACACTCACCAAAATGTTATACCTGTGAACCAAGTGATTCTAGCACCATAGAATCCAAACCAAGCCCATATAGGCGTATAGTGGGATAGGATACCCTGAGGACCATTTAATGACTTTCAACCATAACATGATTTTATATGACTTCTCGGATGTAGTGAAGTGCAAGGCTTTCCTGACCGATCTAGTAAGGGCGGCTAGAAAGTGGTATACTAGCCTGGAATGAGGGTCAGTGGAGATTTTTGGTCAATTAGCTGAGGCACTCTTGGATAGGTTTGCTAGTAGTAAAAGAATCGACAAAGCACATTGCAACCCTATTCTTGGTAAAACAACAGAAGGATGAGTCCCTCCAAGCCTATACAACCAGATTTAACCAGGAGACATTGGATATTCCTGACCTTAAACAGTCTGTGGCCCTAGTTACATACACTAAAGGATTGAAATCTTGAGCCTTCCGGTAATATATATAAATTATTGAAATAGATATACTAAAATAAAAACATAATATATATATATATATATATATATATATATATATATATATATACATACATAAATATAAATGATATAATTATAACTAAAATACTAAAAATAAAACATAATACTATAAAATGAACAATAAAAATAAATAAAATAATAGTAAAATAAAACATAATGCTTATTAATAACATATCTTCAACAACAAAAGAGCATTCTTGTTATTTTATATAAGTCATTCTTATTATTACATTATTATATTGACTATCAAACATGGGTTTGGAATTAATATATTCATTCCTAAAGCACTAGTTTTTTTTTTTTTTTTTTAAATTCATCTAAAGACGGCCTAAGCCATTTTATATCACTTAAAATACACACAAAAATGAGTTTTGAAACCTCTCACATCTAAAGAAAGATTAATACCACTAAACTAAATGGCCAGTGATTAAGACCAGTACTAGTTTTTGTGATCCAGTATCTATCATAACCATTTCTAGTTGACATAGTTGATGAAAAAGCAAGCAATATTTCTAAGATGACCTCAACATCCATTTTGTCTTTTGCTAAGTCTACTCAATATCAATTGCTGTCATCTTGGAAACGAGGCGCACGCTATGTCTTAAAATTGCTAGTAAGAAAATAAGTTTGGGGATGTTGTGGTTTTGTAACGATATGCCATAATGATGAACATTGGCTGGCAAAACTTGCCTAATTTTTCCTTATCTTCTAGCACATTGTCAATTATGATTAACATAAAATTCTACAGCGGAATGATGATGATTTTGATGGTGGTTTTTCTCTCTTCGGCTTTTGAAGAATTATGAAAAATAAATAAATAAAAGAGAAAGAAAATGTTATTTCAGCCCGCTAGAGAGACTATGTCTTTGGTTTACGAATAACTATCTTAAAACTCAAATTTATTATTACAAAATCGCAAACCCGAGTTACTGTTTAATTTGTTACGCCCGGATGATCGGCAAAGTACTCATTGGGCAGCAATGAAACGTATATTACAATATCTCAAGGGTACCATTGCTCATGGGCTCCGCTTTCGTGCATCCTCTACTTTTTCTCTCCATGCATATTCTGACTCCGATTGGGCTGGTTGTCCGAATGACTGACGAAATACTCATGGCTACTGTATTTTCCTCGGCTCCAAATCAATCTCATCTCTTGGTCTGCTAAAAAAACAAACCACCATAGCACATTCCGAGGCAGAATATCGGGCCATTGCCTACACCACTGCTGAATTATGTTTGTTTCAGCTGTTTCTTAATGAGCTTCATGTGGTATCACACTCCTACTCTTTGGTGTGATAACATTGGCGCCAAATACCTCACAGCTAATCCGGTATATCATGCACATACTAAACATATTGAGGTTGATGTTCACTTTGTTCGGGAAACGTTGTTGGCAGTCAACTTCAAGTTTGCTTTATCTCCACAATTGACCAACTAGGACATTCTTGTTAGTGGAATTATTAAGGGAAGTATCATTCATATTCACAGAGCAAGAACTGTCATTGTAGACTCTGATGGCACAGTAACTGCATCTGAATTAGGTAATAAGCTCAATGCGCGATTCAATTTCTCTAATTTATTCTGTTGAATTTGCTTCCTTCGATTTCTCTTAGAGCTAAAGAAGCTCCAAGGGGTGCTAATATGTCAAGTAACTGTAAGATTCACATTATCCTTTCCCCTGCTGAGCTCCCTATGACATCGGTCTACAAAGTTCTCACATATTGGTGAACATTCCATGTTGCAGAAAAGGTCTTGGTCAGGGAAATTATTCAACTGGAGCAGGTGGTAGTGCTGGACATGGAGGAAAATGGGGTGCTGGACTTTTCCAAGGGATGGTTAGTGAGGGTGGTCCAAGATATGGTAATGCTGAACTTCACTGTGAGTTGGGTAGCGGGTAGCGGAACACAAGGTCCTAATCAGTTCTATGGAGATGTAAGTTGAAAAATTACAATCACTTGATTTTGCAAAACTTGCAGAAACATTACTCTGCTAATTAAGATATAAGTTTCCAAACAAATTTTTTGCATAATGTAGTTGATGTGTTTATTAATTTTTGCATGGTGTATAAGGATCAAATATTAGATTCTCCAAACTGATTGAATCATTTAGTGTGCAAGTATAATATATCCTTTGATCTATATGATCTTTTATATGGTCCCCTAAAGGTGTATGAGGTGCCAAGCTGATTACGATGCATTATTTTAAACTGTCATATACTTTATTTTTGTTGTTTCTAATTTTTATTTATTTATTACAATTCTAGTGCATTTACCACTATTTTTGTGCTTCACATTGGATCAAGCCAGTGGCCATTTCTAAGAGTTGATATTTATGGATCTATAAAGGCTGATGGCCAAAGCTGTCATAAAGCAACAAGAAGCAACAATGGCAGCGTGATAGGTGGGCTTGGGGGAGGTTCTTGTGGGACAATTCTTCTTTTCTCCTCGTATATTATGTTTTATGGCATCTTTCTGGATGCTTTTCTTTGGAGTTGTCAATTCTCTGGTTTATAGATTTTTCATTGCTAATCATGGAAGGATCAGTGTATATATTCATTCAGTAAATAACTCAAGTATACAACAAATTTTAAATATTTGCATGTTGGTTTGTAGTTAGCAATGATGCGGGCACCTGCCGCAAAGTAGCCGAGTGATATGATACAGGTTTTTCAAGTATAAAATTTGGGTTTCCGGTAAGACCTACATGCTTAATGGATTTAACTTGTTCTCAGTTCTATTCCTTTTGAGATTAAGTTCTACCTGAAGTCATGCTTTTATTAGGCCGAGGATATACTTAGTAATCCATCCAATTCTGCGAAGGGTGGTGTTTATTATTTCTTAGAGCGTGGTGACCGTTTGAGTGATCTGGCTACATTCCGGGACAAACTGTGGCAGGTGCCTTGTTTTGTCTATGAATTTTCCAAGCTTAATTTGGTCCTTAATTGCTTTCCCTTTTCTAGAACACCTTACATCCATATATTGTAATTTCTCTTTGAAAATTTTGCAAAAATCTAAGTATCAGTTTGCATGCTCTCTCTCTCTCTCTCAGGAATGCAACTTACATAATCCCCATCTAAGTGCCATTGGTGGTGAAGACGAATTGAACGAAGTAAAGGATACAGTTCAACAACTACTGCTATGGGGATGGAAATACAACAAGAACCTTGAGGAACAAACTGCTCAACTTCACATGTTGACAGACTTTTCCCCTTGTATATAATTGAGAATTTGGAATTGGAATTGGGATGATTTTCTAGTTTTAGACTTTATTACTTTAGTTGGACTGTGACTGTCGTTTTCAAGTTTAACTACTTGACATCTTTCATTATTCTCGGAATTTTTTCATTTATTATTGGTCACTTAACATCTTCTGTTGCATAACAACTTTAATAATAAGAATTGTGGTTTACTAAGATATGCAAAATAAAAAGAGACGCTGCAAGATTAGATTGCACAATGAATAGGGTGTAGCTTAGACTAAAATTCAGCAGCAAATACGGCGGTTAGTTCCTACAACCGCCGAGAAAAGTAGCAAAAACGTTAAAGATAACAAAAGCTTTTACGACACCTGCACTTACGACGTTTTGACAGATTTTCACGACCGTCATAATAGGAATTAGTGGCGGTTCAAACCGCTGTGAAAAGATTAATAAAGCGCCGTAAAAGCTTGCAATTTTTTTTGTAGTTTTCACACCTATTTATTTCTTTTTGGGAGCACCTTCCGGGACCAAAACAACAGTAGTACTTATATCATTCGTGGGTGCGGCTCTTAGCAACATCGAGGTGTCAAACCAATATCTTATGGTACGAGCTAACAACAGTTATGCATCATCTGTGTCCACATTTCCAAATGCACCCTTCTCTTTCAAGAGTGACATCGAGGAGTCAAACTTTCCCATCAATGTGAGCTCTTGGAGAAGATCAGTATGCCCCTAACTTACTATTTCCAATAAATATTGAGTAATTGCTAAAAGAAAATAAATAATGAAGAGTTCTCGGTCAATTTCACTTCGAGTTTACAACTAAGAAAAATCGTAAGATGTCAAAGAAACTAAAGACTAGTAATCTTGAAGAACTTTGATATGGGTAATTTTCTGACTCCTTGCTATAAATATCCAACCATGTTGAAAGCATAAAGGAACCGATGGGAAGGGTCGAGAAGTGTATTGAGATATTGTCTAACACTCCAAAGACACCAAATAAACTGACCCCTCTTTAGTACTCTTCCAAGTGACATGTCATATTTAAGAGATCTTTCCAAACTCCAAGGCTCATCATATATCCCAAAATAATTCCTTACCCAATAGCATAAATAACACTCCAACAGTCACAAATATATAACTTATTTGTCTAAAATACTACTCTCTAAATAATCATTACATATTGTTCATGTTCGAATCCACTAACTAACTTGATCGTCAAATATACAACTCTTTCATGATCTGGAGCCGAAAAATTGCAAGACCACTAGTTTTTAATTTTTTTTTCTATATAAGGGTGGCTTAAGTTATTTTACATCACTTAAGATACACATGAAAAATATAAATTTCGAGACCTCTTGCGTTTAAAGGAAGAATGATACCACTAGACCAAATGATAAGTGATGCTCCGTTTGTTTGTCGTAAAATATTTTCCCAGAAAATATTTTTCGGATTTTACGATATTTGGTAACACCGGAAAATTAGTCAACTGCTTTTTCTTAATTTTACGGTGTTTGGTAACACCGTAAAATTAGTCAATCGTAAAATATTTTACGGTAAAAAATTGCGACTTTTTTTTCTTAATTTTACGGTATTTGGTAACACTGTAAAATTAGTCAATCATAAAATATTTTTCGATTAACAATTGCAGCTGGTACAAAATTTTGTAAAACGTTTTACGGGACTTTGGGAGAAGAAAATATTTTACGAAACTTACGATACATTCAAATACTAGAAAATATTTTACAGTAATCTATTTTTTGAAAAAATATTTTTCCCCAACAAATTATTTTATGACAAATAAATGAAGCCCTGTAAAATATTTTATTTTCTAAAATTTTTTTTTTTATAAAAAATATTTTACACAAATAAATTATTTTACGGTAAACAAACGGAGCCTAAGACCACTAGTTTTTGTGATCCAGTATCTGTCATAACCATTTGTGGTTGACATAGTTGATGAAAAAGGAAGCAATATTTCAAAGATGATCTCTACATCAATGTTGTCTTTTGCTAACTCTATTCAAATCAATTGTTGTCATCTTGGAAACCAGCCCACGCTATGTCTTAAAATTGATAGTAAGGAAATAAGTGTGCTCATGTTGCGTTTCTCTAACAATATGCGATAATTATGAACATCGGCAACCAAAACTTGTCTAATTTTTCCTTATTTGCACATTGTCAATTGTGATTGACAAAAAATTCTACAGCATTCGATAATGAAATTGGTGGGTTTTCTCTTTTCGGCTTTTATAGAGCTCTGAAAAAAAGAAAAAAAAAAAGAGAGAAAGAAAATATTATTTTGCCCCGCAAAAGGACAATTGTGTCATAGATTTACGAGTAACTATCTTAAAATTCAAATCCATTATTACAAAATCGTGAACTCGAGTTACTATTTAATTTTTTACTAGTTTTATACCCGTATGATACACAAGTGTGATATAAATATTTTAAAATATAGAACAGATAAAAGCATTTTTGCCAACAATTATTATCAGCTACAATTTTCTTTGAGGATTAGACCATTGAAGACATTGGCAAAGCCATTGAAAAGCCTAAGTTGCAGGATAATGACTTGGGTGACCTTGATCCATTCCTCCTCTAGTAGATGATAACTCTAGAGGTGATTCAGATGTTAATCATGGTGATATGAGTGATGGAGATGCCTCTACAAGTGATATAGATTCTCCTTCTGATTACCAAACATAGGCTTGGAATCAATCTATTCATTCTTAAAGCATACCAGCATGACATACTATTTCCCAAGTTTATTATATTTTCAGACCATTCTATTCATTAACTTAACTTAACGCGCACAATATAATTTCCCTTGTCAAAAGGACTCTAAAGAAAAATTAGAGGGTTTTTGGGTTTTTTCTCCCAATATATTAGAGTTGATTTTATAATTGCAAGTGATTATACTTTATAGCTTGTATAATTAACTTTTCCTCATCTATTGTAATTATTATTTTTCTCCAACAAAGAGAAAATTAGCTTTTTTTATTTTCCTCAAAACTACCTTATAAATTATCGCCCAACAATATATTAGACTCAAAAGTTACGAGGCTATTTGGAACTGTTTTTTAAAATAGCTCTTTTTTTTCGAAAGATAAAACATAGAAAACTGTTTTGGCATGGTTTGTTTTTTGTGATTGTTTTCAAAAATTAGTTTTAGAAATATGTTCTCAAGAACAAGAAATCAAAAACACAAACTTTTTTTTTTCATGTGTTCTTGTTCCCTGCCCTTCCCCACCACACCCCTGACACATGTTTTTAATAATTGAAAATTTATTTAAATTTAATTCAATTAATAATTAGTAAAAAATTTAATTAATTTATTATTTAAATTTTTTATTAATTATTAATTTAATTACTAATAAATAAATAATAATTTAGTAAATTATTTAATAAAAAAATTAATTGATAATTTAATTAAGTTTATTTGAAATTAATAATTAATAATAAATTAATACATAATTAATTAACTAATAACATATTAATTTATTATTTCAAAATTAAATTAATTAAGCTATTATTTGTTAATTAGATAGTTTTAATTGACTAATTTTTTTAATTAAGATTTTATTAACTATCAGTTTAATTAATTATCAATAATTTTAAGATAATTAATTAATAAATTGATTATTATAAATCAGTAAATAAGATGTTTAATTAGGATCAACTATATTGGATCACTTCATTATCCCAGTTAAAATAGAAGTCCAAATATAATTGTGAATGATTTGTAAGCCCATATTAAGTTATTAATAATAACCCAACACAGCACACTCTATATATCCATAGACACCCCCCAACCAATGTTAAAAAAATATCATGAACTAGTTAACTTGCGTAGATATCATGCCATGAAATTTAATTGGGTATACGAATGATTAATTAGTAATGCAAATGTAATTTACGGGGCCATGCAAAAGATGTTTATTGTGTCACATGGTAGTTTAAAACTAAACAAGATTTTAAGGAAAAACTATGTGGGACGTGACTTGTATTAAATAGATTACACGAAAGATAAAAATATTTTTTAACTACATGGTAGTTTAAAACTAAACAAGATTTTAAGGAAAAACTATGTGGGACGTGACTTGTATTAAATATATTACACGAAAGATAAAAATATTTTTTAACTAAAAAATATCTTCAACCAACAACAAAATAATATATATATATATATATATATATATATATATATATATATATATATATATATATATATAAGATTTTAAGGAAAAACTATGTGGGACGTGACTTGTATTTAATAGATTACACGAAAGATAAAAATATTTTTTAACTGAAAAATATCTTCAACCAACAACAAAATAAGTATCTTTAGCCAACAAAAGAAAATCGCAATACATACATATACATATATATATATATATATATATATATATATATACACATATATCTTAACCCAAGAAAATTTGTTTCCTCACCCAGCAATATATATATTTAATTTATATAAAATATATATCTTCACCCAAAACCAAATCAATTCTTTTCTCATTAAGTGAAGTCGGCTATACAAATCTATCAATGCCACTCATTCCGTCTGAGAGTCATCTCCTAACACGTAGTATCACCTTGTTAATTTCTAATCTTAACCTTCCTAGTTTTGCGACACATCTATCTCATGAACAATCTCATCTCCATCATTAAGACCTTATGAACATGGTGATACTTCACTGCCTAACACTCTGAACCATACAATAAAGTTGGCCTAACTGCAGTCTTGTAGTACTTCCCTTTTAGTTTAAGTGAAAATTTTTAAATCACACAAGTTTTCAGATGCACTTCTTCACTTCGTTCATCCCACCTTAATTTTGTGATCGATGTCCATATTAATCCTTGATATGTGATTAGCGAGTTTGTCAATAATTAGTGTGAAAAGATATGAGCTCAAGGTGAATTCTTGATATGTAAACTGATTGTGATTAGGAAAGCACTAGTCTCTCCGCCATTTATTCTTATGTTGGTCATCGCTCTGTCATATTTCCATAAGTTGAACTTAAACAGAAATCAAGCTACAAATGCAAACCAATTCCCAACATATTCACTTATTCAAACAAGTCCAGTTACAAAATGTTCGAACTACCTTTTTTTTGCTCTTTGTTTCACTTTTTCTCCTTTTCTTGTTCATGGTTGTAAAAAATCTCACAAAATCAGGAGCCCAAAAGCCATACACGAAATTGCCACCAGGGCCTTGGAAGCTACCAATTATTGGAAATTTGCACCAGCTGATGGGGTCATCCTTACCATATCCGTTTTTTTGTAGCATCAAATCACCAAAACAAACAAAAAAGGAAGCACTAAATCCGTTTTATGCCCCTTAGTTTCACATGCGATGATAACTATTATCTTTATTTTTCATGCTTTTTTTTAACATTTATTACCCTTCAATTAGGCTACCATTGGATAATAAACACAAGTAGTACTATTTAGCAAGTCATGTAAAATTACAAATTGAATTTAACCAAAAAAGAAAAATCTTGACGTTTATGACAAGATTGACTTGTGCTAATTTTCTGCACAAATAGATTTGGGAACATTATTCAGTCCATCTACATCATTTATGATGTAGATGATCTTGGCCACCCATTTTTATGGGTTAATCTCAACCGCTAATTTTACCTTAAATTAAAAAAAAGTAATAATCATTACACATAATAACCATCTTACCCTTTATTAATTAAATAAATGCAGGACCCATAGATTTTTTAAATTAGTTAAATTCTTACCTGGTCATGGTTTTAGTCTTTTTATAATCATAAAAGTAATCTTTAAATTTCACAAATTATACTTTGCTCCCTTTTTCATCTAAAAATATCCATTGAGCTGTCCACCTTCACAGCACCATGATTCTGCCATTTTCAAACCAATAGAGCTTTTTACAAAAAAAAAAAAAAAAAAAAAACCAACAAATTAAGCTGCCACTCACCTCAACAAAGCCAAACGTCCATGCCTCCCCCACCACCTTCCATCTCCACCCCTCTCTTCACTTCAACAAACCCACTACCAACACCACTTTTTTTACCCCTTGACTGGTGGAACAAGTGGCCAAATCATATTGAGAGTTGGCAAAGGAAATAAACGACAAAAATAACTTTTGAAATAAGAGCACCATCGGATGCAAGAATGGGCAAACCAAAGTAGATCTAAAAAGATTAAAATTGTTTTTGTTCCAAATCAATCAAACAATTGAAGTCTTCCATCGCTTCGGAGTGATTAGAATCGTTGATGCCACCACAAGACAATGGCTAAGACATAACATTCATTAACACGAGCAATCCGGAAGCTAGTTGATAGGTTTTCTTAATTTTCTAGACAAGGAATATATATATATATATTAAGAACTCTTTAGATGGCATGAAATTTTCAAAGTAAATTTGTGTTATTAGATTTAGGCTCATGACTGCACATCTCCTTTGTCTCTCTTTGTTTTTGTTTTTTTTTTTTTGGTGGTGGTGGTGGTGGAACGCAGAGGAGGAAGAAGAAGGGAAAAAAATAAAAAACAATTGCATCAATTGGAAGGATATTGTCCCAAAGTTTTTTTTTTATTTTCATAATTACTTTTATTCTTCATTGTCTCAAAGGACACTCAAGTAATATTTTATTTAAAATTATTATTTCTTTTCCTTTCCTTCTCCAATCCAAACAAAAGATTATAAAACATTTTCCCTTCATCTCCATTATTATTTTATTACAATCCAAAAAAAGGAAATTTTTTTCTTTCTTTTCCTTTATTTTTCTTCCTCTAATTTCCTTTCCTTTCCATTCCTTTGTGCAATCCAAACATTATGTAAATTATTATAAGGATAATTAAGTAATTTTGGTCATTAAATCAGTCAAGGACAATAATAGAGTTGGTATATGGGCCAGCCCGACCCATAAGCCCCTTTTCACGAGTCGCGAGTTGGGCTAAGCTGGGTTGGGTTGGGTTGGCCCAACCCATTTTTTGTGATTAGTGCAATCTGAATATATAATTGTACTAATATATAAACACACACACACACACATATATACAAACACCAATATGTTATTTAGATAGTTAGATTAATAATTAAAAAAATAAAATTTAAACTTAATTTTTTTAAGAAAAGTTAATTTAACTATTAACGAAACAGTACATAAGTTGATTGTTAACATTAACAATTAACATAAATGATTAAAAAAAAAATTACATAACAAACTACAAGTTAATGAGATATGAATACATTAGTGATTTAAACATAAAAATAAAATATTACATAAATGTTTGAGGAGAGCTGGTGCAAAAGTTCTCCATTTGGTTTAGCTCTTTGTACAGGTACTAAGTTTGTTGGTGGTTGACAGGGGTGGTTGAATAACCACTATAGGACTAAAATAGTTTGTAACATTTGGATATTGAGATCCAAGGTGGCTTACAAGTGTCTCAATTTCAAATTTACATCAAAATATAAATTGACGTTGACAATAGTTATACTTTTCTCCCCTTTTCCTTGCGCCTTACATGCGAAAAAGAAAAGTTGTCTTGGAACAATTTCCTTGCATGAGATACATTTTTTTTTTGGAATTACATTATACTTTTCTCAAAGGAGAAAGGAAAAGATCCACAAGAGATTTTACACTACAACAACTAAGTTATGCTAACTTTAAACTATATTTGGACGACATCCTTGTAAACTAATTTGGATGGAAGGTGTATTCCGACATGTACCACAACAAATACAAAGGATTGGTATCTTTATTATAAGAGTATTGACAATATTTATTCATCAAATCTACAAAACCTTGTAATTTGTGACATTATTTGTGGTATACTCTTCCAAGATCCAATTGAAATGCATTCATGAAAATTCTTTAAGTACGTATGAGTATGGAGTGGCGGTCACATGCAAAGCATTCTTCTTTTTCACAATCATCCCAGAAACTTCACTCATGTCAAGCATATTTGATGTAAGACCATTTGGGAGCTTCCAATCGAAATGATATAATAGTAGAGCAAGTGAAAGTTCGATGCTTGTAATACCAAAGAAAATTCCAGCACATATCCGTCTACCAGACCCAAATGGAAGGTACTCAAAGTTGGTTCCTTTATAGTCAATAATCGACCCCTCAAATCTTTCTGGCATGAAGCATTCGGCATCAGGCCAATAGTCAGGATCTCTACCAATAGCCCATGAATTAATAATCACCTTTTGCTTCATGGGTATATCATATCCATTAATTTCACACTTTTTTGTGCATTCTCTGGCTTGCAAACAAACTGGAGGGTGTAACCTCAGTGTTTCCTTGATAACTAACTTTAGGTATTGTAATTCTTTAATGTCTTCCTCAGTGATGTCCTTCTTTTTGTTAAGAACTTGTCGTGCCTCATCTTGTGCCTTCTGCATAACTTTAGGATTTTTCAACATTTCGGACATGGCCCATTCTATGGTTGCCGCTGAAGTATCTGTACCTGCGCCGAATATGTCCTGAAAACACAATCAAATGTACTTATTCAACTTGATGAACATGGTGAACATAGCAACAAGTAATGCAAACCTAAATGTTAGAGGGTTATTTTCGATAACAGATTGTTGTGATTCTAAAATTTCTCCAAGACTTGAAAGCTTTCTTCTATTTTGAAAGAAAAGAGACTTGAAATGGATTGTTGCTATAAAAAGTGTCACATTTCTTAGACAAACTAAACAAAGATGATCATAATTTAAGTGAAAGAGAAGGAACCAATCTACTATATACTGCACTTGCCTTGACTTAGCAGAGGGAATATATATTTTTAAGGTCCATTACTGTCTTACAGTAAATCCGTCTATATCTGTTTAAGTTTTTAAATTAGGAAGTCACTTCACATGATATCATAGTCTAAATATTGTAAGGCCATGTTACCAAACTCACCGCCAAATAAAGTGGTCACTTAACAATTTCAGTCAAAAGGAAAAAATGATTGTTAGATATACGTTCATCATATGGGAAAAATGTGTATGTGGTAAAAATGCACGTACAAAAATGATGGCTTTGATGTTGGCGCTGGTGATTGGAAAGCCCATATCATTAGATTCCTGCAGTTTCAGAAGAACATCGACTAAATCATTCTCATTTGATGCATCACTGTTGGTCATCCTTTTCGCCTTGTGCTCGTTGATGATGTTATCGAGAACTTTATCCATCCTCTTATGCAACTTCTGCATTGTCCGCTCCGTTCCACCAAAAAAAGGAAGAATTCTAAGAGAAGGAAAAGTATCCACCATGTCAAATCCTCCAGCAAGCTCAAGTGCCTCCTTCAACACAGCAATGAATTCATCTGCATCTTTGCACTTATTCCCAAATGCTGCTATTGCAGTAATGCTATTTGTTAACAAGTAAAGATGTTCACTGAGATTGATTACATTGTCCGAACATGAAGAAATGGATTGAATAAGATTTTTCACTTCCTCTTCTCTCACTGACTTAAATGACTGAACACGCTTGGTGCTTAAAAGCTCCATAACGCAAAATTTGCGTATTTGTCTCCAGTAATCACCATATGGAGAGAAGATAATTCCTGCTCCACCATATGAAACCTTGTCAACAGCAAAACTTTTAGGCCTCTGAGCAAAACTAAGCTCATTATTCTTCAACACCGCTTCAGCTGCACTTGGTGATGATATTACTATCACTGAACGCTCACCAATTTGTAGGTGCATGATGGGTCCATGCTTTTTAGCTAGGTCACTCAAAGAATGATGTGGTAAGGATGAACCCATCAGCTGATGCAAATTTCCGATAATTGGTAGCCTCAAAGGCCCTGGTGGCATTTTCGGATGTGATTTTTTGGGTCCTGATTTTCTGAGATGTTTTACAACCATGAACAACAAGAGGAGGAAAGTGACATAGAGAGCAGAAGAAGCTGCTAGGTCGAACATGTTGAACTAGCTGCTAGACAATTGTTTGAATATAAAGTGATCAGTTGTTGAGACTTGAGAGCTGGTTAGCTTTTCTTGTGCGATGTTCTTCTCTTTTATAAGCTCAATCGATGTGGGGTTTCAGCCGCCGCATGAGTCGTCAGCAAGTGCGGCTTATCAATACCGCGGATTTCTTAGGACGATAGCCCGCAATAGGGACAGCAAATGTTGTTCTCCTCATTTAATGCAATGCCACAAAGCTTAATTTCTCACAGATGGATCCGGGAGATATTATACAGGGAAGTAAAGACAGAGTTTTGTTAGAAAAGTTGTGGAATTAAGGTTATAAAATTGTCGGAATTCTATACAAAACTATGGGATACTTCATTTATGATGTAGACGATCTTGACCACCCATTTTTATGGGTTAATCTCAGCCGCTGATTTCACCTTAAATTAAAAATAATAATAATTATTATTATTATACGTAATAACCATCTTACCTTTATTAATTCAATAAACTTGTAATCTTTAAATTTCACAAATTATACTTTCCTCCCTTCCTCATCTAAAAAAATCCATTGAGTTGTTCACCTTCACAGCACCATGATTCTGCCATTTTCAAACCAACAAAGCTTTTTACAAAAATCCATTGAATTCCTAGATGTATAAAAATAGTACAAACATGTTATAATCTGGATATGATATTCAGTAATTTGGATAGTATATGTGGTAATCTAGTATTAAGAAAACGTAATTCCTATTTACGGTTTTTCGTTTCTCAACGTAACCATAAGTGAAACTACGGTTTCTTAACACTAGATTACTACATATACTATCCAAATTACTGAATATACTATCCACATTATAACATGCTTGTACTATACATTTATGAATTTTTTATTTTAGTTTCACTCAAATAACTTGTCTACATTTAGTAAATATCATATTTTGAGGAATCCCTATATATATATATGTCCCTTCATATTATTTTTTTAAAATTATTTTAGGTACAATTTTTATAATCATACATATAATTTTCCTATAAATACTTATGACATAGTGATTTACTTAATAAGTATATTCAGCTTTATTTTACAACAAGTCTACGACATTATATATAACTATATCAATAGGAGAAGAAAATATTTCACGATATTACATTCATCAGAGGTTTGAAATTATTTTACGTACTTTAAAGAATAAGGGTATGCAATTTGTAACTATTGTCAACGTCAATTTATATTTTGATGTAAATTTGAAATTGAAACGCTTGTAAGACACCTTGGATCTTAATATCCAAATGTTATAAACTATTTTAGTCCTACAGTGGTTATTCAACCACCCCTGGCTCCAAACACACCACAACCACCAACAGACTTAGTACTTATAATTAGAGCTAAACCAAAGGGAGGACAGTTGCACCAGCTCTCCTCAAACACTTATGTAATATTTTATTTTTATATTTAAATCACTAATGTCTTTGTGTCTCATTAACTTGTAGTTTGTTATGTAATTTTTTTTTAATCATTTATGTTAATTGTTAATGTCATCAATCAATTTGTGTACTGTCTCGTTAATAGTTAAATTAACTTTTCTTAACAAAATTAAAATTAAAATTTATTTTTTTAATTATTAATCTAACTATCCAAGTAACATATTAGTGTTTGTATATATATGTGTGTGTGTTTTATAATTATATATTCAGATTGCATTAATCACAAAAAATGGGTTGGGCCAATCCAACCCATCTCAGCCTAGCTCGCGACTCGTGATAAGAGACTTGTGGGTCGGGCTGGCCCATATACCAACTCTATTATTGTCCTTGACTGATTTAATGACCAAAATTACTTAATTATCCTTATTATAATTTACATAGTGTTTGGATTGCACAAAGGAATGGAAAGGAAAGGAAATTAGAGGAAGAAAAATAAAGGAAAAGAAAGAAAAAAAATTTCCTTTTTTGGATTGTAATAAAATAATAATGGAGATGAAGGGAAAAGATTTTATAATCTTTTGTTCGGATTGGAGAAGGAAAGAAAAAGGAATAATAATTTTAAATAAAAAATTACTTGAGTGTCCTTTGAGACAATGAAGAGTTTAAGATGCAATAAAAGTAATTATGAAAATAAAAAAAAAAAAACTTTGGGATAATATCCTTCCAATTGATGCAATTGTTTTTTATTTTTTTTCCCTTCTTCTTCCTCCTCCGCGTTCCACCACCACCACCACCAAAAAAAAAAAAAAACAACAAAGAGAGACAAAGGAGATGTGCAGTCATGAGCCTAAATCCAATAACACAAATTTACTTTGAAAATTTCATTCCATCTAAAGAGTTCTTAATATATATATATATATATATATATATATATATATATATATATATATATTCCTTGTCTAGAAAATTAAGAAAGCCTATCAACTAGCTTCCGGATTGCTCGTGTTAATGAATGTTATGTCTTAGCCATTGTCTTGTGGTGGCATCAACGATTCTGATCATTCCGAAGCGATGGAAGACTTCAATTGTTTGATTGATTTGGAACAAAAACAATTTAATCTTTTTAGATCTACTTTGGTTTGACCATTCTTGCATCCGATGGTGCTCTTATTTCAAAAGTTATTTTTGTCGTTTATTTCCTTTGCCAACTCTCAATATGATTTGGCCACTGGTTCCGCCAGTCAAGGGGTAAAAAAAGTGGTGTTGGTAGTGGGTTTGTTGAAGTGAAGAGAGGGGTGGAGATGGAAGGTGGTGGGGGAGGCATGGACGTTTGGCTTTGTTGAGGTGAGTGGCAGCTTTGTTGGTTTTTTTTTTTTGTAAAAAGCTCTGTTGGTTTGAAAATGGCAGAATCACGGTGCTGTGAAGGTGGACAGCTCAATGGATATTTTTAGATGAAAAAGGGAGCAAAGTATAATTTGTGAAATTTAAAGATTACTTTTATGATTATAAAAAGACTAAAACCATGACCAGGTAAGACTTTAACTAATTTAAAAAATATGTGGGTCCTGCATTTATTTAATTAATAAAGGGTAAGATGGTCATTACGTGTAATGATTATTACTTTTTTTTTTAATTTAAGGTGATATCAGCGGTTGAGATTAACCCATAAAAATGGGTGGCCAAGATCATCTACATCATAAATGATGTAGATGGACTGAATAATGTTCCCAAATCTATTTGTGCAGAAAATTAGCACAAGTCAATCTTGTCATAAACGTCAAGATTTTTCTTTTTTTGGTTAAATTCAATTTGTAATTTTACATGACTTGCTAAATAGTACTACTTGTGTTTATTATCCAATGGTAGCCTAATTGAAGGGTAATAAATGTTAAAAAAAAGCATGAAAAATAAAGATAATAGTTATCATCGCATGTGAAACTAAGGGGCATAAAACGGATTTAGTGCTTCCTTTTTTGTTTGTTTTGGTGATTTAGATGCTACAAAAAATGGATATGGTAAGGATGAACCCATCAGCTGGTGCAACTTTCCAATAATTGGTAGCTTCCAAGGCCCTGGTGGCAATTTCGTGTATGGCTTTTGGGCTCCTGATTTTGTGAGATTTTTTACAACCATGAACAAGAAAAGGAGAAAAAGTGAAACAAAGAGTTAAAAAAAAGGTAGTTCGAACATTTTGTAACTGGACTTGTTTGAATAAGTGAATATGTTGGGAATTGGTTTGCATTTGTAGCTTGATTTCTGTTTAAGTTCAACTTATGGAAATATGACAGAGCGATGACCAACATAAGAATAAATGGCGGAGAGACTAGTGCTTTCCTAATCACAATCAGTTTACATATCAAGAATTCACCTTGAGCTCATATCTTTTCACACTAATTATTGACAAACTCGCTAATCACATATCAAGGATTAATATGGACATCGATCACAAAATTAAGGTGGGATGAACGAAGTGAAGAAGTGCATCTGAAAACTTGTGTGATTTAAAAATTTTCACTTAAACTAAAAGGGAAGTACTACAAGACTGCAGTTAGGCCAACTTTATTGTATGGTTCAGAGTGTTAGGCAGTGAAGTATCACCATGTTCATAAGGTCTTAATGATGGAGATGAGATTGTTCATGAGATGGATGTGTCGCAAAACTAGGAAGGTTAAAATTAGAAATTAACAAGGTGATACTACGTGTTAGGAGATGACTCTCAGACGGAATGAGTGGCATTGATAGATTTGTATAGCCGACTTCACTTAATGAGAAAAGAATTGATTTGGTTTTGGGTGAAGATATATATTTTATATAAATTAAATACATATATTGCTGGGTGAGGAAACAAATTTTCTTGGGTTAAGATATATGTGTATATATATATATATATATTGCGATTTTCTTTTGTTGGCTAAAGATACTTATTTTGTTGTTGGTTGAAGATATTTTTCAGTTACAAAATATTTTTATCTTTCGCGTAATCTATTTAATACAAGTCACGTCCCACATAGTTTTTCCTTAAAATATTATATATATATATATATATATATATATATATATATATATATATATATATATATATTATTTTGTTGTTGGTTGAAGATATTTTTTAGTTAAAAAATATTTTTATCTTTCGTGTAATATATTTAATACAAGTCACGTCCCACATAGTTTTTCCTTAAAATCTTGTTTAGTTTTAAACTACCATGTAGTTAAAAAATATTTTTATCTTTCGTGTAATCTATTTAATACAAGTCATGTCCCACATAGTTTTTCCTTAAAATCTTGTTTAGTTTTAAACTACCATGTGACACAATAAACATCTTTTGCATGGCCCCGTAAATTACATTTGCATTACTAATTAATCATTCGTATACCCAATTAAATTTCATGGCATGATATCCACGCAAGTTAACTAGTTCATGATATTTTTTTAACATTGGTTGGGGGGTGTCTATGGATATATAAAGTGTGCTGTGTTGGGTTATTATTAATAACTTAATATGGGCTTACAAATCATTCACAATTATATTTGGACTTCTATTCTAACTGGGATAATGAAGTGATCCAATATAGTTGATCCTAATTAAACATCTTATAAGGTATGGACTTTGTAATGTGTTGTACCAATAATAGAGAACCTAACTAGAGTTAATGGGTCTCTAGTTAAGTTGCTTATATAAAGAGCATGTATTGTACCAATAATAGAGAACCTAACTAGAGTGAATAGTAAAAAATAATTTTAACAAATAAATAACCAAAAAATTAATTAATACTTACAATATATTTAATTTTATTTTAAATTAATCACTTTATTTATTTACTGATTTATAATAATCAATTTATTAATTAATTATCTTAAAATTATTGATAATTAATTAAACTGATAGTTAATAAAATCTTAATTTAAAAAATTAGTCAATTAAAACTATCTAATTAACAAATAATAGCTTAATTAATTTAATTTTGAAATAATAAATTAATATGTTATTAGTTAATTAATTAGGTATTAATTTATTATTAATTATTAATTTCAAATAAACTTAATTAAATTATCAATTAATTTTTTAATTAAATAATTTACTAAATTATTATTTATTTATTAGTAATTAAATTAATAATTAATAAAAAAAATTTAAATAATAATTAATTAAATTTTTTACTAATTATTAATTGAATTAAATTTAAATAAATTTTCAATTATTAAAAACATGTGTCAGGGGTGTGGTGGGGAAGGGCAGGGAACAAGAACACATGAAAAAAAAAAAGTTTGTGTTTTTGATTTCTTGTTCTTGAGAACATATTTCTAAAACTAATTTTGAAAACAATCACCAAAAACAAACCATGCCAAAACAGTTTTCTATGTTTTATCTTTCGAAAAAAAAGAGCTATTTTAAAAAACAGTTCCAAATAGCCTCGTAACTTTTGAGTCTAATACATTGTTGGGCGATAATTTATAAGGTAGTTTTGAGGAAAATAAAAAAAGCAAATTTTCTCTTTGTTGGAGAAAAATAATAATTACAATAGATGAGGAAAAGTTAATTATACAAGCTATAAAGTATAATCACTTGTAATTATAAAATCAACTCTAATATATTGGGAGAAAAAACCCAAAAACCCTCTAATTTTTCTTTAGAGTCCTTTTGACAAGGGAAATTATATTGTGCGCGTTAATACCCTTAACTTAGTATTTCTAATAAAATGAGTAACTGGTAAATGGAAATAAGTAATCAAGAATTTTTTTGTCAATTTTGCTTCGAGTAGACAATTGAGAAAAACCGTATATGTCAAGTAAACTAACGACTAAAAAGTTGTGAGGAGTAAACTTCACAATGATTCACTTAATAGACCCCCTTTGAAAATTTGAAAGAAGGGTGGAAGACCTATTTTATCTCAATAATTCGATGAGAATTAAACACTAGTTGCTAAATAAGAACCAAATCATCTACAATATTGTGATTATCTTGCTTGTTCGGTTCATAAAATAAAATAAAATAAATATAAAAGCCAATTTATCATGTATATTGAACACAATAAATAAATACAACAAACTCTCTCTAACAACTTTAGGTGGTAATTGGAATCTTGGAGTGATTTTGGACAAAAATATAATAAGTTAATGAATAGAATGGTCTGAAAATATAATAAACTTGGGAAATAGTATGTCATGCTGGTATGCTTTAAGAATGAATAGATTGATTCCAAGCCTATGTTTGGTAATCAGAAGGAGAATCTATATCACTTGTAGAGGCATCTCCATCACTCGTATCACCATGATTAACATCTGAATCACCTCTAGAGTTATCATCTACTGGAGGAGGAATGGATCAAGGTCACCCAAGTCATTATCCTGCAACTTAGGCTTTTCAATGGCTTTGCCAATGTCTTCAATGGTCTAATCCTCAAAGAAAATTGTAGCTGATAATAATTGTTGGCAAAAATGCTTTTATCTGTTCTATATTTTAAAATATTTATATCACACTTGTGTATCATACGGGTATAAAACTAGTAAAAAATTAAATAGTAACTCGAGTTCACGATTTTGTAATAATGGATTTGAATTTTAAGATAGTTACTCGTAAATCTATGACACAATTGTCCTTTTGCGGGGCAAAATAATATTTTCTTTCTCTCTTTTTTTTTTTCTTTTTTTCAGAGCTCTATAAAAGCCAAAAAGAGAAAACCCACCAATTTCATTATCGAATGCTGTAGAATTTTTTGTCAATCCCAATTGACAATGTGCAGATAAGGAAAAATTAGACAAGTTTTGGCTGCCGATGTTCATAATTATGGCATATCGTTAGAGAAACGCAACATGAGCACACTTATTTCCTTACTAGCAATTTTAAGACATAGCGTGGGCTCGTTTCCAAGATGACAACAATTGATTTGAATAGAGTTAGCAAAAGACAACATTGATGTAGAGATCATCTTTGAAATATTGCTTCCTTTTTCATCAACTATGTCAACCACAAATGGTTATGACAGATACTGGATCACAAAAACTAGTGGTCTTAGACTGTGTTTGTTTGCCGTACAATAACTTGCTTGTGTAAAATATTTTTCGTGAAAAATGTTTTCCTAGAAAATAAAATATTTTACAAGGCTCCGTTTGTTTGCTGTAAAATAACTTGTTGGGGGAAAATAGTTTTCCGAAAAATAGATTACTGGAAAATATTGAAAATATTTTCTGGTGTTTGGATGTATCGTGAATTTCGTAAAATGTTTGCTTCTCCCAAAGTCTCGTAAAACATTTTACAAAATTTTGTACTAGCCGCAATTGCTGACTGGAAAATATTTTACAGTTGACTAATTTTACGATATTACCAAATACCGTAAAATTTAGAAAAAACAGTTGACTAATTTTCCGGTGTTACCAAACACCGTAAAATCCGAAAAATATTTTCTGGGAAAATATTTTACGACAAACAAACGGAGCATCACTTATCATTTGGTCTAGTGGTATCATTCTTCCTTTAAACGCAAGAGGTCTCAAAATTTATATTTTTCATGTGTATCTTAAGTGATGTAAAATAACTTAAGCCACCCTTATATAGAAAAAAAAAATTAAAAACTAGTGGTCTTGCAATTTTTCGGCTCCAGATCATGAAAGAGTTGTATATTTGACGATCAAGTTAGTTAGTGGGTTCGAACACGAACAATATGTAATGATTATTTAGAGAGTAGTATTTTAGACAAATAAGTTATATATTTGTGACTGTTGGAGTGTTATTTATGCTATTGGGTAAGGAATTATTTTGGGATATATGATGAGCCTTGGAGTTTGGAAAGATCTCTTAAATATGGCATGTCACTTGGAAGAGTACTAAAGAGGGGTCAGTTTATTTGGTGGCTTTGGAGTGTTAGAGAGTGTCTCAATACACTTCTCGACCCTTCCCATCGGTTCCTTTATGCTTTCAACATGGTCAGATATTTATACCAAGGAGTCAGAAAATTACCCATATCAAACTCCTTCAAGATTACTAGTCTTTAGTTTCTTTGACATCTTACGATTTTTCTTAGTTGTAAACTCGAAGTGAAATTGACCGAGAACTCTTCATTATTTATTTTCTTTTAGCAATTACTCAATATTTATTGGAAATAGTAAGTTAGGGGCATACTGATCTTCTCCAAGAGCTCACATTGATGGGAAAGTTTGACTCCTCGATGTCGCTCTTGAAAGAGAAGGGTGCATTTGGAAATGTGGACACAGATGATGCATAACTGTTGTTAGCTCGTACCATAAGATATTGGTTTGACACCTCTATGTTGCTAAGAGCCGTACCCACGAATGATATAAATACTACTGTTGTTTTGGTCCCGGAAGGTGCTTCCAAAAAGAAATAAATAGGTGTGAAAACTACTACAAAAAATTGCAAGCTTTTACAGTGCTTTATTAATCTTTTCATGAAATGGCCACTAATTCCTATTACGATGGTTTGCTAAATGCCGTGAAAATCTGTCAAAACGCCGCAAGTGCAGGCGTAGTAAAGTCTTCTGTTATCTTTAACGGCGGTTATGCAAACCGCCATTTTTGCTACTTTTCTCGGCGGTTGTAGGCACTAACCGCCGTATTTGCTGCTGAATTTTAGTCTAAGATGCACCCTATTCATTGTGCAATCCAATCTTGCAGCGTCTCTTTTTATTTTTCATATCTTAGTAAACCACAATTCTTATTATTAAAGTTGTTATGCAACAGAAGATGTTAAGTGACCAATAATAAATGAAAAAGCCAATTCCGAGAATAATGAAAGATGTCAAGTAGTTAAACTTGAAAACAACAGTCACAGTCCAACTAAAGTAATAAAGTCTAAAACTAGAAAATCATCCCAATTCCAATTCCAATTCCAAATTCTCAATTATATACAAGGGGAAAAGTCTGTCAACATGTGAAGTTGAGCAGTTTGTTCCTCAAGGTTCTTGTTGTATTTCCATCCCCATAGCAGTAGTTGTTGAACTGTATCCTTTACTTCGTTCAATTCGTCTTCACCACCAATGGCACTTAGATGGGGATTATGTAAGTTGCATTTCTGAGATAGAGAGAGAGAGAGAACACGCAAACTGATACTTAGATTTTTGCAAAAGTTTCAAAGAGAAATTACAATATATGGATGAAAGGTGTTTTAGAAAAGGGAAAACAATTAAGGACCAAATTAAGCTTGGAAAATTCATAGACAAAACAAGGCACCCGGCACAGTTTGTCCCGGAATGCAGCCAGATGAATCAAACGGTCACCACGCTCTAAGAAATAATAAACACCACCCTTCGCAGAAGTGGATGGATTATATCCTCGGCCTAATAAAAGCATGACTTCAGGTAGAACTTAATCTCAAAAGGAATAGAACTGAGAACAAGTTAAATCCATTAAGCATGTAGGTCTTACCGGAAACCCAGATTTTATACTTGAAAAACCTGTATCATATCACTCGGCTACTTTGCAGCAGGTGCCCACATCATTGCTAACTACAAACCAACATGCAAATATTTAAAATTTGTTGTATACTTGAGTTATTTACTGAATGAATATATACACTGATCCTTCCATGATTAGCAATGAAAAAGCTATAAACCAGAGAATTGACAACTCCAAAGAAAAGCATCGAGAAAGATGCCATAAAACATAATATACGAGGAGAAAAGAAGAATTGTCCCACAAGAACCTCCCCCAAGCCCACCTATCACGCTGCCATTGTTGCTTCTTGTTGCTTTATGACAGCTTTGGCTATCAGCCTTTATAGATCCATAAATATCAACTCTTAGAATTGGCCACTGGCTTGATCCAATGCGAAGCACAAAAATAGCGGTAAATGCACTAGAATTGTAATAAATAAATAAAAATTAGAAACAACAAAAATAAAGTATATGACAGTTTAAAATAATGCATCGTAATCAGCTTGGCACCTCATACACCTTTAGGGGACCATATAAAAGATCATATAGATCAAAGGATATATTATACTTGCACACTAAATGATTCAATCAGTTTGGAGAATCTAATATTTGATCATTATACACCATGCAAAAATTAATAAACACATCAACTACATTATGCAAAAAATTTGTTTGGAAACTTTTATCTTAATTAGCAGAGTAATGTTTCTGCAAGTTTTGCAAAATCAAGTGATTGTAATTTTTCAACTTACATCTCCATAGAACTGATTAGGACCTTGTGTTCCGCTACCCGCTACCCAACTCACAGTGAAGTTCAGCATTACCATATCTTGGACCACCCTCACTAACCATCCCTTGGAAAAGTCCAGCACCCCATTTTCCTCCATGTCCAGCACTACCACCTGCTCCAGTTGAATAATTTCCCTGACCAAGACCTTTTCTGCAACATGGAATGTTCACCAATATGTGAGAACTTTGTAGACCGATGTCATAGGGAGCTCAGCAGGGGAAAGGATAATGTGAATCTTAGAGTTACTTGACATATTAGCACCCCTTGGAGCTTCTTTAGCTCTAAGAGAAATCGAAGGAAGCAAATTCAACAGAATAAATTAGAGAAATTGAATCTCGCATTGAGCTTATTACCTAATTCAGATGCAGTTACTGTGCCATCAGAGTCTACATTGACAGTTCTTGCTCTGTGAATATGAATGATACTTCCCTTAATAATTCCACTAACAAGAATGTCCTAGTTGGTCAATTGTGGAGATAAAGCAAACTTGAAGTTGACTGCCAACGACCTTTCCCGAACAAAGTGAACATCAACCTCAATATGTTTAGTATGTGCATGATATACCGGATTAGCTGTGAGGTATATGGCGCCAATGTTATCACACCAAAGAGTAGGAGTGTGATACCACATGAAGCTCATTAAGAAACAGCTGAAACAAACATAATTCAGCAGTGGTGTATGCAATGGCCCGATATTCTGCCTCGGAATGTGCTATGGTGGTTTGTTTTTTTAGCAGACCAAGAGATGAGATTGATTTGGAGCCGAGGAAAATACAGTAGCCATAAGTATTTCGTCAGTCATTCGGACAACCAGCCCAATCGGAGTCAGAATATGCATGGAGAGAAAAAGTAGAGGATGCACGAAAGCGGAGCCCATGAGCAATGGTACCCTTGAGATATTGTAATATACGTTTCATTGCTGCCCAATGAGTACTTTGCCGATCATCCGGGCGTAACAAATTAAACAGTAACTCGGGTTTGCGATTTTGTAATAACAAATTTGAGTTTTAAGATAGATATTCGTAAATCAAAGACATAGTCTCTCTAGCGGGCTGAAATAACATTTTCTTTCTCTTTTATTTATTTATTTTTCATAATTCTTCAAAAGCCGAAGAGAGAAAAACCACCATCAAAATCATCATCATTCCGCTGTAGAATTTTATGTTAATCATAATTGACAATGTGCTAGAGGATAAGGAAAAGTTAGACAAGTTTTGCCAGCCAATGTTCATCATTATGGCATATCGTTACAAAACCACAACATCCCCAAACTTATTTTCTTACTAGCAATTTTAAGACATAGCGTGCGCCTCGTTTCCAAGATGACAGCAATTGATATTGAGTAGACTTAGCAAAAGACAAAATGGATGTTGAGGTCATCTTAGAAATATTGCTTGCTTTTTCATCAACTATGTCAACTAGAAATGGTTATGATAGATACTGGATCACAAAAACTAGTACTGGTCTTAATCACTAGCTATTTAGTTTAGTGGTATTAATCTTTCTTTAGATGTGAGAGGTTTCAAAACTCATTTTTGTGTGTATTTTAAGTGATATAAAATGGCTTAGGCCGTCTTTAGATGAATTTTTTTTTAAAAAAAAAAAAAAAAACTAGTGCTTTAGGAATGAATATATTAATTCCAACCCATGTTTGATAGTCAATATAATAATGTAATAATAAGAATGACTTATATAAAATAACAAGAATGCTCTTTTGTTGTTGTAGATATGTTATTAATAAGCATTATGTTTTATTTTACTATTATTTTATTTATTTTTATTGTTCATTTTATAGTATTATGTTTTATTTTTAGTATTTTAGTTATAATTATATCATTTATATTTATGTATGTATATATATATATATATTATGTTTTTATTTTAGTATATCTATTTCAATAATTTATATATATTACCGGAAGGCTCAAGATTTCAATCCTTTAGTGTATGTAACTAGGGCTACAGACTGTTTAAGGTCAGGAATATCCAATGTCTCCTAGTTAAATTTGGTTGTATAGGCTTGGAGGGACTCATCCTTCTGTTGCTTTACCAAGAATAGGGTTGCAATGTGCTTTGTCGATTCTTTTACTACTAGCAAACCTATCCAAGAGTGCCTCAGCTAATTGACGAAAAATCTCCACTGACCCTCATTCCAGGATAGTATACCACTTTCTAGCCGCCCTTACTAGATCGGTCAGGAAAGCCTTGTACTTCACTACATCCGAGAAGTCATATAAAATCATGTTATGGTTGAAAGTCATCAAATGGTCCTCAGGGTATCCTATCCCACTATACGCCTATATGGGCTTGGTTTGGATTCTATGGTGCTAGAATCACTTGGTTCACAGGTGTAACATTTTGGTGAGTGTTTGGCTCTGTTTGGTTAAGGGGTGCGGGTTGGTCTACTGTGAGCCCAGCTATTGTGTTTTGGATTTCTAGGATCATGTGATATAGCATATTGATATCGGCAGACAGTGTGATAGGTGATGCTGGAAAAATTGTCACCTGCACAGGTGGGAAAATTTGTGGTGGCATAAGCTGAAGGACAAGGTAGGAATAAACTGTGGATTCTTCCCTCATGAGCATTTCGATGCTCTAGTTAACAATTCGATCTTACTTGATAGCATAGTCGTCGAATAGTGAATCGTATCGTGAATTAAAATGTCATTTTTTTTAATCGTGAATCGAATCGAATCGTGAATCGTATCGATTCGGTCACAAATTTGAAACTATTTGATATTTAACATATTATATTTCTATTAACAGTTTTTAGTTGAGATTCTTTATTTGAATTAATATTAATATATGTTTTTGTTACTTTTCTAGATTGTTCACTACTTCACTTGTTCCTAGTAGCCCAAACAATTTCTGCATCACAATATCACACTATTTTTTTTGGTCGGAACAATATCACATTTCACAAGTGCCCAAACTAGTGCTCAAAAGCTGTTGTAAACACAAGTGGTCCAATCAGTTATTAGTTTTGTGCCCCATTTTTTTACTAAAGTGGACTTATTTTGTTATCTACTTTGAAATATTTTGGGCTTTAAAAAATAAATAAATAAATAAAAAATTGACCCGAATCGCGAACGATTCAGTGAATCGTTCGATTCACTAACGATTCACACGATTCAGTACCGATTCACTTGCGATTCACATCGATTCACGATTCTCCTATCCGATTCGTATCATTTTTTTAGTGAATCGTATCGAATCATACGATTAAAATCGTGAATCATACGATTTTGATTACACTGCTTGATAGTAATTTATAAATAAAAAGTGTTTATGGGGAAAATGAGTTACTTTTCACTGTAGACAAATGGGATATTTATACATTTTTATAGAATGTTTCTCCAAATTTTGCAGGATCTTGCCGGTGCCCGACCTACTACCTCTCAAGGTAATTTAGATTCCAAAAGGGTTAGATGGTCAATCATGTCGTATTAGGTCGATCGTGCCCCATCAAGTCGGTCATGCTTGACCTACTCTAATTATTACGGGCTTTTTAATAATCTCTAGGGCAATGTTGGAAGTTTGCATTAGGTCGGGTATTTATCCTTTATCATTTTAGAATCCGATCTCTTTTTTCAAAGGAAGGGGAAAAAAAAAGTTAAAAGAGATTTTACACTATAACAACAAAATGATGAAAACTTTAAACCTAAATTTAGACATCCTAGTTATACCATTCAAAGGGTATTTTCTTACAGGTGCTACAACAAATAAAACAAATTGTTCTTATTATAAGAGAATTAACTTGTATTCATCAAATCCATTAAACCTTGTACATTGTAACACTAGTTCAATGTTATATTCTTACAAGACCATTGAAATACATTCATGAAATCCTCTAAGTATATGAGGATGAAATGGCAATCACATACAAAGCATTCTTCTTGTTCACAATCAACCCAAAAGCTTCACTTATGTCAAGCATATTAGGTTCAAGCCTATCTGGGAGCATCCAATTGAAGTGATACAATAGCAAAGCAAGTGAAAGTTCAATGGTTGTAATAGCAAATGAACTTCCAGGACATACTTGCCTACCAGCCCCAAATGGAATATACTCCAAAATTGATTCCTTTGTAATCAATAGTCAATCCGTCAAACCTCTTTGGTATAAAGCATTCAGTATCAGGCCAATGTTCAGAATCTGTAGCTATGGCCCAAAAATTAATAATGACTTTTTCTTTCATGGGTATATCATATTCATTAATTTCACACTGTTCTCTACATTCTCTTAAAATCAAAGGCGTAGGAGGGTATAACCCTAATGTTTCCTTGATAACTAACTTCAAGTATTATAGTTCTTTAATATCTTCCTCTGTGATGTTCTTCTTTTTGATAAGAACTTGTCTTACCTCGTCTTGTGCTTTCTTTATAACTTTAGGATTTTTTAACATTTCAGACATGGCCCATTCCATGGTTGTCGCTACTGTATTTGTACCTCCGGAGAATATGTCCTGAAAAACACAATTAAATATACATAATTATTTAACTTGATGAACATGGTCAACATAGCAAAAAGTAATATTGCTACTTACACTTGAAAAAGTAAGGGAAAAAAAATTCAAATCCCTCTTTTTTTGTCTTAGACATTTTTCTCCTTTCAAGTCCCTCAAACTTAAGTGTTAGTTAATTTTAACATATTAAGGGTATCATGGTCATTTAACATTAATAAAAAACCAACAAATAGGGAAAAACCACAAGTCCCCCACCCTACACGCTCTCCCACTTGTCCTAGACCATTCTCCAACTTATCCCATCCATCCCCTAACCTATCCCCCTATTTTCCTTGTACCTCAACCCCTACACCCAAACCATTATCCTCATCCCAATCCCTAATGCCACCCTCAAAACCGCTACCACCACCCCATGGTAGCCTCCTCTTACCCCCCAAAACTACCACTAAAACCCACCCACCCACATCTCTCTCTCTTTCTCTGTCTCCACACATACATTACAAAACAACATGTACATATTGTTAGATATGGCTCGAATTCCAAGCAGAGTTAGATATTGAAAACAACTAGAGGTTTGATAATAGTTGAAATACTATGGAAGATAGGAGTCCTAATCATAATAGGACTAGCATTAGCCTATTATAAGTAAGACTATTTGGGTTGAGTTTAGTGGTCACACACCACAAGGTGGGTGAACCATACTAGATTAGGCTAGAATTATGTGTTATCCGCCTCTAGGTAGGTGTATAAAAGTTATTGTTATAATTTGAAGGAAACATATCTAGAAGGTACATTCCCCTGCTAGAGCAGAAGACTGCAAAGAAGAGGACGTTGAAGCAACCAAAAAGCTTGCATCGAGACATGGTGTAGTGCTTGTTGTTGAAGATTGCTGCACGTATAACGCACAAAAAACACGCACATGGGATTGAGGATAGGGGTGGCAAGTTTGAGATTTGGGGCGTGGGTAGCGGGATTGATGGTGGTGGGTGGTGAGTGGCTGTTTTGGGTAAGGTTGGAAGGGGCTAAGGTAGAGACTATTGGAATGGAGGTTGGTTTTTTCTTTCTTTTTTGTTTTTTAATGCATGAAATGACTATAAGGGCCCATGTTAGCACATAGTCTATTTTCGTGGTCAACTCATTTTTAACAAGAGGGTTTACTAATGGAGGACGTGAGAGAGGAAAAAAAAAATTGAGGTACTTATTTGGTCTAAAACAAAAAGCTTACGGACTCCAATATATTTATTCAGAAAAAGTTATTAAAAAGTTCTATTCAAGCCGATATGATCGACACATTTTCGTTAACTTCGATATTGTTGGGAGACTTAAGAGTAAGCTAGTGGCGGACTACTCGCATGGACAATTGAGAGATCCTAGAGTTTGAATCTTATAGGGTAGGGTAAGAATTTAAAACTTCAATATTGTAGGGTTTCGTTCTTAAACAAATTATGCGTATCGTAATGACATAATCTATTTCTTATATGCACATGATATATATAGAAATATAAACTTCTTCCATGTTAATTTATTTACATGGGGTAAGATGTACGTACTAAAACGATGGCTTTGATGTTGGTGGCAGTGATTGGAAAGTCCATGTCATTAGAATCCTGTAGATTCAGAAGAACATCGACTAAATCCTTCTCTTTTGATGCATCACTGGTGGCCCTTTTCGCCTTGTGCTCATTGATGATGTTGTCAAGAACTTTGTCCATCCTCTTGTGCATTTTCTCTAATCTGGACATCATTCCATTAATAAAAGGAAGAATTCTAAGAGATGGAAAACTATCAAGCATGTCAAACCCTCAAGCCATCTGAGTTCCTTCCTTCAACACAACAATGAATTCATCTGCATCTTCACACTTATTACCAAATGCTGCCCTTGCAGTGATGCTTGTTGTTAACAAGAAAAATGCCTTACTGAGATCGATTACATGTTTCGAAGATGACGAAGAAATGGGTTGAATAAGATTTTTCACTTCCTCTTCTCTCACTGACTTAAACGACTGGACTCGCTTGGTGCTTAAAAACTCCATGATGCAAAATTTGCGCATTTGTCTCCAGAAATCACCATATGGAGAGAAGACAATTCCTGCTCCACCATATGCAATGATGTCAATAGCAAGAACTTTAGGCCTCTGAGAAAAACTAAGCTCATTTGTCTTCAACACTGCTTCAGCTGCACTTGGTGATGATATTATAATTGCTGAACCCTCACCAAGTTTTAGGTGCATGATTGGTCCATGCTTTTTTGCTAGGTTCCTCAAGCAATGATGTGGTAGGGATGGACCTATCAGCTGGTGCAAATTTCCAATAATTGGTAGCTTCCAAGGCCCTGGTGGAGATTTCGTGTAAGGCTTTTGGGGTCGTGATTGCGTGAGATGTTTTACAACCATGAACAACAATAGGAGAAAAGTGAAACAGAGTAAAAGAAGGTATTTCGAACATTTTGTAACTGGAAGTTTTTTTGAGTAAGTGAATATGTTGGGAATTAGTTTACACTTGTAGCTTGATTTCTGTTTAAGCTCGAGTTATATATGGCAATTATGAAACTGGAGATTCCCAATTGTTTCCAAAGGTTGCTGAATATTATAGGTTGCAATGCAGATTTTATCTAGCAAATTTTTTCGTTGATTGGTCGACACTAGCATGAGTGTAGGCCACACACAAAATAGGACTACTCCTTTCTCATGGTCGTACGGTTTGTCCACCAAACCAAAAAGTTTTTCACAGCTAAAAATCTTTTATCTTTTATCAAAGAATATTTCCTAACACCGGGTAAATTATGCATATGACCCCTATTGTTTACATAATTTTTTAAGTTGGTTTTTAATATTTAAAAAAAAATGATATTAGTTCCTAATGTTTAATTACAAAAGTGATTCAAAATAGTATTTATTGTTCAAAACTAGTCAAATTAGTCCTTATTGTTTCCAAAACAATTATTTTAATTTAGTCCCTAAATAGGAGTCACATGCAGTGACTAAATTGATTTTTTTTTAAAAATAATAATGACTAAATTGAATATTTTAAAAAATAATAAAAATTAAATTAATTAATTTTAAACAATAAAAAATGTAATAGGTTAAAGTAATAATTTGAATTAATAATTATGGCATGTCTTAGAAATCGCAACATTCCCACACTTATTTTCTTAGTAGCAATTATAAGACATAGCGTGGGCCTCGTTTCCAAGATTTTCCAAGATTTTTTATTTTTTTTGGTCGGAAGATTTTCCAAGATGACAGCAATTGATTTGAATAGACTTAGCAAAAGATAACATTGATGTCGATATCATCTTAGAAATATTGCTTGCTTTTTCATCAACTATATATGTCAACTATAAATAGTTTATTTATTTATTTATTTTTGCTCGGCAAGAAATCATTTCATTCAAACTAACCAAAAACATGATGTACAAAGTACAAAAACATCATTCTAAACATATTTGCCAACGTGAGCACATGTTTCTCTTTACCAAGCTATCCACATATTTACTATAAACATAAATTTTATCTCTAATATCGACAAAGATATCTACAATGATTTGATCCTCCGATTTAGTGCCATTGCCATGTAGTCAATTCTTTTCTCCCTAATGTAATCCCAAGTTGTGTTAAAGGAGAACTTACCTTTGTCATCAGCGAACCATCCAATTTGATCATCTCCATCAGCAGGTTTGTCAACTAGAAATAGTTATGATAGATACTAGTGGTCTTAAATCTTAATCACTGGCCATTTTTTCACCCAAAAAAAAATCACTGATTATTTTAGTGGTATCATTCATTCTTTCTTTAGATGTGAGGGGTCTTGAAATCTATTTTTTGTGTGTATCTTAAATGACATAAAATGGTTTAAGCCACCCATCAATTAAAAAAAAAAACTAGTGGTCTTGCAATTTTTCAGCTCCAGATCATGAAAGAGTTGTATATTTGAAGGTATATTTACTTTATCTGATTAAGTGTTTTTATTTATTTTCTTTTCGATTCCAATTAATTGGAAGCTTTTAATCATTGGAGTTAATCTTTTCCCCTCTTTTTTATTTCCTTTTTTTGGGCGTTTGGATTAGTGATAACTGAAAAAGCTATCTCCTAAGTGATTCTCTAGGACTATATATTTTTCCTTTGGCGACACAGTAATAGGCAATCCGATTATTATCAAATTACCATCCCATTAAAAAGTTTAAACTATTAGAGACAATTTTTTTTATATTATCCATTGTTTGCAACACGTTTCGGCACATATAGGCGGAATTAGTTTCAATCTTAATATTTTTGAATGGGTGACAACATAACTTGAACCCATACCTAAACTCTAATACCATATTTACTTGAACCCATTTAAACTCTGATTTTTTTTTAATTATCACATCATTTAAACTGTTACCCTCAAATAAATTCTTTTAGCTATCAAAGGAGGTCTTCACCTATTAGCTAAGGCCGAGATTCTAAAACTGGAAATTTCAAAATAAATTTCTCCCATTGGTATTGAGAAAACTGTCCCTCTTTTTACTAATTCTTTTCTAAAAGAATCGATAATTACACAACAATTCACATTAAGTGAGTAAAATTTGTGCAAGTCGTAGAAGTACATAATCACAAGCAATTACATATGAAACAACTTAGAGTATGAGGGTCTCACTATAACCACAAATTAACGCCTCATTGGCATTTGTTCAGTTCAATAAGTAGTTTATTGCTGTAATTGTGATTGGTTCGTACTTGATTAATCGTCATTTGCTGTATTTGTAATAATGAATTGTTATATATATGACCATCATTTCTTTTCAAAAAATATAAATAAATAAACAAATTCTTGTAGCTGTGATTGAAAATTTCAAACAAATTACAGTAGAAAACTAACATTTTTCACTAGTTAAGGAAAGGGTAAATGAAACAAATAGTCTCTATTGTTTATATTTTTTTTAATTTCGTTTTTTTTGTTTCCAAAGTGACGCACGTAGTTCCAAAGATCGAAAAATATTTTAATTTAGTACCCAATATTTATATGTTTTTCAATTTTATCCCCATTGTTAACGCACTTAGTCTCCAAACTATTTAAAAAATTTCAGTTTAGTTCCTACTATGAAATTTTAATTCGTGACCTGCACATAAAATTTTGGGGGCTAAATAAAATTAAAAAAAAAAGTGAAAACATCGGGGACTAACTCGAATTTTTTTTGAAAACTTTTGGGATTTAGCACGCCACATTTAAACACTGAGATGAAATTGAAAAAAATGTAAACATTAAAGATCAAACGTGTCACTTTTAAAATAATAAGAACGAAAATGAAAAAAACATATCAACTCTGAAAACCATTTGTGAAATTTGCCCATAAGAAAATATAGAAGCTCACTATTTTATGATGTCCATGTGTTTACTAATCGTGATAAGCTATTTAAAGGGTTAGAGAACAAAAGATAGAGCAAGGCCTGTGCATCAGAACACAAACGGTCGACTTTGTTGTGAAAGCTCATTGCAGCTGCCCTTGCCAATTTTTTTTAACATTTTAATTGTGTTTGAATTACTTTTCCTTACCGATCAAAATAAATAAATACATTTGTTGAGTGATGAAAGAAAATCACAAGAACCGAAGTCCAGTGAGAAAAGATATTATTTTCACAAGTCTAGGAAGAATAAAAACTTAGGTTATACTATATTATTGGATAGATTAGTTGTTCCCGTGAACAATCTCTATGACATACACGAGGGATCTATATTTAATATTTGTTTTTTGCTAAACCAAACAATTAAATATAGAAGTTCAAAAGTAGTCTAGTAGTGGATTACTCCTTCTGACAATTTGGAGACAAAGATTTGAATCGCATGGGGGTGGGGGACTAAAAAAAATTAAAGATAATCATGATACAATTTGGTTTTTATATAGCAGCTAGCGTTTCTCATCGAATTATTAAGATAAATAGGTACCATCTCATCTAAAAGTTTAAACTGTTAGATAAAAGTTTATTTAATTATTTATTATTTCAACATGCCCCCGTAAGTATAGGAAGAGTTAGTTTTTGAGTCTTATACTTGGACAGTTTTAATATTTTTTTAAATGGGTAGCGGTGAGTTTTAAACCCATGACCTTTTAGTACATAGGTTTTGATACCATTTTAAGCTTTTAAATGAGGTGATAAGTTAACATGGTATTAGAGTTAGGCTCATGATCTAGTATTATTCATCTTTTACGAATCTCCATGTATGACCCATTTCAAAATTAGATCACTCTTTTATTTAATCTTTCATGTGTATCCCATATACGTTCAACCTTCCATGTGTGTTCATCTACCATATGTATTTAATCTTTCACGTGTGACCTGACAGATGTTCAATCTTCTTTTGCATGTGTTATATTCGATATGTGTCCATGTGTAACCTATCTCAAAATTATATCACACTTGTATTCAATCCTCGACGATTGTCCCACATGTGTTCAATCTTCCATGTGTGTTCATTCATCACATGTATTTGTTCTTTTATACTGTGACCCCTTTCAAATCAGGTCACACGTGAGGGGAGTGTTAAAATATACACTTTTCATACATTAAAAAATCAAAAACTTTAAGACTACCTTATAAGATCCTAAGTTACTCCACCTAACAGTACCAATTGATTTTAGAATAGAATCTCAGCCTTCTAAATAGACAAGTGCAATCCTCAAAAACTAACTCGGCTTATAGTTGCGGGGCGTGTTGGACATAATAAATAATATAATAAACTATTTTCTAACAGTTTTGTTGATTTTAAAGAAAAAGATGTGCACATACATCTTCTGATGCGGAAGTGAATAATCAACGATCTAGTTTGTTCTACTACACTAGCAAGGAGTCGTAGCGTGTAGTACAAGACCACCCACTGATTTACCACAACCCAAATGCCTAGGGTTTAGAGAGCTTTTCACATAGTGTTTTTATCTTATGTTGGATACAATAGACAGAACAACGTATGTTCTGTATTAGATTTTTCCTTATATATATTGGGTAGTGGGCTTCCCACTACCTGGGTCATATTAGTTGATTCACCCCAACTTGGGCAGACTATGACCCAAGTCCAACAAGTTTAAATTTTTAGGTAAGGTAATATGTAACGCCCCGATCCCTCACGAGACCGGAGTACCCAATTCCATTTCCAAGGCACAAGAAATGACGGAAATCGGACGAAGCCCCCCCTGTTTATAGGACAATCCAAAACCTATAAACAATATTTACAACCACAAAACTATGATCTAACTTCATTCATCCAAGCAAGCATGCATGACCAATAAACAATAACATAGTCCATTAAGCTATTACAGTCCACCTACAAATCAAATACAAACAAGATCCAATACAATTAGAAGCCGGGTTTCTATAGTTCCAATCAAATTACAATTCAAACCACTTCACAAATTCACATGGATTCGCAGGTACTAATAATGGAAGTCATCACAAGCAAATATGGTAACTGTCGAGCTTTCCTTATATCACCTTGTGAAGGTATTGAACGTGAAAGGTGTTAGAAACGAAGGTGAGTATACAACTGGTATACTCAGTGAGGGAGGGGAAACGGGAACAATATACCAGGGTTCATGCAAAGCAGCAACTTAACACAATTAATGCAATAAATAAACAATGAATAACAATTCTAATACCACATTTTAAAAGGATACAATCAATAACCCTTATCATTCCAAATCTTCGATCCCCGATCCACGAACCACGATCTCAATCTCGATATGTCGGCATCCCTTACACCAATGGGTACTCCGGATGTACCCGATCCTACGACCCAACACCCCCTAGCAATCTCCAGACCAGGTGAGTAAGGGAATAGCAGACGGAGCTAAGGCAACCAACACTGGCAAGCCCGATGCCGCCTAGCGAGGCCATCGCATCCGCCGCGACAATGAGGTTGCGCAACCACGATGCAATGCAAGAATCATAACAATGACAATATAATCAGGAAACACATTTAAGGACAAAAAGTAAGTTGTTCTCACACCAAGTTACAATTTAGCAACAATAAGCATATATCAATTACGAAATTATACTAAACAATATACTCTTTTAGAAAGAAAATAAACTATAATGCACGTAAGGATGCAGGTCCCTCACCTCTACCGAGCTCCAAGATGTAAGTTTGAATCACATCATTTCCAGTCACCTTGAACCTATGAGCAAACATTACTTCAATTACTCTTTAACTACAACATTCATTAATTATTCAGCTAGGTTAGCTAACTTATAACTTCGCTTATTTAGCATATATACAATATCTATTAAAATTCTATTTTTAAAAAAATACCACTTTTATATACTTTAACTTAACTTATATTCCAAGTAGTCATTTCCCACAACATAACTCATATAATTATAAGCAACACGGTATTATAAACAAGATACAAACATATTTTAATGAAGTAGCTATACAACCTATTTCATGAAACTTCTCTAAACAACTACATATTACATACCATTACCATTTAAACTCTTATTTAAATCATTTAAAAGTCAATTATAATAACTACATCAATTCAAATAACCAACTAAGCACCAAGCTCAACTAATTCACATAAAATCCAATTAAAACCTTTCCACATGCTTAGTATTTAGGTCATAAACTTCACACTTATACAACATATAACTCAATCATGATCAATTAGAGCGAATATAACAATATAATAACTACTAATTCAAGTAATTCACAAGAAATCTAACAAGTCTCCTTCTAAATGCTTACAAAACAAGCTCTAAACTTCACACAAGATAACAATCCTCAAATCTAACTTTACTAATCACCTATAGCCATATTATGATACACATAAATGCTGTGAAACCACATTTTAAGTCATGTTAACACAAAAACTCCGAAAAGTCCTTTAAGTGATTTGAACTACAACTATCTAATTCGATTATCTAAACTACGCCATAAATACATCTTAGAGGTTTCCTAACACATCTAAGATCATATACTTATTCGAACAAGTCATCGCTAATACTTCACTTGAAAGACCCCTTTGTCTACTAAAATAATTGACACTCAAATGAAACACAAGGTACTAGATCCACAAGTAAGTTATTTCACACTTCTAATGACACCTTATGGCACCAATTAGAACCACAAGACCTCACTTTATACTATATCCAACATAAACGTCCCAAAATCCATTTTTTATGCGTTTTAACTACAAGCACTCTAACCAAACCCTAATTTGGCGCCATAAAGGCACATTAAGCACTGCCACACCTAATAAAGACTATCTACATCATTATATTCCATCCGAATTCACTTTTTGGATAAAGCCCCTTTGAATTCTAAACCAATTATGCAAATTTCCTAAAGTTTCAATCAAGCCAATCACGTCTAATCATTAATCTATGCTCATTAGAGACTATATTACCTATAGATAGCATCGAATCAATCATAGAATCAACTTTGCACAAAACCTTAAATATGACTAAAACATTTTCCATTTTCTCCAACAGATGCTTAAATTAATTAATTCCGTTCCCTATGCTATAGACCTCCAAACTGATTAATCTTTGTGTATAAACGTAGCTCTTTGAGTGTAGATTACTTTAGCTTCAAGAGGAACTCAATTCCGATCTAAATTCCACAAGTTATGACCCTTTTTGTGCAACTGCGCGAACTGCCCCCTGCACCAGCGATTTTCAGACACATTTCGGAAATAGCTAAATCGCAGGGTCAAAACATTAGAATTTGCCTTAGCTCTAGAATCGACATTTGTTCTAAACTGTCTAATATAGCTGCCATATAAATTTTGTTCAATTCTAAGTACGTTTGCTATACCAAAACTACTTCGGAAGTCCGGGGCAGTGTAGTATCCAAATCCGAATTTTGCTTGCTTATCATCTTCTTGTTATTTCTTGCATTTGAGCCAACAATAACCAAGTACTCAAGCAATTCAACTAACTTTAACACATACATTAAGCTAAGCTCATGAACATGATTGAAAACATATTTTACTTCCCATAACTTGCAAACACTATTTGACAACTAACACTAGCATGTGCATGACTTTAATTACTCTTGATTATCTAAATATCAAGTCACTACACATAATTTATCACATTTAATTTTCACTCAAAGCTCAACTTATTTAAACATTCAATGCACATTGTTCACGTTAATCACGTATTAAACATTTAGCATTCAACGCAAGTAATGTTTATTTAACCCTCATTTCACTTAAACACTATCTCCAAACATGTAATTGTTACTCTCAAGCCTTCAACTCCCTATAATCCACCATTATTCAACCCAAATTAACCTTTACTGCAACATTAATCACTTAGCTATATAAACTGAAATTTTTAACTGCATTTGCTTAACTTTACTTGTTCAGTTAGCAGCCTTAATGTCCTCTAAAACTTCTAAAAATTGCACATACATGTATTTCATCAAGTGTAGATAGGTTTAGCCTCAAACGGTTCCTAATTCGGAGTTAAACTCATCAAGTTATGCCCTTTAGAAAATCATTGCGCAGCTAGCCCTGAATTATGCGAGAATCAGTCACCCTACTGTTTTGGCTCCAAAACAATGCCTATATGATAGAATTCGATCTTTCCCCCAAAAGAGAAATTGATCCTCAAGTTCTTACCTACAATATAAAAAAAAAATTCAACCACTTTCGACAACGTTTGCTAGGTCAAACTGCCTCTGTAATCTAGTCGCGCAACCTGCCAGAAAATTCAGAATCTTGCACTACTCATGTTTTAGCTATTTCTTGCTTCATTGGCATACTACCACCATTACTCACTATGCATATGATGTAAACTACTCTCTTTGACATATACACAAACACTTGGTCTTCAACAATTAATCAAAGAAGCCAACTTCAACTACAACCAAAGCCAAACACCAAGGCTAGCAATTCATGCATTAGAAAGCTACCACAACATTTCGTACACTAAATACCTCATTAAACATGCATTACAAGCTTCATGTTCACTTATCTACACATGGCATACATGTATATACAACAAGGAATCAGCCAATGATACAAGCATGGATGAACCCTCACCTTAAGTTGAAGAATTTGTACACAAACAAGCTCAAAATCACCTTTTCTTCCTTCTTTTCTCCTTCTTCTTCTTCTTTTTCTTCTTCTTCTTTCTTGTGTGTCTTTAAACGTGTTTAGTGTGTGTGTGTGTGTGTGTGTCTGATTTTTGTGTGTGTTTTTGTGTGTTTGTGTGTGTTGTAGTATATAAATAGGTGTAAATAATAAAAGAAAGAAAAAACCAATTGATCAACATGACCTTTAACTAAATGCTATTAACTAGTTTGCCATTCTAGTTTAATTCTAACTAATTTAGTTGTTCCAATTCCTAATTGTCTACGTTAATTATTTTCTACGGTTCTTACGATTTTCCAAAGTGTTCGTGAATTCCCAAAATTGCATGTAAAATGAGAATTATGCACATTAACCAATTAAATGTGCCTACTTACATAAGAATGCATTTATATTGATGCAATATATGTTAATAGATTAATTTCTTGTTAAACTAGATGTATGCACATAGTTTGATATAAATGCACGTTAAACGAAATAGATGGATGTAACCCAAAATATGATATTTTATACAAACGAATATACGTAAATAATTAAAGTCGACATATAAGTATATGCACATCAATTAAATAATTATATGCACGGGTCGGGGTGTCACATAATATCTTAACAAATCCCCTCACTTTCAAAGCTGCAAAGGGGCCCATCAAGTGAATGATTTTGAAGTTTATTCCTCAAGATTACTGGTCTTTAGTTTATTTGACATTTGACATTTTTTCTTAGTTCTGAACTTGAAGTGAAATTGACTGAGAACTCTTCATTGCTTATTTTCTTTTAGCAATTACTCATTTTATTAGAAATATTAAGTTCAGGGTAGGCTAATCTTCTCCAAGAGCGCACATCAGTGGGAAGTTTTGGCACCTCAATGTCGGCTCTTGAAAGAGAAAGGTGCCTTTGGGAATGCAGACACAAGTGGTGCATCACTGTCATCAGCTCATATCGTAATTCATTACAAGAAAACAAGCTTAAGGCTACGAAAATCAGTTTTGTTGCCAATTTACAAAGATTGGTTACCAAGGGGCCCTTTGGTCGCGAGGACCAACTAAAATCAAAAGGCATATGCTCCCCCTTGTTAAGTTGGACCTAGGACCTCTTTTTTTAAAAAAAAAAATTCTCTCTCACCACTCCCCCACCCTACCCCCTCCCACCCCTCTCTAACATCTCACCCCTTCCCTCCCCTTTAATCACCTAGATCCTTATACAAAGCTCTAAAGAGGTATTTTTTTTATATATACATATATATATAGATATTTGCATATATATATATATATATATAGTATATACTATATATATGTAAAGCTTAAACTATATATATATAGTTTATATGTATATTGTAATATATAGCTTAAACTATATATTATTGCATTTTTGTTTTTTCCTTTTTTTTAAATTTTCCTTTTTTTTAAATTTTGTTTTCTTTTTTATTTTTCTTTTATTATTTTTTGTTTTATTTAATTTTCAAATTTTTTTATTTTGTTTTCTTTTTTTATTTTTCGGTTTTTTTATTTTTATTTTTTTATTTTTTATTTTATTTTTTATTTTCAGTGTTTTTATTTATTTGTTTGTTTATGTATTGTGTATATATATGTGTGTCTAAGTGTTTATTTATGTGTATGTTTATGTGTATGTGTGCATGTATTGTAATTTTTTTGGTTTTTTGGGTGATTGCTAATGATGTAATTGTTGGTTGTTTTAAATATTTTTTGAAGGATTCAAGTTTGCTTTGTGTGATAGGCGAGGCTATTACGGCTCAGGTTAGTCTTCTAATTAACTATCCTTTATATTTGTGTTGATATATTGTAGTTGAAATAATGTTGTAGGTGAGATATTGTTGTTAAGATAACTGTCTTTGAAAATGTAATGTTGTAGGTGAAATAATGTTATAGGTAAGATATTGTTGTTGAGATAACTATCTTTGAAAATGTAATATTGTAGTTGAAATAATGGTGTTATAAGCACTTTGAATTTAATTTTGGAAAGGTAAAATTAAAGGACTTGGAATGTAACTTTGGAAAGGTAAAATTAACTTTGAATTACTTTGTAATTAATTGTTGTTTATTATTGTTAAGTATTTTGTAGTTAATTGTAGTTAATTATTTTGTAAGTTGATGGACATGCAATAATGATGAATAGTTTAAATAATTTATTTTGTCAAATTCGTATCCAGGTGGAGCTCCAGGAGCAACGACGGACGCTAACGGATATGATGAGCCTCGTGATAAGTTGTAAGATGAGATCACCAAGCTACGAGACAACTGCCTATTCCTTGATCAGGACCAGCAAGATAATTAGTAGATTTTAGTTTTTTTTTATAAATTTCTAAAACTAATTTTATATTGTATTTTGTAGATGTTTTATATATATATATATATATATATATATATATATATATATATATATATATTAAATTTAATTTTTTTGTAAATATTAATATTTATTTTAATATTTTTTTTAAAAAATGACAACGAAAGGTTAGCTACAAAATGGTGACCAAAACTTGGCTATGAAACGGTGACAAAAGTTTAGCTATGAATTGGTGACGAAAATTTAGCTACGAAAAGGCGATGAAACCTTGGCTATGAAATGGCGACGAAACCTTTGCTACGAAATGGCGATGAAAACTTGCCTATGAAATAATAACGAACTGAAATAAATAATAAAAAAATATGTTTATGTAATTAATAAATTTTAAAAAGAATAAAAAAAAAGTATGACTACGAAATGGTGACGAAGTTAAATAAATAGTAAAAAATAACGTATATGTAATTAACATATTTTAAAATTAAAAAATATTTATCTACAAAAGGACGACGAAGTAGCTACGAAAGGTAATTAATTTATAAAAAAAAATTAATAAATTATTTAATAAAATGATTAATTATAAAAATTTAATTAATTACTTAAGTTTTCTAAAAAAATTGAGTATTGGCGACCAATGGGCTACGAAAGTTAAAAAAAATTTATATTTTATTATTTTTTTTCGATTTAGCGACCAAATGGTAATTTGGCGACGAGGCTTGAGCGACAAAGAGATTTTGGTCGCCCCTTCGTCGCCCCAGGTACCTAGGCAACCAATGGCCTCATGAGCTAGATAACTAACAAAGTGATTTGGGATAATTCAATTACATAAATTGGTGCAGTATTCTATATATGTACATATACAAGGCTATAAGGGTAATGACATGTGATATCCCTAAAATGCAAAGAATGATACAAATACAGCTAAATGTAACACTAATTCAATGGCATGTTCCTACAAGACCATTGAAATGCATTCATGAAATTGTTCAACTAGATGAGGATGGAGTGGAAATCGCATACAAAGAATTCTTCCTCTTTACAGTCAGTCCAAAAGCTTCATTCATGTCAAGCATATTTGGTTCAAGACCATTTGGGAGCTTTCAATCAAAATGATACAATAGTAGAGCAAGTGAAAGTTCAATGGTTTTAATAGCAAATGAAATTCCAGGGCATATCCATCTACCAGCTCCAAATGGAAGATACTCAAAGTTGCTTCCTTTATAGTCAATAGTCGACCCCTCAAACCTTTCTAGTATAAAGCATTCAACATCAGGCCAATGCTGAGGATCTCTACCTAGGGAGTAGTGTCTAGAAATTAATTAATAATGACTTTTTCCTTCTTGGGTATATCATATCCATTTATTTCACACTTTTCTCTGCATTCTCTTATCAACAAACACGCAGGAGGGTGTAACCTGAATGTTTTCTTGATCATTAACTTCAAGTATTGTTGTTCTTTAATATCTTCTTGCGATATTCTTCTTTTTGGTAAGAACTTGTCGTACCTTGTCTTGTGCCTTCTGCAGAACTTTATGATTTTTCAACATCTCGAACATAGCCCATTCCAGAGTCATTGTTGAAGTCTCTGTACCTACGACGATTATGTCGTGAGGAACAAAGAAATGTCTAAGCTATTATTTGGTCTTAATAATCTCCGAATTATTCAACTTGATGAACATGGTCAACATAGCAACGAGTAATAATGCTACTTACATCAGAAAAACTAACCAAAAACTTTTATCAATGGAGATATGATCGGCGTTTGTTTGCTAGCTTAAAGTTTATAGGCCATCTCTGCAATAGAATAATGTGTCTCTAGAATTTCTCCAAGACTTGGAAGGCTTCATCTATTTGAGAAGGAAAAAAAAAAAGCGAGTTGCAAGGAATTTATGCTACAAAAAGTGTCACATTTTGTAACAGGGGTGGATCCAGATGGCTAAAATTATAAAATATAATACTTATATATGAATAAAATTTTTTAAAAGAAAAAAAAAAATTGGCCTAAAAATATCTTAAAAAAATACATGTTCTCGAAAAAAGAGTCCTAACTCATTTATTAATATCTTCACTCTTGAGGTCAATCGGATTACAGCTCTCGCTAGCCCATAAATTGATCCGCCATTGCTCGTAGACAGACTAAAACAAAGATGTATATAATTAAAGTCAGAGAGATGGAAGCAATCAACTAACAGGGTTGTACTTGTCCCAACATAGTAGATACATTTTAGGGTAAATTATCCTCTTATGTTTAGGTTCGTTAAGTCAACGGTTACCTTCGATAGATGCAAATTGTATATGCAGAAACATGAATTAATGTTTCATGTTCATTTCGTAAGAATGTATATGTGATAAGATGCACGTAAAGATTCTGCTAAAAAATTAAAAAATATATATATATATTTGTTTTTTGCGGTAAGATGCACGTACTAAAATGAGGGCTTATATGTTGGTGGTGGTGATTGGAAACTCCAATTCTCATTAGAAAACTGCAGTTGCAGAAGAACATCGAATAAATCCTTCTCTTTTGATGCAGCTGCACTTGGTGATGAAATAATAATCAGTGAACGCTCACCAAGTTTTAGGTGCATGATGGGTCCATGCTTTTTAGCTAGGTCACTCAAAGAATGATGTGGTAAGGATGAACCTATCAGCTGGTGCAAATTTCCAATAATTGGTAGCCTCAAAGGCCCTGGTGGCATTTTCGGGTGAGGGTTTTGGGGTCCTGATTTTCTGAGATGCTTTACAACCATGAACAAGAAGAGGAGGAAAGTGACAGAGAGAGCAGAAGAAGCTGCTAGGTCGAACATGTTGAGGCTGGACTTGTTTGAATAGGTGAGTTGTTGAGAGCTGGTAATAATTAATTTTTCCTCTGTGATGTTATTGTCTTTTATAAGCTCAATCGATGTGGGGTTTCTGCCGCCCCATGAGTCGTCAGCAAGTGCGGTTTATCAATGCCGCGGATTTCTTAGGACGATAGCCCGCAATAGGGACGGCAAATGTTGTTCTACTCATTTAATGCAATGCCACAAAGCTTAATTTCTCACAGATGGATCCGGGAGATATTATAAAGGGAGGGAGAGTTTTTTTTTTTTTTTTGGTCAAAGGGAGGGAGAGTTGAAAAGGGAAGTAAAGACAGAGTTTTGTTAGAAAAGTTGTCGGAATTAAGGTTACAAAATTGTCGGAATTCTATACAAAACTATTTGTGCAGAAAATTAGCACAAGTCAATCGTGTCATAAACGTCAAGATTTTTCTTTTTTGATTAAATTCAATTTGTAATTTTACATGACTTGCTAAATAGTACTTGTGTTTATTATCCAATATATGGTAGCCTAATTGAAGGGTAATAAAAGTTAAAAAAGCATGAAAAATAAAGATAATAGTTATAATCGCATGTAAAACTAAATAGTAATCATCGCATGTAAAACTAAGTGTGACGTGACTTGTATTAAATAGATTACACGAAAGATAAATATATTTTTTAACTAAAAAATATCTTCAACCAACAGCAAAATAAGTATCTTTAGCCAACAAAAGAAAATTGCAAAACTAAAAATATCTTCACCCAAAACTAAATCAATTCTTTTCTCATTAAGTGGAGTCGGCTATATAAATATATCAACTCAACTAATTCCATCCAAGAGTCATCTCCACCGTTAGCACTATTACGAGTGAGGTCTTGCCTAAATTAATGTCTCATTCCTACTCAACTTAGATCTTCCTCTAACCTTCTTACGGGTACTATCTCCATATCTTCCCTTTTTTAGTTAAATTATTTAATTAAAAATTTTAAACTTTTTAAACTGATGAATTAGTTATTAGTTTTGATTATTCATAATTTTTTATTAAGTAATTTATTTAATAACTCATAAAAATTTTATTATTTGTTATTAGTTAAATTGCTTAATAAAAAATTATCATTTTGATAATTTATTATCTTAAAATATTTAATTAATTAATTATACTTAATTGATTATTTCATCAACTAAAATTTTAATTAAATTAGTTTGTTGAAAATTCTAAAATTAAAATTATAAATTAATAAGTAACTATAATTAATTAATCACGTATAAAATTATAACTAATCTAAAAATAAATAATTATTATAAATTAATAATTAATTAAAATTCTAATCTAATTAGTCAATAATTAAAATTTTAACAAATTAATAATTACTTTAATAAATTAATTAAAACTATTAATTTGCTTAATTAAACTAATTAATTTAATAAAAAATTGTACTTCGATAAAAAATGATAAATTTCTAATAAAAATAAAGTGGTATATTGCAATGCTCTTTGGCCATTTACACCGTGACTAATTATTTTGGTAGCTAGTTAATGGTGCAAAAGACGAATGAATTTTCGTAGTTTTAATTTTTTAAAATAATACATTATTTTTTTTCTACATTATCCGTATTGGAGACGGGGGCCTAGTCCGTCTCCAATGGAGACGGGGATCAATCACGTCTCCAAAGTTGGAAACGGGAGATGAACCCCGTCTCCAAAGGGGACGGGCACAGGCCGTCTCCAACTTTGGAACGGCAAACGTGCCCGTCTTCAAATTGGAGACGACAAACATGCCCGTCTCCGTTGGAGACGGGCACACCAATAGAGACTGGGATGAATCCGGTCTCCAAACACACACAAAAAAAATCCAAAAAATATCAGATCCAAACACACACATAAACACAAAAATTAAAAATCAGATCCAAACATGCATACACACACATTCTCTCTCTTTCTTTCTCATTTAGATCCAAACACACACACATCTTATTGCCTATAGCTGATAGCTGCCAAAGTTGGCCAGGATTTAGAGCTTTTAGTCAAGAGAGATCTGCATCTTCTTGCTCACCATCATCCGGTGATCTATTGGTACTTTTAAAATTCAAAAATGGTTATCTTAACAACAATATCTCACCTACCATATTATTTCAACTACAATATCTCAACATGAATATAAAGGATAGTTAATTAGAAGACTAACCTGAGCCGTAATAGCCTGGCCTATCGCACAAAACAAACTCAAATCCTTCAAAAAATATTTAAAACAACCAACAATTACATCATTAACAATTACCCAAAAAACCAAAAAATTTACAATACACATACACATACACAGAAACATAAATAAACACTTAGACACATCTATATATATACACAATACATAAACAAAAAAATAAATAAAACAAACTAAAAAACAATAAATAAATAAAAACCGAAAATACACACTTTAAAAAAAAGACAAAAATAAAAATTGAAAATAAAAGAAAAAGAAAATTAAAAAAAACCGAAAATAAGAACTGAAAAATAAAAAAAGATGTCAAAATAAAAAAAAAGAAAAAAAAGAAAATAATAAATGAAAAATAAAAAAAGAAAACAAAATAAAAAAAATGAAATTGAAAAAAAATGAAATAATATATAGTTTAAGCTATATATATATGCAAATATGTACATATATATATGCATATGTAAAAAAAAAAAGTACCACAATTAAAATGATAGTATAACCTAATCTATCCAATAATATAGTATAACCTAAGTTTTAATTCTTCCTAGACTTGTGAAAATGATATATTTTCTCACTGGACTTTGGTTCTTGTGATTTTCTTTCATCACTCAACAAATGTATGTATTTATTTATTTATTTTGATCGATAAGGAAAAGTAATATTCAAACGCAACAAATGTATTTATTTATTTATTTATTTTGATTGATAAGGAAAAGTAATTCAAACACAATTAAAATGTAAGAAAATTGGCAAGGGCAGCTGCAATGAGCTTTCACCACAAAGTCGACCGTTTGTCTTCTGATGCACAGGCCTTGCTCTATCTTTTGTTCTCTAACCCTTTAAATATCTTATCACGATTAGTAAACACATGGACATCATAAAATAGTGAGCTTCTATATTTTCTTATGGGCAAATTTCACAAATGGTTTTCATAGTTGATATGTTTTTTCATTTTCGTTCTTATTATTTTAAAAGTGACACGTTTGATCTTTAATGTTTACATTTTTTTCAATTTCATCTTAGTGTTTAAATGTGGCGTGCTTAATCCCCAAAGTTTACAAAAAAAATTCAAGTTAGTCCCCGATGTTTTCACTCTTTTATTTATTTATTTAGCCCCCAAAATTTTATGTGCAGGTCACGAATTAAAATTTCATGGTAGGAACTAAACTGAAATTTTTTATATAGTTTGGAGACTAAGTGCGTTAACAATGGGGATAATTGAAAAAAATATAAATATTGGGTACTAAATTAAAATATTTTTCGATCTTTGGAACTAAGTGCGTCACTTTGGAAACAATAAAAACGAAATTAAAAAAAATATATAAACAATAGAGACTATTTGTTTCATTTACCCTTTCCTTAACTAGTGAAAAATGTTAGTTTTCTACTGTAATTTGTTTGAAAATTTCAATCACAGCTACAAGAATTTGTTTATTTATTTATATTTTTTGAAAAGAAATGATGGTCATATATATAACAATTCATTATTACAAATACAGCAAATGACGATTAATCAAGTACGAACCAATCACAATTACAGCAATAAACTACTTATTTAACTGAACAAATGCCAAAGAGGCCTTAATTTGTGGTTATAGTGAGACCCTCATACTCTAAGTTGTTTCATATGTAATTGCTTGTGATTATGTACTTCTACGACTTGCACAAATTTTACTCACTTGATGTGAATTGTTGTGTAATTATCGATTCTTTTAGAAAAGAATTAGTAAAAAGAGGGACAGATTTCTCAATACCAATGGGAGAAATTTATTTTGAAATTTCCAGTTTTAGAATCTCGGCCTTAGCTAATAGGTGAAGACCTCCTTTGATAGCTAAAAGAATTTATTTGTGGGTAACAGTTTAAATGATGTGATAATTAAATATAATATCAGAGTTTACATATGGGTTCAAGTAAATATGGTATTAGAGTTTAGGTATGGGTTCAAGTTATGTTGTCACCCATTCAGAAATATTAAGATTGAAACTAATCCTATCTATATGTGCCGAAACGTGTTGCAAACAATGGATAATATAAAAAAATTGTCTTTAATAGTTTAAACTTTTTAATGGGATGGTAATTTGATAATAATCGGATTGCCTATTACTGTGTCGCCAAAGGAAAAATATATAGTGCTAGAGAATCACTTAGGAGATAGCTTTTTCAGTTATCACAAATCCAAACGCCCAAAAAAAGGAAATAAAAAAGAGGGGAAAAGATTAACTCCAATGATTAAAAGCTTCCAATTAATTGGAGTCGAAAAGAAAATAAATAAAAGCACTTAATCAGATAAAGTAAATATACCTTCAAATATACAACTCTTTCATGATCTGGAGCTGAAAAATTGCAAGACCACTAGTTTTTTTAATTTTTTTTTTAATTGATGGGTGGCTTAAACCATTTTAGGTCATTTAAGATACACACAAAAAATAGATTTCAAGACCCCTCACATCTAAAGAAAGAATGAATGATACCACTAAAATAATCAGTGATTTTTTTTTGGGTGAAAAATGTCCAGTGATTAAGATTTAAGACCACTAGTATCTATCATAACTATTTCTAGTTGACAAACCTGCTGATGGAGATGATCAAATTGGATGGTTCGCTGATGACAAAGGTAAGTTCTCCTTTAACACAACTTGGGATTACATTAGGGAGAAAAGAATTGACTACATGGCAATGGCACTAAATCGGAGGATCAAATCATTGTAGATATCTTTGCCGATGTTAGAGATAAAATTTATGTTTATAGTAAATATGTGGATAGCTTGGTAAAGAGAAACATGTGCTCACGTTGGCAAATATGTTTAGAATGATGTTTTTGTACTTTGTACATCATGTTTTTGGTTAGTTTGAATGAAATGATTTCTTGCCGAGCAAAAATAAATAAATAAATAAACTATTTATAGTTGACATATATAGTTGATGAAAAAGCAAGCAATATTTCTAAGATGATATCGACGTCAATGTTATCTTTTGCTAAGTCTATTCAAATCAATTGCTGTCATCTTGGAAAATCTTCCGACCAAAAAAAATAAAAAATCTTGGAAACGAGGCCCACGCTATGTCTTATAATTGCTACTAAGAAAATAAGTGTGGGAATGTTGCGATTTCTAAGACATGCCATAATTATTAACTCAAATTATTACTTTAACCTATTACATTTTTTATTGTTTAAAATTAATTAATTTAATTTTTATTATTTTTAAAATATTCAATTTAGTCTTTATTATTTTTTAAAAAAATTCAATTTAGTCACTGCACGTGACTCCTATTTGGGGACTAAATTAAAATAATTGTTTTGGAAACAATAAGGACTAATTTGACTAGTTGTGAACAATAAATATTATTTTGAATCACTTTTGTAATTAAACATTAGGAACTAATATCATTTTTTTTTTAAATATTAAAAACCAACTTAAAAAATTATGTAAACAATAGGGGTCATATGCATAATTTACCCGGTGTTAGGAAATATTCTTTGATAAAAGATAAAAGATTTTTAGCTGTGAAAAACTTTTTGGTTTGGTGGACAAACCGTACGACGATGAGAAAGGAGTAGTCCTATTTTGTGTGTGGCCTACACTCATGCTAGTGTCGACCAATCAACGAAAAAATTTGCTAGATAAAATCTGCATTGCAACCTATAATATTCAGCAACCTTTGGAAACAATTGGGAATCTCCAGTTTCATAATTGCCATATATAACTCGAGCTTAAACAGAAATCAAGCTACAAGTGTAAACTAATTCCCAACATATTCACTTACTCAAAAAAACTTCCAGTTACAAAATGTTCGAAATACCTTCTTTTACTCTTTGTTTCACTTTTCTCCTATTGTTATTCATGGTTGTAAAACATCTCACGCAATCACGACCCCAAAAGCCTTACACGAAATCTCCACCAGGGCCTTGGAAGCTACCAATTATTGGAAATTTGCACCAGCTGATAGGTCCATCCCTACCACATCATTGCTTGAGGAACCTAGCAAAAAAGCATGGACCAATTATGCACCTAAAACTTGGTGAGGGTTCAGCAATTATAATATCATCACCAAGTGCAGCTGAAGCAGTGTTGAAGACAAATGAGCTTAGTTTTTCTCAGAGGCCTAAAGTTCTTGCTATTGACATCATTGCATATGGTGGAGCAGGAATTGTCTTCTCTCCATATGGTGATTTCTGGAGACAAATGCGCAAATTTTGCATCATGGAGTTTTTAAGCACCAAGCGAGTCCAGTCGTTTAAGTCAGTGAGAGAAGAGGAAGTGAAAAATCTTATTCAATCCATTTCTTCGTCATCTTCGAAACATGTAATCGATCTCAGTAAGGCATTTTCCTTGTTAACAACAAGCATCACTGCAAGGGCAGCATTTGGTAATAAGTGTGAAGATGCAGATGAATTCATTGTTGTATTGAAGGAAGGAACTCAGATGGCTGGAGGGTTTGACATGCTTGATAGTTTTCCATCTCTTAGAATTCTTCCTTTTATTAATGGAATGATGTCCAGATTAGAGAAAATGCACAAGAGGATGGACAAAGTTCTTGACAACATCATCAATGAGCACAAGGCGAAAAGGGCCACCAGTGATGCATCAAAAGAGAAGGATTTAGTCGATGTTCTTCTGAATCTACAGGATTCTACTGACATGGACTTTCCAATCACTGCCACCAACATCAAAGCCATCGTTTTAGTACGTACATCTTACCCCATGTAAATAAATTAACATGGAAGAAGTTTATATTTCTATATATATCATGTGCATATAAGAAATAGATTATGTCATTATGATACGCATAATTTGTTTAAGAACTAAACCCTACAATATCGAAGTTTTAAATTCTTACCCTACCCTATAAGATTCAAACTCTAGGATCTCTCAATTGTCCATGCGAGTAGTCCGCCACTAGCTTACTCTTAAGTCTCCCAACAATATCGAAGTTAACGAAAATGTGTCGATCATATGGGCTTGAATAGAACTTTTTAATAACTTTTTCTGAATAAATATATTGGAGTCCGTAAGCTTTTTGTTTTAGACCAAATAAGTACCTCAATTTTTTTTTTCCTCTCTCACGTCCTCCATTAGTAAACCCTCTAGTTAAAAATGAGTTGACCACGAAAATAGACTATGTGCTAACATGGGCCCTTATAGTCATTTCATGCATTAAAAAACAAAAAAGAAAGAAAAAACCAACCTCCATTCCAATAGTCTCTACCCTAGCCCCTTCCAACCTTACCCAAAACAGCCACTCACCACCCACCACCATCAATCCCCCTACCCACGCCCCAATCTCAAACTTGCCACCCCTATCCTCAATCCCATGTGCGTGTTTTTTGTGCGTTATATGTGCAGCAATCTTCAACAATAAGCACTACACCATGTCTCGATGCAAGCTTTTTGGTTGCTTCAACGTCCTCTTCTTTGCAGTCTTCTGCTCTAGCAGGGGAATGTACCTTCTAGATATGTTTCCTTCAAATTATAACAATAACTTTTATACATCTACCAAGAGGTGTATAACACATAATTCTAGCCTAATCTAGTATGGTACACCCACCTTGTGGTGTGTGACCACTAAACTCAACACAAATAGTCTTATTTATAATAGGCTAATGCTAGTCCTATTATGATTTGGACTCCTATCTTCCATAGTATTTCAACTATTATCAAACCTCTAGTTGTTTTCAATATCTAACAATGCTTGGAATAAGAGCCATATCTAACAATATGTACATGTTGTTTTGTAATGTATGTGTGGAGACAGAGAAAGAGAGAGAGATGTGGGTGGATGGGTTTTAGTGGTAGTTTTGGGGGGTAAGAGGAGGCTACCATGGGGTGGTGGTGGCGGTTTTGAAGGTGGCATTAGGGATTGGGATGAGGATAATGGTTTGGGGTAGGGGTTGAGGTGCAGGGAAAATAGGGGGATAGGTTAGGGGATGGATGGGGTAAGTTGGAGAATCGGCTAGGACAAGTGGGGGAGCGTGTAGGGTGGGGGACTTGTGGTTTTTCCATATTTGTTGGTTTTTTATTAATGTTAAATGACCATGATACCCTTAATATGTTAAAATTAACTAACACTTAAGTTTGAGGGACTTGAAAGGAGAAAAATGTCTAAGACAAAAAAAGAGGGATTTGAATTTTTTTTCCCTAACTTTTTCAAGTGTAAGTAGCAATATTACTTTTTGCTATGTTGACCATGTTCATCAAGTTAAATAATTATGTATACTTAATTGTGTTTTTCAGGACATATTCTCCGGAGGTACAGATATAGTAGCGACAACCATGGAATGGGCCATGTCTGAAATGTTAAAAAATCCTAAAGTTATGAAGAAAGCACAAGACGAGGTAGGACAAGCTCTTATCAAAAAGAAGAACATCACAGAGGAAGATATTAAAGAACTATAATACTTGAAGTTAGTTATCAAGGAAACATTAGGGTTATACCCTCCTACGCCTTTGATTTTAAGAGAATGCAGAGAACAGTGTGAAATTAATGGATATGATATACCCATGAAAGAAAAAGTCATTATTAATTTTTGGGCCATAGCTAGAGATTCTAAACATTGGCCTGATACTGAATGCTTTATACCAAAGAGGTTTGAGGGATTGACTATTGATTACAAAGGAATCAATTTTGGAGTATATTCCATTTGGGGCTGGTAGGCAAGTATGTCCTGGAAGTTCATTTGCTATTACAACCATTGAACTTTCACTTGCTTTGCTATTGTATCACTTCGATTGGATGCTCCCAGATGGGCTTGAACCTAATATGCTTGACATGAGTGAAGCTTTTGGGTTGATTGTGAACAAGAAGAATGCTTTGTATGTGATTGCCACTTCATCCTCATATACTTAGAGGATTTCATGAATGTATTCCAATGGTCTTGTAAGAATATAACATTGAACTAGTGTTACAATGTACAAGGTTTAATGGATTTGATGAATACAAGTTAATTCTCTTATAATAAGAACAATTTGTTTTATTTGTTGCAGTACCTGTAAGAAAATACCCTTTGAATGGTGTAACTAGGATGTCTAAATTTAGGTTTAAAGTTTTCATCATTTTGTTGTTATAGTGTAAAATCTCTTTTAACTTTTTTTTTCCCCTTTCTTTGAAAAAAAGAGATCGGATTCTAAAATGATAAAGGATAAATACCCGACCTGATGCAAACTTCCAACATTGCCCTAGAGATTATTAAAAAGCCCGTAATAATTAGAGTAGGTCAAGCATGACCGACTTGATGGGGCACGATCGACCTAATACGACATGATTGACCATCTGACCCTTTTGGAATCTAAATTACCTTGAGAGATAGTAGGTCGGGCACCGGCAAGATCCTGCAAAATTTGGAGAAACATTCTATAAAAATGTATAAATATCCCATTTGTCTACAGTGAAAAGTAACTCATTTTCCCCATAAACACTTTTTATTTATAAATTACTATCAACCAGTGTAATCAGAATCGTACGATTCACGATTCGAATCGTACGATTCAATACGATTCACTAAAAAAATAATACGAATCAAATAGAGAATCGTGAATCGACGTGAATCGCAAGTGAATTGGTATCGAATCGTGTGAATCGTTAGTGAATCGAATGATTCACTGAATCGTTCGCGATTCGGGTCAATTTTTTTTTATAAGAAAAAGCTCAAAATATTTCAAAGTAAATAACAAAATAAGCCCACTTTAGTAAAAAAATGGGACACAAAACTCATAACTGATTGGACCAGTTGTGTTTACAACAACTTTTGAGCACTAGTTTTGGAACTTGTTAAATGTGATTTTGTTCCAACAAAAAAAAATAGTGTGATATTGTGATGCAGAAATTGTTTGGGCTACTAGGAACAAGTGAAGTAGTGAACAATCTAGAAAAGTAACAAAAACATATATTAATATTAATTCAAATAAAGAATGTCAACTAAAAATTGTTAATAGAAATATAATATGTCAAATATCAACTAGTTTCAAATTTGTGACCGAATCGGTACGATTCACGATTCGATTCGATTCACGATTCAAAAAAATGATATTTCGATTCACGATACGATTCACGATTCGACAACTATGCTATCAAGTAAGATCGAATTGTTAACTAGAGCATCGAAATGCTCATGAGGGAAGAATCCACAGTTTATTCCTACCTTGTCCTTCAGTTTATGCCACCACAAATTTTCCCACCTGTGCAGGTGACAATTTTTCCAGCATCACCTATCACACTGTCTGCCGATATCAATATGCTATATCACATGATCCTAGAAATCCAAAACACAATAGCTGGGCTCACAGTAGACCAACCCGCACCCCTTAACCAAACAGAGCCAAACATTCACCAAAATGTTATACCTGTGAACCAAGTGATTCTAGCACCATAGAATCCAAACCAAGCCCATATAGGCGTATAGTGGGATAGGATACCCTGAGGACCATTTGATGACTTTCAACCATAACATGATTTTATATGACTTCTCGGATGTAGTGAAGTGCAAGGCTTTCCTGACCGATCTAGTAAGGGCAGCTAGAAAGTGGTATACTAGCCTGGAATGAAGGTCAGTGGAGATTTTCGTCAATTAGCTGAGGCACTATTGGATAGGTTTGCTAGTAGTAAAAGAATCGACAAAGCACATTGCAACCCTATTCTTGGTAAAGCAACAGAAGGATGAGTCCCTCCAAGCCTATACAACCAGATTTAACCAGGAGACATTGGATATTCCTGACCTTAAACAGTCTGTGGCCCTAGTTACATACACTAAAGGATTGAAATCTTGAGCCTTCCAGTAATATATATATATTATTGAAATAGATATACTAAAATAAAAACATAATATATATATATATATATATATACATACATAAATATAAATGATATAATTATTACTAAAATACTAAAAATAAAACATAATACTATAAAATGAACAATAAAAATAAATAAAATAATAGTAAAATAAAACATAATGCTTATTAATAACATATCTATAACAACAAAAGAGCATTCTTGTTATTTTATATAAGTCATTCTTATTATTACATTATTATATTGACTATCAAACATGGGTTTGGAATTCATATATTCATTCCTAAAGCACTAGTTTTTTTTTTTTTTTTTAAAAAAAAATTCATCTAAAGACGGCCTAAGCCATTTTATATCACTTAAAATACACACAAAAATGAGTTTTGAAACCTCTCACATCTAAAGAAAGATTAATACCACTAAACTAAATGGCCAGTGATTAAGACCAGTACTAGTTTTTGTGATCCAGTATCTATCATAACCATTTCTAGTTGACATAGTTGATGAAAAAGCAAGCAATATTTCTAAGATGACCTCAACATCCATTTTGTCTTTTGCTAAGTCTACTCAATATCAATTGCTGTCATCTTGGAAACGAGGCGCACGCTATGTCTTAAAATTGCTAGTAAGAAAATAAGTTTGGGGATGTTGTGGTTTTGTAACGATATGCCATAATGATGAACATTGGCTGGCAAAACTTGTCTAATTTTTCCTTATCTTCTAGCACATTGTCAATTATGATTAACATAAAATTCTACAGCGGAATGATGATGATTTTGATGGTGGTTTTTCTCTCTTCGGCTTTTGAAGAATTATGAAAAATAAATAAATAAAAGAGAAAGAAAATGTTATTTCAGCCCGCTAGAGAGACTATGTCTTTGATTTACGAATAACTATCTTAAAACTCAAATTTATTATTACAAAATCGCAAACCTGAGTTACTGTTTAATTTGTTACGCCCGGATGATCGGCAAAGTACTCATTGGGCAGCAATGAAACGTATATTACAATATCTCAAGGGTACCATTGCTCATGGGCTCCGCTTTCGTGCATCCTCTACTTTTTCTCTCCATGCATATTCGGACTCCGATTGGGCTGGTTGTCCGAATGATTGAAGAAATACTCGTGGCTACTGTATTTTCCTCGGCTCCAAATCAATCTCATCTCTTGGTCTGCTAAAAAAACAAACCACCATAGCACATTCCGAGGCAGAATATCGGGCCATTGCATACACCACTGCTGAATTATGTTTGTTTCAGCTGTTTCTTAATGAGCTTCATGTGGTATCACACTCCTACTCTTTGGTGTGATAACATTGGCGCCATATACCTCATAGCTAATCCGGTATATCATGCACATACTAAACATATTGAGGTTGATGTTCACTTTGTTCGGGAAAGGTCGTTGGCAGTCAACTTCAAGTTTGCTTTATCTCCACAATTGACCAACTAGGACATTCTTGTTAGTGGAATTATTAAGGGAAGTATCATTCATATTCACAGAGCAAGAACTATCATTATAGACTCTGATGGCACAGTAACTGCATCTGAATTAGGTAATAAGCTCAATGCGCGATTCAATTTCTCTAATTGATTCTGTTGAATTTGCTTCCTTTGATTTCTCTTAGAGAAAGAAGCTCCAAGGGGTGCTAATATGTCAAGTAACTCTAAGATTCACATTATCCTTTCCCCTGCTGAGCTCCTTATGACATCGGTCTACAAAGTTCTCACATATTGGTGAACATTCCAGGTTGCAGAAAATGTCTTGGTCGGGGAAATTATTCAAATGGAGCTGGTGGTAGTGCTGGACATGGAGGAAAATGGGGTGCTGGACTTTTCCAAGGGATGGTTAGTGAGGGTGGTCCAAGATATGGTAATGCTGAACTTCCCTGTGAGTTGGGTAGCGGAACACAAGGTCCTAATCAGTTCTATGGAGATGTAAGTTGAAAAATTACAATCACTTGATTTTGCAAAACTCGCAGAAAAATTACTCTGCTAATTAAGATATAAGTTTCCAAACAAATTTTTTGCATAATGTAGTTGATGTGTTTATTACTTTTTGCATGGTGTATAATGATCAAATATTAGATTCTCCAAACTGATTGAATCATTTAGTGTGCAAGTATAATATATCCTTTGATCTATATGATCTTTTATATGGTCCCCTAAAGGTGTATGAGGTGCCAAGCTGATTACGATGCATTATTTTAAATTGTCATATACTTTATTTTTGTTGTTTCTAATTTTTATTTATTTATTACAATTTTAGCGCATTTACCGCTATTTTTGTGCTTCACATTGGATCAAGCCAGTGGCCAATTCTAAGAGTTGATATTTATGGATCTATAAAGGCTGATAGCCAAAACTGTCATAAAGCAACAAGAAACAACAATGGCAGCGTGATAGGTGGGCTTGGGGGAGGTTCTGGTGGGACAATTCTTATTTTCTCCTCGTATATTATGTTTTATGGCATCTTTCTCGATGCTTTTCTTTGGAGTTGTCAATTCTCTGGTTTATAGCTTTTTCATTGCTAATCATGGAAGGATCAGTGTATATATTCATTCAGTAAATAACTCAAGTATACAACAAATTTTAAATATTTGCATGTTGGTTTGTAGTTAGCAATGATGTGGGCACCTGCTGCAAAGTAGCCGAGTGATATGATACAGGTTTTTCGAGTATAAAATTTGGGTTTCCGGTAAGACCTACATGCTTAATGGAATATTTAACTTGTTCTCAGTTCTATTCCTTTTGAGATTAAGTTCTACCTGATGTCATGCTTTTATTAGTAATCCATCCACTTCTGCGAAGGGTGGTGTTTATTATTTCTTAGAGCGTGGTGACTGTTTGAGTGATCTGGCTGCATTCCGGGACAAACTGTGACAAGTGCCTTGTTTTGTCTATGAATTTTCCGAGCTTAATTTGGTCCTTAATTGCTTTCCCTTTTCTAAAACACCTTTCATCCATATATTGTAATTTCTCGAAAATTTTGCAAAAATCTAAGTATCAGTTTGCATCTTCTCTCTCTCTCTCTCTCTCTATGAAATGCAACTTACATAATCCCCGTCTAAGTGACATTGGTGGTGAAGACGAATTGAACGAAGTAAAGGATACAGTTCAACAACTACTGCTATGGGGATGGAAATACAACAAGAACCTTGAGGAACAAACTGCTCAACTTCACATGTTGACAGACTTTTCCCCTTGTATATAATTGAGAATTTGGAATTGGAATTGGAATTGGGATGATTTTCTAGTTTTAGACTTTATTACTTTGATTTAGTTGGACTGTGACTATTGTTTTCAAGTTAAACTACTTGACATCTTTCATTATTTTCGGAATTGGCTTTTTCATTTATTATTGGTCACTTAACATCTTCTATTGCATAACAACTTTAATAATAAGAATTGTGGTTTACTAAGATATGCAAAATAAAAAGAGACGCTGCAAGATTAGATTGCACAATGAATAGGTTGCATCTTAGATTAAAATTCAGCAGCAAATACGGCGGTTAGTGTCTACAACCGCCAAGAAAATTAGCGAAAACGGCGGTTATAACCGCCGTTAAAGATAACAGAAGCTTTTACTACGCCTGCACTTGCGGCGTTTTGACATATTTTCATAGCATTTAGCAAACCGTCGTAATAGGAATTAGGGGCGGTTCAAACCGCTGTGAAAAGATTAATAAAGTACTGTAAAATCTTGCAATTTTTTGTAGTAGTTTTCACACCTATTTATTTCTTTTTGGGAGCACCTTCCGGGACCAAAACAACAGTAGTACTTATATCATTCGTGGGTGCGGCTCTTAGCAACATCGAGGTGTCAAACCAATATCTTATGGTACGAGCTAACAACAGTTATGCATCATCTGTGTCCACATTTCCAAATGCACCCTTCTCTTTCAAGAGCGACATCGAGGAGTCAAACTTTCCCATCAATGTGAGCTCTTGGAGAAGATCAGTATGCCCCTAACTTACTATTTCCAATAAATATTGAGTAATTGCTAAAAGAAAATAAATAATGAAGAGTTCTCGGTCAATTTCACTTCGAGTTTACAACTAAGAAAAATCGTAAGATGTCAAAGAAACTAAAGACTAGTAATCTTGAAGAACTTTGATATGGGTAATTTTCTGACTCTTTGCTATATATATCCGACCATGTTGAAAGCATAAAGGAACCGATGGGAAGGGTCGAGAAGTGTATTGAGATATTGTCTAACACTCCAAAGACACCAAATAAACTGACCCCTCTTTAGTACTCTTCCAAGTGACATGTCATATTTAAGAGATCTTTCCAAACTCCAAGGCTCATCATATATCCCAAAATAATTCCTTACCCAATAGCATAAATAACACTCCAACACTCACCAAAAACAAACCATGCCAAAACAGTTTTCTATGTTTTATCTTTCAAAAGAAAAAGAGCTATTTTAAAAAGCAGTTCCAAATAGCCTCGTAACTTTTGAGTCTAATACATTGTTGGGCGATAATTTATAAGGTAGTTTTGAGGAAAATAAAAAAAGCTAATTTTCTCTTTGTTGGAGAAAAATAATAATTACTATAGATGAGGAAAAGTTAATTATACAAGCTATAAAGTATAATCACTTTTAATTATAAAATCAACTCTAATATATTGGGAGAAAAAACCCAAAAACCCTCTAAGTTTTCTTTAGAGTCCTTTTGACAAGGGAAATTATATTGTGCGCGTTAATACACTTAACTTAGTATTTCTAATAAAATGAGTAACTGGTAAATGGAAATAAGTAATCAAGAATTTTTTTGTCAATTTTGCTTCGAGTAGAGAATTGAGAAAAACCGTATATGTCAAGTAAACTAACGACTAAAAAGTTGTGAGGAGTAAACTTCATAATGATTCACTTAATAGACCCCCTTTGAAAATTTGAAAGAAGGGTGGAAGACCTATTTTATCTCAATAATTCGATGAGAATTAAACACTAGTTGCTAAATAAGAACCAAATCATCTACAATATTGTGATTATCTTGCTTGTTCGGTTCATAAAATAAAATAAAATAAATATAAAAGCCAATTTATCATGTATATTGAACACAATAAATAAATACAACAAACTCTCTCTAACAACTTTAGGTGGTAATTGGAATCTTGGAGTGATTTTGGACAAAAATATAATAAGTTAATGAATAGAATGGTCTGAAAATATAATAAACTTGGGAAATAGTATGTCATGCCGGTATGCTTTAAGAATGAATAGATTGATTCCAAGCCTATGTTTGGTAATCAGAAGGAGAATCAATATCACTTATAGACGCATCTCCATCACTCGTATCACCATGATTAACATCTGAATCACCTCTAGAGTTATCATCTACTGGAGGAGGAATGGATCAAGGTCACCCAAGTCATTATCCTGCAACTTAGGCTTTTCAATAGCTTTGCCAATGTCTTCAATGGTCTAATCCTCAAAGAAAATTGTAGATGATAATAATTGTTGGCAAAAATGCTTTTATCTGTTCTATATTTTAAAATATTTATATCACACTTGTGTATCATACAGGTATAAAACTAGTAAAAAATTAAATAGTAACTCGAGTTCACGATTTTGTAATAATGGATTTGAATTTTAAGATAGTTACTCGTAAATCTATGACACAATCGTCCTTTTGCGGGACGAAATAATATTTTCTTTCTCTCTTTTTTTTTTCTTCTTTTCAGAGCTCTATAAAAGCCGAAAAGAGAAAACCCACCAATTTCATTATCGAACGCTGTAGAATTTTTTGTCAATCACAATTGACAATGTGCAGATAAGGAAAAATTAGACAAGTTTTGGCTGCCGATGTTCATAATTATGGCATATCGTTAGAGAAACGCAACATGAGCACACTTATTTCCTTACTAGCAATTTTAAGACATAGCGTGGGCTCGTTTCCAAGATGACAACAATTGATTTGAATAGAGTTAGCAAAAGACAACATTGATGTAGAGATCATCTTTGAAATATTGCTTCCTTTTTCATCAACTATGTCAACCACAAATGGTTATGACAGATACTGGATCACAAAAACTAGTGGTCTTAGGCTCTGTTTGTTTGCCGTAAAATATTTTTCGTCGAAAATATTTTCCTGAAAAATAAAATATTTTACAAAGTTCCGTTTGTTTGTCATAAAATAACTTGTTGGGATAAAATATTTTTCTGAAAAATAGATTACTGTAAAATATTTTCTGGTGTTTGGATGTATCGTGAATTCCGTAAAATATTTTTTTCTCCCAAAGTCCTTTAAAACATTTTACAAAATTTTGTACTAGCCGCAATTGTTGACCTTAAAATATTTTACAATTGACTAATTTTACGGTGTTACCAAACACCGTAAAATTAAGAAAAAGCAGCTGCAATTTTTAACCGGAAAATATTTTACAATTGATTAATTTTTCGGTGTTACCAAACACCGTAAAATTAAGAAAAAGCAGTTGACTAATTTTTCGGTGTTACCAAACACCGTAAAATCCGAAAAATATTTTATGGGAAAATATTTTACGACAAACAAACGGAGCATCACTTATCATTTGGTCTAGTGGTATCATTCTTCCTTTAAACGCAAGAGGTCTCGAAATTTATATTTTTCATGTGTATCTTAAGTGATGTAAAATAACTTAAGCCACCCTTATATAGAAAAAAAAAATTAAAAACTAGTGGTCTTGCAATTTTTCGGCTCCATATCATGAAAGAGTTGTATATTTGACGATCAAGTTAGTTAGTGGGTTCGAACACGAACAATATGTAATGATTATTTAGAGAGTAGTATTTTAGACAAATAAGTTATATATTTGTGACTGTTGGAGTGTTATTTATGCTATTGGGTAAGGAATTATTTTAGGATATATGATGAGCCTTGGAGTTTGGAAAGATCTCTTAAATATGACATGTCACTTGGAAGAGTACCAAAGAGGGGTCAGTTTATTTGGTGTCTTTGGAGTGTTAGACAATATCTCAATACACTTCTCGACCCTTCCCATCAGTTCCTTTATGCTTTCAACATGGTCGGATATTTATAGCAAGGAGTCAGAAAATTACCCATATCAAAGTTCTTCAAGATTACTAGTCTTTAGTTTCTTTGACATCTTACGATTTTTCTTAGTTGTAAACTCGAAGTGAAATTGACCGAGAACTCTTCATTATTTATTTTCTTTTAGCAATTACTCAATATTTATTGGAAATAGTAAGTTAGGGGCATACTGATCTTCTCCAAGAGCTCACATTGATGGGAAAGTTTGACTCCTCGATGTCGCTCTTGAAAGAGAAGGGTGCATTTGGAAATGTGGACACAGATGATGCATAACTGTTGTTAGCTCGTACCATAAGATATTGGTTTGACACCTCGATGTTGCTAAGAGCCGCACCCACGAATGATATAAGTACTACTGTTGTTTTGGTCCCGGAAGGTGCTCCCAAAAAGAAATAAATAGGTGTGAAAACTACTACAAAAAATTGCAAGATTTTACAGTACTTTATTAATCTTTTCACAGCGGTTTGAACCGCCCCTAATTCCTATTACGACGGTTTGCTAAATGCTATGAAAATATGTCAAAACGCCGCAAGTGCAGGCGTCGTAATCTGTTATCTTAAACGGCGGTTATACCCGCCTTTTTCGCTACTTTTCTCGGCGGTTGTAGACACTAACCGCCGTATTTGCTGCTGAATTTTAATCTAAGATGCAACCTATTCATTGTGCAATCTAATCTTGCAGCGTCTCTTTTTATTTTGCATATCTTAGTAAACCACAATTCTTATTATTAAAGTTGTTATGCAATAGAAGATGTTAAGTGACCAATAATAAATGAAAAAGCCAATTCCGAAAATAATGAAAGATGTCAAGTAGTTAAACTTGAAAACAACAGTCACAGTCCAACTAAAGTAATAAAAGTCTAAAACTAGAAAATCATCCCAATTCCAATTCCAAATTCTCAATTATATACAAGGGGAAAAGTCTGTCAACATGTGAAGTTGAGCAGTTTTTTCCTCAAGGTTCTTGTTGTATTTCCATCCCCATAGCAGTAGTTGTTGAACTGTATCCTTTACTTCGTTCAATTCGTCTTCACCACCAATGGCACTTAGATGGGGATTATGTAAGTTGCATTCCTGAGAGAGAGAGAGAGAGAGAGAGAGAGAGAGAGCATGCAAACTGATACTTAGATTTTTGCAAAATTTTCGAGAAATTACAATATATGGATGAAAGGTGTTTTAGAAAAGGGAAAGCAATTAAGGACCAAATTAAGCTCGGAAAATTCATAGACAAAACAAGGCACTTGTCACAGTTTGTCCCAGAATGCAGCCAGATCACTCAAACGGCCACCACGCTCTAAGAAATAATAAACACCACCCTTCACAAAAGTGGATGGATTACTAAGTATATCCTCGGCCTAATAAAAGCATGACTTTAGGTAGAACTTAATCTCAAAAGGAATAGAACTGAGAACAAGTTAAATCCATTAAGCATGTAGGTCTTACCGGAAACCCAGATTTTATACTTGAAAAACCTGTATCATATCACTCGGCTACTTTGCAGCAGGTGCCCACATCATTGCTAACTACAAACCAACATGCAAATATTTAAAATTTGTTGTATACTTGAGTTATTTACTGAATGAATATATACACTGATCCTTCCATGATTAGCAATGAAAAAGCTATAAACCAGATAATTGACAACTCCAAAGAAAAGCATTGAGAAAGATGCCATAAAACATAATATACGAGGAGAAAAGAAGAATTGTCCCACAAGAACCTCCCCCAAGCCCACCTATCACGCTGCCATTGTTGCTTCTTGTTGCTTTATGACAGCTTTGGCCATCAGCCTTTATAGATCCATAAATATCAACTCTTAGAATTGTCCACTGGCTTGATCCAATGTGAAGCACAAAAATAGCGGTAAATGCACTAAATTGTAATAAATAAATAAAAATTAGAAACAACAAAAATAAAGTATATGACAGTTTAAAATAATGCATCGTAATCAGCTTGGCACCTCATACACCTTTAGGGGACCATATAAAAGATCATATAGATCAAAGGATATATTATACTTGCACACTAAATGATTCAATCAGTTTGGAGAATCTAATATTTGATCATTATACACCATGCAAAAATTAATAAACACATCAACTACATTATGCAAAAAATTTGTTTGGAAACTTATATCTTAAATAGAAGAGTAATGTTTCTGCAAGTTTTGCAAAATCAAGTGATTGTAATTTTTCAACTTACATCTCCATAGAACTGATTAGGACCTTGTGTTCCGCTACCCAACTCACAGTGAAGTTCAGCATTACTATATCTTGGACCACCCTCACTAACCATCCCTTGGAAAAGTCCAGCACCCCATTTTCCTCCATGTCCAGCACTACCACCTGCTCCAGTTGAATAATTTCCCTGACCAAGACCTTTTTTGTAACATGGAATGTTCACCAATATGTGAGAACTTTGTAGACCGATGTCATAGGGAGCTCAGCAGGGGAAAGGATAATGTGAATCTTAGAGTTACTTGACATGTTAGCACCCCTTGGAGCTTCTTTAGCTCTAAGAGAAATCGAAGGAAGCAAATTCAACAGAATAAATTAGAGAAATTGAATCGCGCATTGAGCTTATTACCTAATTCAGATGCAGTTACTGTGCCATCAGAGTCTACAATGACAGTTCTTGCTCTGTGAATATGAATGATACTTCCCTTAATAATTCCACTAACAAGAATGTCCTAGTTGGTCAATTGTGGAGATAAAGCAAACTTGAAGTTGACTGCCAACGACCTTTCCCGAACAAAGTGAACATCAACCTCAATATGTTTAGTATGTGCATGATATACCGGATTAGCTGTGAGGGATATGGCGCCAATGTTATCACACCAAAGAGTAGGAGTGTGATACCACATGAAGCTCATTAAGAAACAGCTGAAACAAACATAATTCAGCAGTGGTGTATGCAATGGCCCGATATTCTGCCTCGGAATGTGCTATGGTGGTTTGTTTTTTTAGCAGACCAAGAGATGAGATTGATTTGGAGCCGAGGAAAATACAGTAGCCATGAGTATTTCGTCAGTCATTTGGACAACCAGCCCAATCGGAGTCAGAATATGCATGGAGAGAAAAAGTAGAGGATGCACGAAAGCGGAGCCCATGAGCAATGGTACCCTTGAGATATTGTAATATACGTTTCATTGCTGCCCAATGAGTACTTTGCCGATCATCCGGGCGTAACAAATTAAACAGTAACTCGGGTTTGCGATTTTGTAATAATAAATTTGAGTTTTAAGATAGTTATTCGTAAATCAAAGACATAGTCTCTCTAGCGGGTTGAAATAACATTTTCTTTCTCTTTTATTTATTTATTTTTCATAATTCTTCAAAAGCCGAAGAGAGAAAAACCACCATCAAAATCATCATCATTCCGCTGTAGAATTTTATGTTAATCATAATTGACAATGTGCTAGAAGATAAGGAAAAATTAGACAAGTTTTGCCAGCCAATGTTCATCATTATGGCATATCGTTACAAAACCACAACATCCCCAAACTTATTTTCTTACTAGCAATTTTAAGACATAGCGTGCGCCTCGTTTCCAAGATGACAGCAATTGATATTGAGTAGACTTAGCAAAAGACAAAATGGATGTTGAGGTCATCTTAGAAATATTGCTTGCTTTTTCATCAACTATGTCAACTAGAAATGGTTATGATAGATACTGGATCACAAAAACTAGTACTGGTCTTAATCACTAGCCATTTAGTTTAGTGGTATTAATCTTTCTTTAGATGTGAGAGGTTTCAAAACTCATTTTTGTGTGTATTTTAAGTGATATAAAATGGCTTAGGCCGTCTTTAGATGAATTTAAAAAAAAAAAAAAAAAAACTAGTGCTTTAGGAATGAATATATTAATTCCAAACCCATGTTTGATAGTCAATATAATAATGTAATAATAAGAATGACTTATATAAAATAACAAGAATGCTCTTTTGTTGTTGTAGATATGTTATTAATAAGCATTATGTTTTATTTTACTATTATTTTATTTATTTTTATTGTTCATTTTATAGTATTATGTTTTATTTTTAGTATTTTAGTTATAATTATATCATTTATATTTATGTATGTATATATATATATATATATATATATATATATATATATATATATATATATATATATATATATATATATATATATCATGTTTTTATTTTAGTATATCTATTTCAATAATTTATATATATTACCGGAAGGCTCAAGATTTCAATCCTTTAGTGTATCTAACTAGGGCCACAGACTGTTTAAGGTCAGGAATATCCAATGTCTCCTGGTTAAATTTGGTTGTATAGGCTTGGAGGGACTCATCCTTCTGCTGCTTTACCAAGAATAGGGTTGCAATGTGCTTTGTCGATTCTTTTACTACTAGCAAACCTATCCAAGAGTGCCTCAGCTAATTGACGAAAAATCTCCACTGACCCTCATTCCAGGCTAGTTTACCACTTTCTAGCCACCCTTACTAGATCGGTCAGGAAAGCCTTGTACTTCACTACATCCGAGAAGTCATATAAAATCATGTTATGGTTGAAAGTCATCAAATGGTCCTCAGGGTATCCTATCCCACTATACGCCTATATGGGCTTGGTTTGGATTCTATGGTGCTAGAATCACTTGGTTCACAGGTGTAACATTTTGGTGAGTGTTTGGCTCTGTTTGGTTAAGGGGTGCGGGTTGGTCTACTGTGAGCCCAGCTATTGTGTTTTGGATTTCTAGGATCATGTGATTTAGCATATTGATATCGGCAGACAGTGTGATAGGTGATGCTGGAAAAATTGTCACCTGCACAGGTGGAAAAATTTGTGGTGGCATAAGCTGAAGGACAAGGTAGGAATAAACTGTGGATTCTTCCCTCATGAGCATTTCGATGCTCTAGTTAACAATTCGATCTTACTTGATAGCATAGTTGTCGAATAGTGAATCGTATCATGAATCGAAATATCATTTTTTTGAATCGTAAATCCAATCGAGTCGTGAATCGTACCGATTCGGTCACAAATTTGAAATTACTTGATATTTGACATTTTTTGTTTCTATTAAGAGTTTTTAGTTGAGATTCTTTATTTGAATTAATATTAATATATGTTTTTGTTACTTTTCTAGATTGTTCATTACTTCACTTGTTCCTAGTAGCACAAACAATTTCTGCATCATAATATCACACTATTTTTTTTGGTCAGAACAATATCACATTTAACAAGTTCCCAAACTAGTGCTCAAAAGTTGTTGTAAACACAAGTGGTCCAATCAGTTACGAGTTTTGTGTCCCATTTTTTTACTAAAGTGGTCTTATTTTGTTATCTACTTTGAAATATTTTGGGCTTTTTTTTTATAAAAAAAAAAAAAATTGACCCGAATCGCGAACGATTCAGTGAATCGTTCGATTCACTAATGATTCACACAATTCGGTACCGATTCACTTGCGATTCACGTCGATTCACGATTCTCCTATTCGATTCGTATCATTTTTTTAGTGAATCGTATCGAATCGTACGATTCGAATCACAAATCGTATAATTCTGATTACACTACTTGATAGTAATTTATAAATAAAAAGTGTTTATGGGGAAAATGAGTTACTTTTCACTGTAGACAAATGGGATATTTATACATTTTTATAGAACGTTTCTCCAAATTTTGCAGGATCTTGCCGGTGCCCGACCTACTATCTCTCAAGGTAATTTAGATTCCAAAAGGGTCAGATGGTCAATCATGTCGTATTAGGTCGATCGTGCCCCATCAAGTCAGTCATGCTTGACCTACTCTAATTATTACAGGCTTTTTAATAATCTCTAGGGCAATGTTGGAAGTTTGCATCAGGTCGGGTATTTATCCTTTATCATTTTAGAATCCGATCTCTTTTTTTCAAAGGAAGGGGAAAAAAAAGTTAAAAGAGATTTTACACTATAACAACAAAATGATGAAAACTTTAAACCTAAATTTAGACATCCTAGTTACACCACTCAAAGGGTATTTTCTTACAAGTACTGCAACAAATAAAACAAATTGCTCTTATTATAAGAGAATTAACTTGTATTCATCAAATCCAATAAACCTTGTACATTGTAACACTAGTTCAATGTTATATTCTTACAAGACCATTGAAATACATTCATGAAATCCTCTAAGTATATGAGGATGAAGTGGCAATCACATACAAAGCATTCTTCTTGTTCACAATCAACCCAAAAGCTTCACTCATGTCAAGCAGATTAAGTTCAAGCCCATCTGGGAGCATCCAATCGAAGTGATACAATAGCAAAGCAAGTGAAAGTTCAATGGTTGTAATAGCAAATGAACTTCCAGGACATACTTGCCTACCAGCCCCAAATGGAATATACTCCAAAATTGATTCCTTTGTAATCAATAGTCAATCCCTCAAACCTCTTTGGTATAAAGCATTCAGTATCAGGCCAATGTTCAGAATCTCTAGCTATGGCCCAAAAATTAATAATGACTTTTTCTTTCATGGGTATATCATATCCATTAATTTCACACTATTCTCTGCATTCTCTTAAAATCAAAGGCGTAGGAGGGTATAACCCTAATGTTTCCTTGATAACTAACTTCAAGTATTATAGTTCTTTAATATCTTCCTCTGTGATGTTCTTCTTTTTGATAAGAACTTGTCTTACCTCGTCTTGTGCTTTCTTCATAACTTTAGGATTTTTTAACATTTCAGACATGGCCCATTCTATGGTTGTCGCTACTGTATCTGTACCTCCGGAGAATATGTCCTGAAAAACACAATTAAGTATACATAATTATTTAACTTGATGAACATGGTCAACATAGCAAAAAGTAATATTGCTACTTACACTTGAAAAAGTTAGGGAAAAAAAATTCAAATCCCTCTTTTTTTGTCTTAGACATTTTTCTCCTTTCAAGTCCCTCAAACTTAAGTGTTAGTTAATTTTAACATATTAAGGGTATCATGGTCATTTAACATTAATAAAAAACCAACAAATAGGGAAAAACCACAAGTCCCCCACCCTACATGCTCCCCCACTTGTCCTAGCCCATTCTCCAACTTACCCCATCCATCCCCTAACCTATCCCCCTATTTTCCCTGCACCTCACCCCCTACCCCAAACCATTATCCTCATCCCAATCCCTAATGCCACCCTCAAAACCGCCACCACCACCCCATGGTAGCCTCCTCTTACCCCCCAAAACTACCACTAAAACCCATCCACCCACATCTCTCTCTCTTTCTCTGTCTCCACACATACATTACAAAACAACATGTACATATTGTTAGATATGGCTCGAATTCCAAGCAGAGTTAGATATTGAAAACAACTAGAGGTTTGATAATAGTTGAAATACTATGGAAGATAGGAGTCCTAATCATAATAGGACTAGCATTAGCCTATTATAAATAAGACTATTTGGGTTGAGTTTAATGGTCACACACCACAAGGTGGGTGTACCATACTAGATTAGGCTAGAATTATGTGTTATACGCCTCTAGGTAGGTGTATAAAAGTTGTTGTTATAATTTGAAGGAAACATATCTAGAAGGTACATTCCCATGCTAGAGCAGAAGACTGCAAAGAAGAGGACGTTGAAGCAACCAAAAAGCTTGCATCGAGACATGGTGTAGTGCTTGTTGTTGAAGATTGCTGCACATATAACGCACAAAAAACACGCACATAGGATTGAGGATAGGGGTGGCAAGTTTGAGATTTGGGGCGTGGGTAGCGTTATTGATGGTGGTGGGTGGTGAGTGGCTGTTTTGGGTAAGGTTGGAAGGGGCTAGGGTAGAGACTATTGGAATGGAGGTTGGTTTTTTCTTTCTTTTTTGTTTTTTAATGCATGAAATGACTATAAGGGCCCATGTTAGCACATAGTCTATTTTCGTGGTCAACTCATTTTTAACTAGAGGGTTTACTAATGGAGGACGTGAGAGAGGAAAAAAAAAATTGAGGTACTTATTTGGTCTAAAACAAAAAGCTTACGGACTCCAATATATTTATTCAGAAAAAGTTATTAAAAAGTTCTATTCAAGCCGATATGATCGACACATTTTCGTTAACTTCGATATTGTTGGGAGACTTAGAGTAAGCTAGTGGCGGACTACTCGCATGGACAATTGAGAGATCCTAGAGTTTGAATCTTATAGGGTAGGGTAAGAATTTAAAACTTCGATATTGTAGGGTTTAGTTCTTAAACAAATTATGCGTACCATAATGACATAATCTATTTCTTATATGCACATGATATATATAGAAATATAAACTTCTTCCATGTTAATTTATTTACATGGGGTAAGATGTACGTACTAAAACGATGGCTTTGATGTTGGTGGCAGTGATTAGAAAGTCCATGTCATTAGAATCCTGTAGATTCAGAAGAACATCGACTAAATCCTTCTCTTTTGATGCATCACTGGTGGCCCTTTTCGCCTTGTGCTCATTGATGATGTTGTCAAGAACTTTGTCCATTCTCTTGTGCATTTTCTCTAATCTGGACATCATTCCATTAATAAAAGGAAGAATCCTCCAGCCATCTGAGTTCCTTCCTTCAACACAACAATGAATTCATCTGCATCTTCACACTTATTACCAAATGCTGCCCTTGCAGTGATGCTTGTTGTTAACAAGAAAAATGCCTTACTGAGATCGATTACATGTTTCGAAGATGACGAAGAAATGGATTGAATAAGATTTTTCACTTCCTCTTCTCTCACTTACTTAAACGACTGGACTCGCTTGGTGCTTAAAAACTCCATGATGCAAAATTTGCGCATTTGTCTCCAGAAATCACCATATGGAGAGAAGACAATTCCTGCTCCACCATATGCAATGATGTCAATAGCAAGAACTTTAGGCCTCTGAGAAAAACTAAGCTCATTTGTCTTCAACACTGCTTCAGCTGCACTTGGTGATGATATTATAATTGCTGAACCCTCACCAAGTTTTAGGTGCATGATTGGTCCATGCTTTTTTGCTAGGTTCCTCAAGCAATGATGTGGTAGGGATGGACCTATCAGCTGGTGCAAATTTCCAATAATTGGTAGCTTCCAAGGCCCTGGTGGAGATTTCGTGTAAGGCTTTTGGGGTCGTGATTGCGTGAGATGTTTTACAACCATGAACAACAATAGGAGAAAAGTGAAACAAAGAGTAAAAGAAGGTATTTCGAACATTTTGTAACTGGAAGTTTTTTTGAGTAAGTGAATATGTTGGGAATTAGTTTACACTTGTAGCTTGATTTCTGTTTAAGCTCGAGTTATATATGGCAATTATGAAACTGGAGATTCCCAATTGTTTCCAAAGGTTGCTGAATATTATAGGTTGCAATGCAGATTTTATCTAGCAAATTTTTTCGTTGATTGGTCGACACTAGCATGAGTGTAGGCCACACACAAAATAGGACTACTCCTTTCTCATGGTCGTACGGTTTGTCCACCAAACCAAAAAGTTTTTCACAGCTAAAAATCTTTTATCTTTTATCAATGAATATTTCCTAACACCGGGTAAATTATGCATATGACCCCTATTGTTTACATAATTTTTTAAGTTAGTTTTTAATATTTAAAAAAAAATGATATTAGTTCCTAATGTTTAATTACAGAAGTGATTCAAAATAGTATTTATTGTTCAAAACTAGTCAAATTAGTCCTTATTGTTTTCAAAAAAATTATTTTAATTTAGTCTCCAAATAAGAGTCACGTGCAGTGACTAAATTGAATTTTTTTAAAAAATAATAAAGACTAAATTGAATATTTTAAAAAATAATAAAAATTAAATTAATTAATTTTAAACAATAAAAAATGTAATAGGTTAAAGTAATAATTTGAGTTAATAATTATGGCATGTCTTAGAAATCGCAACATTCCCACACTTATTTTCTTAGTAGCAATTATAAGACATAGCGTTGGCCTTGTTTCCAAGATTTTCCAAGATTTTTTTTTTTTTTTGGTCGGAAGATTTTCCAAGATGACAGCAATTGATTTGAATAGACTTAGCAAAAGATAACATGGATGTCGATATCATCTTAGAAATATTGCTTGCTTTTTCATCAACTATATATGTCAACTATAAATAGTTTATTTATTTATTTATTTTTGTTCGACAAGAAATCATTTCATTCAAACTAACCAAAAACATGATGTACAAAGTACAAAAACATCATTCTAAACATATTTGCCAACGTGAGCACATGTTTCTCTTTACCAAGCTATCCACATATTTACTATAAACATAAATTTTATCTCTATCATCGACAAAGATATCTACAATGATTTGATCCTCCGATTTAGTGCCATTGCCATGTAGTCAATTCTTTTCTCCCTAATGTAATCCCAAGTTGTGTTAAAGGAGAACTTACCTTTGTCATCAGCGAACCATCCAATTTGATCATCTCCATCAGCAGGTTTGTCAACTAGAAATAGTTATGATAGATACTAGTGGTCCTAAATCTTAATCACTGGCCATTTTTTCACCCAAAAAAAAATCACTGATTATTTTAGTGGTATCATTCATTCTTTCTTTAGATGTGAGGGGTCTTGAAATCTATTTTTTGTGTGTATCTTAAATGACCTAAAATGGTTTAAGCCACCCATCAATTAAAAAAAAAATTAAAAAACTAGTGGTCTTGCAATTTTTCAGCTCCAGATCATGAAAGAGTTGTATATTTGAAGGTATATTTACTTTATCTGATTAAGTGTTTTTATTTATTTTCTTTTCGACTCCAATTAATTGGAAGCTTTTAATCATTGGAGTTAATCTTTTCCCCTCTTTTTTATTTCCTTTTTTTGGGCGTTTGGATTTGTGATAACTGAAAAAGCTATCTCCTAAGTGATTCTCTAGCACTATATATTTTTCCTTTGGCGACACAGTAATAGGCAATCCGATTATTATCAAATTACCATCCCATTAAAAAGTTTAAACTATTAGAGACAATTTTTTTATATTATCCATTGTTTGCAACACGTTTCGGCACATGTAGACAGGATTAGTTTCAATCTTAATATTTCTGAATGGGTGACAACATAACTTGAACCCATACCTAAACTCTAATACCATATTTACTTGAACCCATATGTAAACTCTGATATTATATTTAATTATCACATCATTTAAACTGTTACCCACAAATAAATTCTTTTAGCTATCAAAGGAGGTCTTCACCTATTAGCTAAGGCCGAGATTCTAAAACTGGAAATTTCAAAATAAATTTCTCCCATTGGTATTGAGAAAACTGTCCCTCTTTTTACTAATTCTTTTCTAAAAGAATCGATAATTACACAACAATTCACATCAAGTGAGTAAAATTTGTGCAAGTCGTAGAAGTACATAATCACAAGCAATTACATATGAAACAACTTAGAGTATGAGGGTCTCACTATAACCACAAATTAAGGCCTCATTGGCATTTGTTCAGTTACATAAGTAGTTTATTGCTGTAATTGTGATTGGTTCGTACTTGATTAATCGTCATTTGCTGTATTTGTAATAATGAATTGTTATATATATGACCATCATTTCTTTTCAAAAAATATAAATAAATAAACAAATTCTTGTATCTGTGATTGAAATTTTCAAACAAATTACAGTAGAAAACTAACATTTTTCACTAGTTAAGGAAAGGGTAAATGAAACAAATAGTCTCTATTGTTTATATTTTTTTTTTAATTTCGTTTTTATTGTTTCCAAAGTGACGCACTTAGTTCCAAAGATCGAAAAATATTTTAATTTAGTACCCAATATTTATATTTTTTTCAATTATCCCCATTGTTAACGCACTTAGTCTCCAAACTATTTAAAAAATTTCAGTTTAGTTCCTACTATGAAATTTTAATTCGTGACCTGCACATAAAATTTTGGGGGCTAAATAAATAAATAAAAAAGTGAAAACATCGGGGACTAACTTGAATTTTTTTTGTAAACTTTGGGGATTAAGCACGCCACATTTAAACACTAAGATGAAATTGAAAAAAATGTAAACATTAAAGATCAAACGTGTCACTTTTAAAATAATAAGAACGAAAATGAAAAAACATATCAACTATGAAAACCATTTGTGAAATTTGCCCATAAGAAAATATAGAAGCTCACTATTTTATGATGTCCATGTGTTTACTAATCGTGATAAGATATTTAAAGGGTTAGAGAACAAAAGATAGAGCAAGGCCTGTGCATCAGAACACAAACGGTCGACTTTGTGGTGAAAGCTCATTGCAGCTGCCCTTGCCAATTTTCTTACATTTTAATTGTGTTTGAATTACTTTTCCTTATCAATCAAAATAAATAAATAAATAAATACATTTGTTGCGTTTGAATATTACTTTTCCTTATCGATCAAAATAAATAAATAAATACATACATTTGTTGAGTGATGAAAGAAAATCACAAGAACCAAAGTCCAGTGAGAAAATATATCATTTTCACAAGTCTAGGAAGAATTAAAACTTAGGTTATACTATATTATTGGATAGATTAGGTTATACTATCATTTTAATTGTGGTACTTTTTTTTTTTACATATACATATATATATGTACATATTTGCATATATATATATATATATATATATATATATATATATATATATATATATATATATATATTGTAATATATAGCTTAAACTATATATTATTTCATTTTTGTTTTTTCATTTTTTCAATTTCATTTTTTTTTATTTTTTTTTCTTTTTTTATTTTTCATTTATTATTTTATTTTTTTAAATTTTTTTATTTTGACATCTTTTTTTATTTTTCAGTTCTTATTTTCGGTTTTTTTAAATTTTCTTTTTCTTTTATTTTCAATTTTTATTTTTGTCTTTTTTTAATGTGTGTATTTTCGGTTTTTATTTATTTATTGTTTTTTAGTTTGTTTTATTTATTTTTTTGTTTATGTATTGTGTATATATATAGATGTGTCTAAGTGTTTATTTATGTTTCTGTGTATGTGTATGTGTATTGTAAATTTTTTGGTTTTTTGGGTAATTGTTAATGATGTAATTGTTGGTTGTTTTAAATATTTTTTGAAGGATTTGAGTTTGTTTTGTGCGATAGGCCAGGCTATTACGGCTCAGGTTAGTCTTCTAATTAACTATCCTTTATATTCATGTTGAGATATTGTAGTTGAAATAATATGATAGGTGAGATATTATTGTTAAGATAACCATTTTTGAATTTTAAAAGTACCAATAGATCACCGGATGATGGTGAGCAAGAAGATGCAGATCTCTCTTGACTAAAAGCTCTAAATCCTGGCCAACTTTGGCAGCTATCAGCTATAGGCAAGAAGATGTGTGTGTGTTTGGATCTAAATGAGAAAGAAAAAGAGAGAATGTGTGTGTATGCATGTTTGGATCTGATTTTTAATTTTTGTGTTTATGTGTGTGTTTGTATCTGATATTTTTTTGGATTTTTTTGTGTGTGTTTGGAGACCGGATTCATCCTAGTCTCTATTGGAGACGGCCTGCGCCCGTCTCCAACGGAGATGGGGACGTTTTCCGTCTCCAATTTGGAGACGGGCACGTTTGCCGACTCCAAAGTTGAAGACGGGATTGATCTCGTCTCCATTGGAGATGGCCTGTGCCCGTCTCCATTGGAGACGGGGTTCATCTCCCGTCTCCAACTTTGGAGACAGGATTGATCCCCGTCTCCATTGGAAACGGACTAGGCCCCCGTCTCCAATACGGAGAATGTAGAAAAAAATAATTTATTATTTTTAAAAATTAAAACTATGAAAATTATAATAATAATAAAAATTGTATATTTAAAGTTATTAAATTTAATCTTATTAATTAAATAAAAAAAATTATTAATAAAAGTATATATAAAAATATAATGTTTTATTTTATAAAAAATTAAAAGACATACAATTAATGAAGAATTATTAATTTTTATCGTCACTGATTTGGTGACGGCATGGTGAGGGAATCTGTCACCATATCATCATCGAGTCGTCTCTTCTTTACCAAATTTTTTTTACCGTCTTTGAGCCGTCACCAATTTGGTGACGGTCTATTTTGACCGTCAACAAATTGGAGACGGAGAAAAATGCCGTCAAAAATAGACCGTCATCAAATTGGAGACGACGAAGAATGCAATCACTGCTTGTGACGTCTTGGCGACGGTTTTTCCCGTCTAACAGTATTTCGTCACTGTCTCGTCACAAAACTCGCATCAACATTTCCCTTCATGAAGCCATCGCCATATTAGTGATGGGATGGCGACAACCCGTCGCAAAATTCAGTTTGACTTTCTTCTATTTTTTTTATTAGTTAACTATTGTTTGACAAAGAATAAATTGGAGACGGGAGCGAGACGGGCTCCCGTCTCCAAAATTGGAGACGGGAAGCCTTGCCGTCTCCAATTTTGGAGACGGAAGGGGTTGCCATCTCCAATTTTTGAGACGGGAAGGGCTGCCATCTCCAATTTTGGAAATGGGAGGCGCTCCCGTTGTCAATTTTGGAGACGGGAGACGCTCCCATCGTCAATGTTGGAGAGGGGAGGCACTGTTGTCTCCAAAATTGGAGACGAGAGGCGCTGCTGTCTCCAATTTTAGAGACGGTGAAGTATGCCGTCATTATTGGTGACGATTTTTTACGTCTCACACTATGCCGTCACTGTCCTGTCACAAAATTGGCGTCAAACTTTCCCTTCACCAAGCCGTCGCCGTATTGGTGACGGGATGACAACGGCCTGTCGCAAAATTCAGCTTTTTTTGTAGTGGATACGTGCACTTGCATTAGAAATCGCACAACACACCCCATTATACAATTCCAATTTTTCCCAAGATTTTGTAGAACCCTCAAGCACTAAATATTAATATATTTAGTAATTGCTAAATATAGCATAAAATTATCTACTTAAGGCTATCTAGGTTTCAATAAATATGACCTCAATGAGTTCCCTCATCATGATATGCTATTTAAAGGATTGAAGAACAGAAAATGGAACAAAGCTTATTGCAGATGCCCTCACCAATTTTCTTATATGCTTTTATTGTGTTTGAATAAATTTTGCCTCAGTGATGAAAGCTTTGACAATAACAAATTCCAGTGAGACAAGATATGATTTTCAGAATAAGTCTAGAAATTAAAGAATTGCAACTTCGGTTGTATAAGAAGGCGTTAAGAGGCGGACTCAACGAAAAAAATGGAATCACTTCTTGTGAGAGCATAATACCTTTTTATTTAACCATAAATAGAAGAGAAGTTCATGTGATAGTTGATTTGACTGCCTTGGGGGACCGTCACAGCTCCTTGCTTCTCTTAATTGTTCCTGTGAACAATCTCTGTGGCATACACGGGGGATCTACTTAAGTTATTATTATTATTAGTTTTTTTTTTGGCTAAACCAACCAATTAAAGATAATCATGATAAGGCAGACGATTTAGCACCTACGGTTTCTTATTGAATTATTAGGACAAGCCTGCAAAGTTTTAAAGGGGTCAAGCGAGTGATAGTGAAGTTTACTTCTCAAAATTACTAATGTTTTCTCAGTTCCCCCTCTAATTAAAATTATTGGTTGAGAACTCAGGATTACTTATTTCTTTTATCAATTACTCATTTTATTAGAAATATTAAGTTAGGGGTTCTTATGTGTCAAATTTCTGAAGTATCATTTATATTTATTAAGGTTTTATCTATTTTTATGGCTTTTTTTTTTCTTTTTTAGGTGAGAGATGACATATGTTTGAGAGATTAGATTTTGTATTGTAATATTAAAGTCTTGCGGGTTTAGGAAAAATAATTTTCTTAGACTCGCAGTGATCAAGACCCTGAATTTTTCTTGACGGATTTTGGTGCATGACAAAGTGGTAAATTACTCTTGTCAAAAGGAAGTCTAAGATCGAAATAAGTGAGCTTCTGGTTTTTTCTCTCCCGAATGTGAGTTATTTATAATTATTAGCGATTATACTTATAGTTAGTATATATTTTATTTCATGTATTGCAATTATTGTTTTTCTCTAAAAAAGAGATAAAAGTAGATCTCTAAAATTATAAAATAGCATGGCCCAACAATGTAATTGCCTCATGAGAACATTTTCCAATTAATCTAGGTTTGGGCCACCGGGGAAACTACAAAGTAAAATCTATTATATAGACTTCTTAAACTCGAACATATAGTAAAATACCTTATCACACCCTTATGAGAAACGACTGCTAATTTTACCATTTTGGCTGCTTACACAGTGATTGCTTATCTTTTTAGCTAGTTAATGTTGCAAAATACGAATGAATTTCACCCCTAAAATTGCCTGCTAACATGATAAGTGAAAAGCCAGTGCAAATAGATCTAAAGAGGCACAGAAAGAGAAGTCTTGAAACTTTTCTCCTTTTTCCTCGCATTTTACGTGCGAAAAAAGATGTTCGTCTTAATACAATTTCCTTGCATGAGAAATTCATTTTTTTCCGAATCACATTCTCTTTTCTCAAAGGAGAAAAAGAAAGTTAGAAGAGATTTTACACTATAACAAGAAAATGGTGAAAGCTTTGAACTTAAATTTAGACATCCTTGTTACACCATTCGAATGGTGTTTTCTTACATGTATCACAACAAATAAAAGGGGTTCTTATAATAAGACAATTGACATGTATTCATCAAATCCATTAAACCTAATTGTAAGTTGTAACACTAATTCAATGCTATATTCTTACAAGACTATAGAAATCCATTCATGAAATTCTCTAAGTACATGAGGATGGAGTGGCAATCACATATAAAGCATTTCTCTTTTTCACAATCAACCCAAAAGCTTCACTCATGTCAAGCCTATTAGGTTCAAGACCATTTGGGAGCTTCCAATCAAAGTGAGACAATAGCAAAGCAAGTGAAAGTTCAATGGTTGTAATAGCGAACGAAATTCCAAGACATATTTGTCTACCGGCCCCAAATGGAATATACTCAAAATTGATTCCTTTGTAATCAATAGTTAACCCCTCGAACCTCTCTGGTATAAAGCATTTAGCATCAGGCCAATGTTCAGAATCTCTAACTATTGCCCAAAAATTAATAATTACTTTTTCCTTCATGGGTATATCAAACCCATTAATCTCACACTTTTCTTTACATTTTCTTAAAATCAAAGGCGTAGGAGGGTGTAACCTCAATGTTTCCTTGATAACTAACTTCAAGTATTGTAGTTCTTTAATATCTTCCTTTGTGATGTTCTTCTTTTTGGTAAGAACTTGTTGTACCTCGTTTTGTGCATTATGCATAACTTTAGGATTTTTCAACATTTCAGACATAGCCCATTCCATGGTTATCGCTGCAGTCTCTGTACCTGCGGAGAATATGTCCTGAAAAACACAATTAAGTATACATATTTATTTAACTTGATGAACAAGGTCAACATAACAACAAGTAATGCTACCTACACTTGAAAAAGTTAGGAAAAAAATAAATTCAAATCCCTCTTTTTTTGTCTTAGATATTTTTCTCCTTTCAAGTCCCTCAAAGTCAATTTTAACATATTAGGGGTATCATGGTCATTTAACATTAATAAAAAATTAGCCAATAGGTAAAAATCACGTGGTCCCCATCCCACCCGCTCTCTCACCCATTCTAGGCTTCTAGCCCTTCCCGTCCACTTACTCCATCCATCTCTTAGCCCATCCCCCTATTCTCCCTACATCTCAATCCTTACCCTAAACCATTACCCCCATCCTAATCCCTACTGCCACCCTCAAAACTGCCACCACTGACCTGTAGTAGCCTCCATTTACCCTTTAAAACTGCCACTACAACCCCACCCACCCACCTCCATCTTTCTCTTTCCCTTTCCAGTCTCCATGCACACATTACAAACAACATTACATACACACTAAACACATACACATATCAGACTATACAAACACACAAAAAACATGCACATGGGGATTGAGGATATGAGGGATGGTAAGTTTGGAATTTAGTGTACGGATAGCGGGATTGGTTGTGGTGGGTAGCTATTTTGGGTGGGGTTGGAAGGGGCTAGGGTACAGGCTGTTGGAATGGCGGTTGGTTTTTTCTTTCTTTTTTGTTTTTTAATGCATGAAATGACCATAAGGCCCCATGTCAGCATTTACTAAGGGTAAAATAGTCTACTTACATGGTTAACTCATTTTTAACTTGGGGGTTCAGTAATGGAAGACTTGAGAAAGGAAAAAAAAATTGAGATACCTATTTGGTCCAAGACAAAAAGCTTAAGGGCTCCAATATCTTTATTTTGAAAAAGTTATAAAAAAAAAGTTCTATTCAAGCCAATATGATTGGCACATGCGTATTCATTAAATTTGATATTGTACGGAGATTCAGGAGTACTCGCCCTGGTAATTGGAAGAACAAGGTTTGATTCTTATGAAGGTGGAGGGTAAAATAGAAAAGTTTGATATTGTAGGGTTTAGTTCTTAAACAGATTATGCATATCATAATGGCATAATCTATTTCCTATATGCACATAATATATACAGAAATCTAAACTTCTTCCGTCTTAATTTATTTACATGAGGTAAGATGTACGTACAAAAACGATGGCTTTGATGTTGGTGGCGGTGATTGGAAAGTCTGTGTCATCAGATTCCTGCAGTTTCAGAAGAACATCGACTAAATCCTTCTCTTTTGATGCACCACTGGTGGCCCTTTTCGCCTTGTGCACATTGATGATGTTATCAAGAACTTTGTCCATCCTCCTGTGCATTTTCTCTAATCTTGACTTCATTCCATTAACAAAAGGAAGAATTCTAAGAGATGGAAAAATATCTAGCATGTCAAACCCTCCAGCCATCTCAGTTCCCTCTTTCAACACAGCAATGAATTCATCTGCATCGTCACACTTATTACCAAATGCTGCCCTTGCGGTGATGCTTGTTGTTAACAAGAAAAATGCCTTACTGAGATCGATTACATGTTTCGAAGATGACAAAGAAATGGATTGAATAAGATTTTTCACTTCTTCTTCTCTCACTGACTTAAACGACTGGACTCGCTTGGTGCTTAAAAGCTCCATCATGCAAAACTTGCGTATTTGTCTCCAGAAATCACCGTATGGAGAGAAGACAATTCCTGATCCACCATATGCAATAATGTCAATAGCAAGAACTTTAGGCCTTTGAGAAAAACTAAGCTCATTTGTCTTCAACACTGCTTCAGCTGCACTTGGTGAAGAAATTACAATTGCTGAACCCTCACCAAGTTGTAGGTGCATGATTTGTCCATGCTTTTTAGCTAGGTTTCTCAAGCAATGGTGTGGTAGGGATGGACCTATCAGCTGGTGCAGGTTTCCAATGATTGGTAGCTTCCAAGGCCCTGGTGAAGATTTCGTGTATGGCTTTTGGGGTCGTGATTTGTTGAGATGTTTTACGACCATAAACAAGAATAGGAGAAAAGTGAAACAAAGAGTAAAAGAAGGTATTTCAAACATTTGTAACTGGAAGTTTTTTTGCATAAGTGAATTTTGGGAATTTGTTTACACTTGTAGCTTGTTTCCAAAGGTTGCGGATTGAGTCGCAAAGGAGATTTTATCTAGCAAATTTTCCGTTGATTGGTCTACAAATCATTCTAAACAACTAATGAGTTAACTACTTGTTACGAGTCAGACAAGTCAACTTGGCACGACACGTAGGACTAACCGACCCAAGAAAGTACCACGCTATTTGCAAAACTATGTAACGACTTGATTCCATGACATTCTGTTACAACCGAAGATAGCAGCTCAAAGCATGTGCAGAAATAGCTATATAAGACCATTAGATGGATAGTGACGAATGAAGAGAGTTGTCTTTTATTTCATTCCTTTAAGTTCTGTTTTTATTTTCTTTTAGAGAATGACTCTATGAGTTATCTTCCATTGTATTGCCATTAAGCTTGATATATCAATACAATTTCGCTTCAACCAATTGCTCAATTCCAAATTTCTATTACTCATATTCCATTTGCAACACTAGATTGTTACAATTGGTGATTTCGTTGAGAGTTGAACATGGCGGACGGAACAACACTCGATGCTATGGAGGAGACGGTGAAGAAGCTCGAGCAAACTGCAGACGAGCAGTCTCAATGGCTCGATAACTATCAACAAACTCTTGGCACTCTCAATTCTATGCTCACCACTCTTGACGCCAAATTTGACCAATATATCGCGCTCTTAACTGAAAAATTTGGGGTCTGCCACCTCCAGCGATGGAGCAGACTGAAGTTCTATCCGACGGCGTAGATGACGAGGATGCAAATTGTGGTAATACCCAATTGGTATCTCTTGAGGAACTCGTGGAAGATGGTTCATTGACCAAGGAGGAGCTTCCGACGCCAATTGATGCTGAATGTGTGGATTTCTCAAGGGCTGCCTCACCACTCTTCTCACACGCACAACACAGAGAGAGGGAGCTGAAAGTCGATGTTTGGTTGGGTTCTCGAAAGACCACTGCTGCTCAGGATCTAATTGATGCATTTTCGTCAAATTTATATGGGGCGTATTTTTTGGTTGATATGTATGGCAAGATTGGTGAAATGGCGTTTGCGAGGAAGGTGTTTGAGGAAATGACAGCGGGAAGTTCGGTGTCGTGGTCCGTACGTTATGGTGGATATGTCAAGTGTGGAGGTTTTGTTGTTGTGAACGAGCTGTTTGATGAGTTAGTAAATCTTCCGTGGTGGATTCCGTGGAGCGATTCGGACGTTCAAGTTGTGATGAATTTCAGCCATGGGATTCGTGGGAAAGTTGTTTATGTGACGTTTGTAGGTGGTGGTCGGAGGGGGAGTTTGAGCGTGAAGAATGTTGCAGCTGTCATTATCAATGTGGTTGCTGCAGTTTCTTCTTTTGATGTTCCGTTACAGCTCCTTACACATGGTCACTATAGAAGCACTGACAACATAACAACAACAGTTTTGAATGTCAATGACTTTGGAGCTAAAGGGGATGGCATTACTGATGACACTGAAGCTTTCCAAGAAGTCTGGAAGATGGCATGTTCTCTACCATCAAAACCAAAGATTGTACTCCCTGCTCGAAACTCTTATTTGGTTTAGGCTAATTGAATTTTCTGGGCCTTGCAAGTCGAAGGTTACTCTCAGAATCTCTAGTGTCATTGTTGCGCCCAAAGATCCTGAAGTCTGGAATGGTTCGGATATACATAAATCGCTCTATTTCATCAAAGTGAAGCGCCTCACAGTTGAAGGTGGAAGAGTTATTAATGGGATGGGCCACGAATGGTGGGCTCGATCATGCAAGACCAACAAATCAAATCCATGTCAACATGCTCCAACGGCAATAACTTTCCATAAAATGGTAATAAATGGAAGATTGCAGCAATGGTTTTACATATTAGTTTGTTTAGTGATGGTGGTGAGAACACAACAAGGCTACACTGTTGATATCACTTATGTCTTGAGTGGTGTGGCAAAAGGAGCAGTTTGTTTAGATGGAAGTCCACCAGCATACCATCTTGATATGGGGTATGGCACTGGAATCAACAACTGGTTGATTCAAATGGAGGGAGGAGGATGGTGCAATAATGTCACGAGCTGCCTTGCTCGAAAGAATACTTGCTTGGGATCCTCGAAGCAAATGGCAAAGCAACTCGCTTTTTTTGGAATTTTGGGCAACAAGGGACGGTTCAATCCAGACTTGTATAATTGGAATAGGGTCAAGGTCAGGTATTGCGATGGATCATCATTTACTGGTGATGTTGAAGCAGTAAATCCTAGGACCAATCTTCACTTCAGAGGAGCAAAAGTATTTCTTGCTGTCATGGAGGATCTCTTAGCTTAAGGATTGAAGAATGCCGAAAATACCATTCTGTCTGGATGTTCGGCTGGTAGATTGACTTCGATTCCGCATGGCGATAGTCTTACTTTGTGTGTGGATGATGACATGGGGAACAAGGAGGATGGTAGAGATTTAACTGAGTGAAAACTCTGAATTACAGTCAATATTGCATAAATTTGAGCAAGTATTCGCTACTCCACGACAAGATAAACATAGGACCAAAAAAGAATTTTCAGTTGGGGATTAGGTATTGGTTACATTACAACCATATCGCCAAATCATAGTTCGGGGTAGTGGCAAACAGAAATTAAACATAAATTTTTTTGGTCCCTTACAAATTGAAGCTCGCAACGGTGCAAAAAATTCGGCCACTGCATTATCTCCTTATGGTGTGAAACCTTTAAATAATTCTCTGTCTTTGGAGTCTACTGAGCAGCAATCAACAACTTGTGAAAAGAGGAAGTATGGTACTATTAATAATAATATAGTTGAGGTAGCTGAGCAGGCCTATGAAAAGGAAAAGCTTAATGAAGAATTGCAAAACTCTCAGGTGGTGTTGCTGTTATCCAGGTTGGAGTACAAACCGAAACAGAGCTTAAAGAAAAAAAAATTCAAGGGGAAGTAATCCACATGGTTTTCCCTATAGTTTTTCTTCCGATTCAGCTAGAGGAACTGCAGTGCTCGGAGGCTTTTCGACTTTTGGCTTCTCTTCACTTTCCTTCGGTGAAGATTAGATTGTACCTGTGGTTTTTAGAATTTGTAAAGCAACTTGGGAAGCCTTGCAGTCTTTGAGCTTACAGAGGGATAATAAGAAGGCTCAGCAGTTAGTTTATGTTATAGGACCACCTCATTCAGATAAGTTGCATGAGCAGAATTTTGGACCAGAAAATCTTCATAAGTTGAGTAAAGCTGTTGATGGTTTCTCCCTTATGACTTATGACTTCTCGAGTCCTCAAAATCCAGGGCCTAATGCTCCTTTGAAATGGATCCACTCCACCTTGCACCTTCTCCTCGGTGCCAGAAGCAGTGATGGTCATAAATTGGAAAAAATATATTTGTTGGTATCAACTTTTATGGCAATGACTTTGTCGTCTCAGGAAGGAAATGGGGATCGTGGGGCTTCTGAGATACCATATTCTGGAGTTAGTCGTATGGCTGCCTTCTTTAGTTTTACTGTGGGTTTTGCTAGTACACCCTATATTATGTCTTCTAATGTGGAATTACAAGCTTTACATGGTTGTTACCAATCCATATTTGAAAAGACAAGCAGGTTTCCTTCAGTTCGATCACATGATCATACAATTCATTTACAACCTACTGCTTCTCCAGTTAATGGCAGCTATTCACACTATCAAAAGAACGAAATTGATAAGCTTGAAACAGAGATGCTCGAAGATGGCATGATACGGCCAAGCCACAATCCGTTTTCTTTTTCGGTTCTCTTGGTTAGGAAAAAGGATGGCACCTTATTCCCCAACTGGAACCTTGAGGACAAGGTTCCTGTCGAAGCGGAAGGCAATGTTACGAGTCAGGCAAGTCAACTTGGCGCGACATGTAGGACCAACCGACCCAAGAAAGTACCACGCTATTTGTAAGACTATGTAACGACTTGATTCCATGACATTCTGTTACAACCGAAGATAGCAGCTCAAAGCATGTGCAGAAATAGCTATATAAGGCCATTAGATGGATAGTGACGAATTATGAGAGTTGTCTTTTATTTCATTCCTTTAAGTTCTGTTTTTTTTAATTTTCTTTCAGAGAATTATTCTATGAGTTATCTTCCATTGTATTTCCATTAAGCTTCATATATCAATACAATTTTGCTTCAATCAACAGCTCAATTCCAAATTTCTGTTAGTCATATTCCACTTGCAATACTAGATTGTTACACTACTCTTCAATCCGACTAACAAATTGTGCTATACTAACATCAGTGTAAGCCCTACAGAATATATTTTTCACAGCTAAAAAATCTTATATCTTTTATCAATGAATATATTTCCCAACACCAATTGTGACGACACGTAATACAAGACAACTTTTTTTTTGCCAATTACAAGACAATTTATTAATGGCTACGGAATGGATAATATCTCATGTTTCTTATCTATTCTTTTGTGGTCAAGAAAATGTCGTGTTACATTAGTACAATTAAGATTACCACACCATTGATATACGTTGAAACTAGCTAGGATTGGTATGGTACACAGACTTGAATTTTCTTTTTGTCTTTTGTCACCATCAGTGTCACCCTTCTCTAATCTTATTCAAGAAAATAAAATGAGATTAAAAGCATGATTTTAACAACTAATGCATGATAAGGGAACAGACTTAGCTGATCAAAGCAAGTCAATAACGTTTCTAGAAGCTAGTAGCTCAAAGAGTTAGTTAGATAACTAGAAGTAAGTTGGGTACAGCTGTAAACTATATGTGCTATAATTAGGACAACTATAAATAGTATTCAATGTAATACATTACTGATAAGGCAATAATATACTCATAGATTTTTTTCTCTCTCATTTCTCGTTATGCTATCTAGAGCTTTCTGAAGAGTACTCTCTTCTCTCTCGGTCCTGTTTCTTTTTTTTTTTCCGCCATTGTTGACTGCAATTCTAAGCATTAGCCATGGCAACTGGAACATCATCAATGGCGTCTAAACAATCAACAGATCTACCGGCAAATCTTCTCCTATTACTTCAAAATCTCAACTCGCTCGTTCAAATCAAACTTGATAACACAAATTATCAGCTATGGCGAGCTCAGACTCAAACGATTTTTCGCGCTAATCAGCTGCTCAACTATCTACTAGGAACAAAACAATGTCCTTCGAAGAAGATAACGACTGAAGCTAGTGAATCTGTTGAGAATCCAGCTTATGAACAGTGGTGTATCATCGACAAACATCTCAAAACATGCCTCTACGCTTCCATCACACCTCCAATTCTGTCTCAAGTGCTTACTCTTCCAACGACGTCTGCAATCTGGCTTTATCTTGAGAAGCGATATCGCTCGATGTCGTGATCGCATATTCAACAACTCAAGATGCGACTCCATACGCTTCGCAAAGGCGCACAGTCGATTCAAGCTTATTTGGATGATGTTAAGCACATTGTTGACAGCCTTGCTTCTGTTTCATAGACAATCAGTGATGATGATCTTGTGTTGTATATTCTCAATGGCCTACCATCCGAGTATGACACTTTGAGAGCTTCAATTAGCGTTAGCAAAGAGCCACTAAGTGTTGTTGAGTTATCAAATTTACTTGTTACTGAGGAATTGCGTTTGACACGACTTCAAAAACTCACCATTTCTGATTCATCTATGTCTGATGTTCATACTGCTCTCAATACTCAGCGCACTTATGGTCATAATGGTAACAGTCGAGGTCGCAGCAGAAATGCTAACAATCGCGGCGATAGAGGTAATAGAGGTGGATCTGGTTATAATGGCACTTCTAATCAAGCACCTTTAGGCACATCAAAAATCTCCAATTCTGACTCTAAGGTGTACTGTCAAATCTGCGGAAAGCCGAATCATCAAGCTTTGGATTGTTGGCATCGTTTTGATGGAGTGATTTATGTGAGCACCAAAGCAAATAAGCAGGCTCTAACTGCTCAAACTGGCTCGTCATCATCTGCTTCGTCTGAACAGTCCTCCTGGGACCTTGATAGTGAAGCTAATTCTCATGTCACAAGTGATCTTGGTTTTCTATCGTCTTACTATCCATATGAAGGAGGTGATTCCGTGTCCGTTGGCAATGGCACAACTATTCCTATAGCACACACTGGTCATGGTACTCTTTCTACTTCTTTTGGTTCTTTAAAACTGAAAAATGTGCTTCTTGTTCTTAAGATTGCATCTAATTTACTATCTGTCTATAACCTAGCACATGATAATAACTCCACTTTGATTTTCAATGACAAGGGAGTTACTATTGTGGACAACCTCAGTCATCAAGTCAAGTACAGGGGCCACTGTAAGAATGGCTTATACTGTCTACCTTCCTGTGCATCTTCTGTCAACATTAACATCCTTCATTCCTCTATACCATTTAATTGCTACAATACCATTACAACTGCTCTTCTAGCTACTGTGTGGCATCAACGACTAGGCCATCCTAGTCATAAAGCACTGCAGCAGCTACATTCTATTCTTCCTATTAGTCACAATAAAACTAGTAGCGTTTGTGAGTCATGTTCTATAGCTAAAGCTCATAAGCTGCCTTTTCAATTGTCTGATTCTAGAGCAACTGCTCCTTTTGCTTTGGTTCACTCTGATGTATGGGGATCTACTAAAGTTCCATCTTTTAATAACCACAAATATTATGTTCTCTTTGTGGATGATTTTACCAAATATACTTGGCTATATCCACTTAAATCTAAAGCTGAGGTCTTTTCTGTGTTTCAATCTTTTCATTCTATAATTACCAATCAATTTGATACTACACTAAAAATCTTGAGGACTGATAATGGTTCTGAGTTTGTAAATACATCCTTTGCAAAGTTTGTAAATACATCCTTTGCAAAGTATTTACAGGCTAAAGGGATTATTCATCAGACTTCTTGCCCCTACACTCCCGAACAAAATGGTCGTGTCGAACGTAAACATATGCACCTCATTGAAACGGTAGTCGCATTGTTGTATCAAGCTAATCTTCCAAATAATTTTTGGTTAGAAGCTTTAGCAACTGCGAATTATCTGATTAATAGACAACCAAAGCAAGTTCTTCACAATAAGTCTCCATATGAGTATCTTTTTGCCAAACAGCCAGATTATAGTCTTCTTAGAGTATTTGGCTGCTTGTGTTTTCCGTGGCTGAGGCCATATTCCAAACACAAACTCGAACCCCGATCAACTCTATGCATATTTTTAGGTTACTCTTCTACTACCAAGGGCTATAGATGTTTTAATCTGAAAATGCAACAGGTCTATCTTTCTAGGCATGTGCATTTTTTTGAACAACTATTTCCCTATAGTACATACCATTCTTCTGCAGAGTCACAATCTAATAATCTTATCCCACCTGTACTTCCAATTTTTCCTCCACATTCTTTACCAGTGTCCACCTCTACACCTACTTCTTCACTTGACTTGACAACTGAGCAACATAATCACTCCTCTATGCATACAGAGGATACTCAATCTACAAATCCTTCCTTAAGTAACCATACTGCATCTTAGGAACCAACAACTACAGTTCTACCAACTTCTCAACCACTTCCTACACACAATCAAATACCTACTACAGTCCTACCACCTACGGCTCCTAGAACCAATGTCTCCTCTCATCCTATGACTACTAGATCTAAAACAGGTTCACTAAAACCTAGACTTTTCCATCTCAATAACACTACTCTTACTAAACCTACAACTGAACCCACATTGTTTAAAGAAGCATCAAAAAATGTTTATTGGCACAAAGCTATGAAAGAAGAGTTTAATGCACTCATTGCTCAACAAACATGAAGTCTAGTTCATCTTCCTGAAAATAGACTTCCCATTAGATGTAAGTGGGTTTATAAGATCAAACGGCATGCAGATGGTACTGTTGCAAGGTATAAAGCACACCTTGTTGCAAAGGGCTTTCATCAGTCATATGGTTTAGATTATTCTGAAACATTTAGTCTTGTTGTCAAGATACAAACAGTGAGAATTGTGTTGTCTATTGCCTTGACTCGTGGCTGGAACATTAAACAATTAGATGTTTCTAATGCTTTTTTACATGGAAAGTTACAAGAGAAGGTGTATATGCAGCAGCCTCAAGGTTTTGTTCATCCTCAATTTCCTCAACATGTCTGCAGGCTACAAAAGTCCATTTATGGACTCAAACAGGCTCCACGGGCCTGGTATCAATTACTCTCCAAATTTCTAATTGATCAAGGTTTTCTTTGCAGCAAAGCTAATACATCATTGTTTGTTCAAAATACATCTACTCACATTATTGTTGTATTAGTCTATGTAGATGATATTTTAATTACAGGAGATTCGACAGAAGCTATTCAAGCTCTCATTCAAGCTATGAGCATCAATTTTGCCATGAAAGATCTAGGCAAACTGTCCTATTTTCTTGGGCTTGAAGTTGATTATAATTCAACTGGGATGATCCTACATCAGTCAAAATATGCGACTGATTTATTGAAGAAAGCCGGTATGACCACATGCAAGCCAAGTGTCACTCCTGCTGCAGTTAGTGTTCCAAGCTCTCCAGCTAATTCTCCATATGCTGATCCCACATTTTTTAGGAGCATCGTCGGTGCACTTCAATACCTAACGCTTACACGTCCAGATATACAATATGCAGTGAACAGTGTGTGCCAACATATGCACAATCCAACCCAACAACATTTTGCTGTACTCAAACATTTGCTGCGTTATGTCAAAGGAACTCAGCATCATGGCCTTCAGTTTCGACCCACTAAACTCCAGATGCAAGCATTTTCTGATTCCGATTGGGCGAGTAACATCCCAGATCGCAAATCCACAACAGGGTACTGTATATTTTTGGGGGATAATCTGATCTCGTGGTGTTCAAAGAAACAACCAACCGTTTCCCGCTCTTCAACTAAAGCCAAATACAGATCCCTTGCTTATACTGCTGCAGAATTACGTTGGCTGAGCTTCATCTTGAAGGATTTGGCTGTTCCTAGTCCTTTTCCGACGTTGTGGTGTGATAATCTTTCAGCTATTGCTCTTGTCTCTAATCCGGTTTTTCATAATTGGACCAAACATATTGCACTTGATTATCACTTTATCCGAGAGCTTGTGGCGGCCAAATTCTTGTGTTTATCTCATATTCCGACAGCCCATCAAATTGCTGATTTGTTTACCAAGCCTTTGTCAAGTGAAAAGTATCAATTTCTACGCAACAAGCTTCCCCTTTACGTCGCGCGGCTCAACTTGCAGGGGGATGATAAGGGAACTGACTTAGCTGATCAAAGCAAGTCAATAATGTTTCTAGAAGCTAGCAGCTCAAAGTGTAAGTTAGATAATTAGAAGTAAGTTGGGTACAACTGTAAACTACATGTGCTATAATTAGGACAACTATAAATAGTATTCAATGTAATACATTACTGATAAGGCAATAATATAATCATAGATATTTTTCTCTCTCATTTCTCGTTAGGAAGTTGTTCCAAGATGACTTTTCGTTTCGCATGTAAGGAGCAAGGAAAAGGGTAGACAATATTAAAGGCAAAATTCATCCGTCTTTTTGCACCATTAACTAGCTATGAAAATAACTAATTATTGTGTAATTGGCTAAAGAGCATGTCAAGTAAGCATGATAAATTGATGATAAAAATAATGTATCTAGAATTATATGGCGAAAATATGACAATATTTTGGTGGTGGCATAGACATGCATTACTTCCAAGTACGTTCAAAATTAAGAAGTCTATATTTTAGATTTTACTTTGTAATCTCCCTAGCAGCCAAGACCCAAATTAATCGGAATATGTTAGTTATGAACAACCTGTTTGAAAATGTTTTCTAGAATAGTTTTCAAAAATGAGTTTTAAGAATAAAAGAACATAAAATTTGGTTGAGTAGTATTGTTCTTTGCACAAGTTTTTAAGATGAAGATACCTTTATAATTATATGAATATTTTTTTTTGTTTTATCGAACTAAAGTTTTTTTTATTATACTCATTAATTTAATTAATTAATTTGTAATTTTAGTTTATTATTTTTCATTTATTTATTAATTATTTCAAAATATTAATAAATCAATGAAATTGAAAATTAATAATAATTTTAATTAATAAATAACGACTTCTCCCACAAAAGAAGAGTGAATAGTTAATAATAGTTTTAATAAATAAATAACAAAAAAATTAATTAAAACTTACAATATAATTAATTTGATTTTAAATTAATGAATTTAATTATTTACTGATTTACAATAATCAATTTATTAATTAATTATCTTAAAAATATTGATAATTAATTAAACTGATAGTTAATAAAATCTTAATTAAAAAAATTATTCAATTTAGACTATCTAATTAACAAATAATATCTTGATTAATTTAATTTTAAAATAATAAATTAATATGTTATTAGTTAATTAATTAGGTATTAATTTATTTAGTATTAATTATTAATTTCAAATAAGCTTAATTGAATTATCAATTAACTTTTTTATTAAATAATTTACTAAATTAATATTTATATATTATTTATTAGTAATTAAATTAATAACTAATAAAATTTTTAAATAATAAATTAATTAATTTTTTAGTAATTATTAATTGAATTAAATTTAAATAAATTTTCAATTATTAAAAACATGTGTTAGGGGTGTTGTGGGGAAGGGCAGGGAACAAGAGCACATGAAAAGAAAAATAAAAATTGTGTTTTTGATTTCTTGTTCTTGATAACATATTTCTAAAACTATTTTTTGAAAACAATCACCGAAAACAAACCATGCCAAAAAAGTTTTTCTATGTTTTATCTTTCGAAAGAAAAAATAAAATAAAAAAATAGCTATTTTCAAAAACAGCTCCAAACAGCCCCGTAACTTTTGAGTCTAATACATTGTTGGAAAATATTTATAAGGTAGTTTTGAGGAAAATTAAAAAAGCTATTTTTCCCTTTGTTGGAGAAAAATAATAATTACAATAGATGAGGAAAAGTTAATTATACAAGCTATAAAGTATAATCACTTGTAATTATAAAATCAACTCTAATATATTGGGAGAAAAAACCCAGAAACCCTCTAATTTTTCTTTAGAGTCCTTTTGACAAGGGAAATTATATTGTGCGCATTCATACCCTTAACTTAGTATTTCTAATAAAATGAGTAACTGGTAAATCGAAATAAGTAATCAATAATTTTTTTATCAATTTTGCTTCGAGTAGAGAATTGAGAAAAACCGTATATGTCAAGTAAACTAACGACTAAAAAGTTGTGAGTAAACTTCACAATGATTCACTTAGTAGACCCCCTTTGAAAATTTGAAAGAAGGGTGGAAGACCTATTTTATCTCAATAATTCGATGAGAATTAAACACTAGTTGCTAAATAAGAACCAATCATCTACAATATTGTGATTATCTTTGCTTGTTGGGTTCATAAAATAAAATAGAATAAATATAAAAGCCAATTTATCGTGTATATTGAACACGATAAATAAATACAACAAACTCTCTCTAACAACTTTAGGTGGCAATTGGTATCTTGGAGTGATTTTGGACAAAAATAGAATAAGTTAATGAATAGAATGGTCTGAAAATATAATAAACTTGGGAAATAGTATGTCATGCTAGTATGCTTTAAGAATGAATAGATTAATTCCAAGCCTATGTTTGGTAATCAGAAGGAGAATCTATGTCACTTGTAGAGGCATCTCTATCACTCGTATCACCATGATTAACATCTGAATCACCTCTAGAGTTATCATCTACTGGTGGAGGAATGGATCAAGGTCACCCAAGTCATTATCCTGCAACATAGGCTTTTCAATGGCTTTGCCAATGTCTTCAATAATGGTCTAATCCTCAAAGAAAATTGTAGATGATAATAATTGTTGGCAAAAATGCTTTTATCTGTTCCATATTTTAAAATATTTATATCATACCTGTGTATCGTACGTGTATAAAACTAGTAAAAAATTAAATAGTAACTCGAGTTCACGATTTTGTAATAATGGATTTGAATTTTAAGGTAGTTACTCGTAAATTTATGACACAATCATCCTTTTGCGGGACGAAATAATATTTTCTTTCTTTTTTTTTTTCTCAGAACTCTATAAAAGCCGAAAAGAGAAAACCCACCAATTTCATTATCGAACGCTGTAGAATTTTTTGTCAATCACAATTGACAATGTGCAGATAAGGAAAAATTAGACAAGTTTTGGCAGCCGATGTTCATAATTATGGCATATCGTTAGAGAAACGAAACATGAGCACACTTATTTCCTTACTAGCAATTTTAAGACATAGCGTGGGCTCGTTTCCAAGATTTTCCAAGATGACAGCAATTGATTTGAATAGAGTTAGCAAAAAACATTGATGTAGAGATCATCTTAGAAATATTGCTTGCTTTTCATCAACTATGTCAACCACAAATGGTTATGACAGATACTGGATCACAAAAACTAGTGGTCTTAATCACTTGTCATTTGGTCTAGTGGTATCATTCTTCCTTTAAATGCAAGAGGTCTCGAAATTTATATTTTTCATCTGTATCTTAAGTGATGTAAAATAACTTAAGCCACCCTTATATAGAAAAAAAAATTAAAAACTAGTGGTCTTGCAAATTTTCAGCTCAAGATCATGAAAGAGTTGTATATTTGACAATCAAGTCAGTTAGTGGGTTCGAACACGAATAATATGTAATGATTATTTAGAGAGTAGTATTTTAGACAAATAAGTTATATATTTGTGATTGTTGGAGTGCTATTTATGATATTGGGTAAGAAATCATTTTGGGATATATGATGAGCCCTGGAGTTTGGAAAGATCTCTTAAATATGACATGTCACTTGGAAGAGTACTAAAGAGGGATCGGTTTATTTGGTGTCTTTGGAGTGTTAGACAATATCTCAATACACTTCTCGACCCTTCCCATCGGTTCCTTTATGCTTTCAACATGGTCGGATATTTATAGTAAGGGGTCAGAAAATTACCCATATCAAAGTTCTTCAAGATTACTAGTTTTTAGTTTCTTTGTCATCTTACGATTTATCCTAGTTGTAAACTCGAAGTGAAATTAACCGAGAACTCTTCATTATTTATTTTCTTTTAGCAATTACTCAATATTTATTGGAAATAGTAAGTTAGGGACATACTGATCTTCTCCAAGAGCTCACATTGATGGGAAGGTTTGACACCTCGATGTCGCTCTTGAGAGAGAAGGGTGCATTTGGAAATGTGGACAAAGATGATGCATAGCTGTCGTTATCTCTTACCATAAGGTATTGGTTTGACACCTCGATGTTGCTAAGAGCCGCACCCACGAATGATATAAGTACTACTGTTGTTTTGGTCTCGGAAGAAAAATTTACAAAACTTTTATGAATGGAGATATGATCGGCATTTGTTTGCTAGCATAAAGTTTATAGGCCATTCTGCAATAGAATATTGTGTTTCTAGAAATTCTCCAAGACTTGGAAGGCTTCATCTATTTGAGAGGGAAAAAAAAAAGCGAGCTGAAAGGAATTTACGCTACAAAAAGTGTCATATTTTTTAACGGGGGTGGATTTAGAGGGCTAAAAATACAAAATTTAGTACTTATATGTGGATAATTTTTTTTTAGTGAGGTATAAATCAATTTTTTTGGCCTAAAAATATCTTAAAGATTCATATGTTCTCTAAAAAATATTCTTAACTCATTCCCTAATATCTTCACTCTTGAGATCAATAGGATTGCAGCTCTTGCTAACCCGTAAATGAATCTGCCATTGATAGTAGACAAACTAAAACAAAGATGTCCATAATTAAAGTCAGAGAGATGGAAGCAATCAACCAACGGGCTGTACTTATCCCAACATAGCAATAATCAAGACAATTCCCGTGAAACATTTTCATTTCATAGAATAAAATAAATTATCCTCTTATGTTTGGTTTCATTCAGTCAAAGGTTACGGAAAAACGAACAATCTTTCGATATACGCACATTATGCAGTAACAAGAACTAATGTTTCATGTTCATTTTGTAAGAATGTATAAGTGATAAGATGCAGTGATGCACGTAAAGATTCTGCAATATATATATATATATATATGCACGTACTAAAATAATGGCTTTGATGTTGGTGGTGGTAATTGGAAACTCCATATCATTAGAAAAGCGCAGTTGCAGAAGAACATCGAATAAATCCTTCTCTTTTGATGCAGCATCATCGCTGGCCCTTTTCGCTTTTTGCTCATTGATGATGTTATCGAGAACTTTGTCGATCCTGATTTTAATCTTCTCAAATTTTTGCTTCATTTTGTTAATAAAAGGAATAAACCTAAGAGAGGGAAAAGAATCAAGCATGTCAAATCCTCCAGCAAGCTCATTTACCTCCTTTACTAGATCAATACATTCATCTGCATCTTTGCACTTACTGCCAAATGCTGCCAAAAATGTTTTAATTTAGTACCCAATATTTATATATTTTTCAATTTTATCCCCATTGTTAACGCACTTAGTCTCCAAACTATTTAAAAAATTTCAGTTTAGTTCCTACCATGAAATTTTAATTCGTAACCTGCACATAAAATTTCGGGGGCTAAATAAATAATAAAAAAAAGTGAAAACATCGAGGACTAACTTGAATTTTTTTTGTAAATATTGGGGATTAAGCACGCCACATTTAAACACTAAGATGAAATTGAAAAAAATGTAAACATTAAAGATCAAACGTGTCACTTTTAAAATAATAAGAACGAAAATGAAAAAACATATCAACTCTGAAAACCATTTGTGAAATTTGCCCATAAGAAAATATAGAAGCTCACTATTTTATGATGTCCATGTGTTTACTAATCGTGATAAGCTATTTAAAGGGTTAGAGAACAAAAGATAGAGCAAGGCCTGTGCATCAGAACACAAACGGTCGACTTTGTGGTGAAAGCTCATTGCAGCTGCCCTTGCCAATTTTCTTACATTTTAATTGTGTTTGAATTACTTTTCCTTATCGATCAAAATAAATAAATAAATAAATACATTTGTTGCGTTTGAATTACTTTTCCTTATCGATCAAAATAAATAAATACATTTGTTGAGTGATGAAAGAAAATCACAAGAACCAAAGTCCAGTGAGAAAATATATCATTTTCACAAGTCTAGGAAGAATTAAAACTTAGGTTATACTATATTATTGGATAGATTAGATTATACTATCATTTTAATTGTGGTACTTTTTTTTTTACATATACATATATATATGTAAATATTTGCATATATATATATATATATATATGTATGTATGTATGTATAGCTTAAACTATATATTATTGCATTTTTGTTTTTTTCCCTTTTTTAAAAATTTTCATTTTTTTATTTTGTTTTCATTTTTTATTTTTCATTTATTTTTTTTATTTTTTTATTTTTTTAATTTTGACATCTTTTTAATTTTTCAGTTCTTATTTTAGATTTTTTTTTAATTTTCAATTTTTATTTTTGTCTTTTTTTTAATGTGTGTATTTTTGGTTTTTATTTATTTTTTGTTTTTTAGTTTGTTTTATTTATTTTTTTGTTTATGTATTGTGTATATATATAGATGTGTCTAAGTGTTTATATATGTGTATGTTTCTGTGTATGTGTACGTGTATTGTAAATTTTTTGGTTTTTTGGTTTTTTGGGTAATTGCTAATGATGTAATTGTTGGTTGTTTTAAATATTTTTTGAAGGATTTGAGTTTGTTTTGTGCAATAGGCCAGGCTATTACAGCTCAGGTTAGTCTTCTAATTAACTATCCTTTATATTCATGTCGAGATATTGTAGTTGAAATAATATTGTAGGTGAGATATTGTTGTTAAGATAACCATTTTTGAAAATATAATGTTGTAGTTGAAATAATGTTGTAGGTGAGATATTGTTGTTGAGATAATTGTCTTTGAAAATGTAATGTTGTAGTTAAAATAATGTTGTTATAAAGGATTTTGAATTTAACTTTGTAAAGGTAAAATTAAAGGACTTGGAATGTAACTTTGGAAAGGTAAAATTAACTTTGAATTACTTAGTAATTAATTGTTGTTTATTATTGTTAAGTATTTTGTAGTTAATTGTAGTTAATTGTAGTTAATTATTTTGTAAGTTGATGGACATGCAATAATGATGAATAGTTTAAATAATTTATTTTGTCAATTTCATTTTCAGGTGGAGCTCCAGGAGCAGCAGCAGGCGTTGACGGATATGATAAGCCTTGTGATGAAGTTGCAAGATGAGATCGCCAAGCTACAAGACAACTGCCCACCCCCTGATTAGGACCAGCACGATAATTAATAGATTTTAGTTTTTTTTATTTATAGTTTTCTAAAATCATTTTTATGCTGTATTTTGTAGATGTTTTAAATATTAATATATATATATATATATATATATATATATATATATATATATATAAATTTTTTTTTGTAAATATTAATATTTTTTTAATATTTTTTTTAAAAAAAAACGACGAAAAGTTAGCTACAAAATGACAACCAAAACTTGGCTATGAAACAGTGACGAAAGTTTAGCTACGAAATGGCGACGAAACCTTGGCTACGAAATGGCGACAAAAACTTGGCTATGAAATGATAATGAAATGAAATAAATAATAAAAAATATGTATATGTAATTAATAAATTTTAAAAAGAATAAAAAAAGGTATGGCTACAAAATGGCGATGAAGCTAAATAAATAATCAAAATTAACATATATTTAATTAATATATTTTAAAAATAAAAATATTTGGCTACAAAGGGGCAACGAAGTAGCTACGAAAGGTAATTAATTTATAAAAAAATTAACAAATTAATTAATAAAATGATTAATTATAAAAATTTAATTAATTAATTAATTTTTTTTTAAAAAAATTGAGTATTGGCAACCAAAGGACTACGAAAGTTTTTTTTAAAAATATTTTTTATTTTTTTTCAATTTGGAAACCAAAGGGTAATTTGGCGACGAGGCTTGAGGCGACAAAGGCATTTTGGTCATCCCTTCGTCACCCCAAGTACCTAAGCAACCAAGGGGCGACAAAAACCCTTTGTCGCCCCAGCTCTTTTTTCTTGTAGTGTAAGAAGTTGGGTTAATAAGAGCCGCACCCACAAATGATATAAGTACTACTATTGTTTTGGACCCAGAAGTTGCTCCCAAAAAGAAAATAAGAAGAAACAAATAGGCGTGGAAACTATAATTGTGAACCACAATCAAATCAGAATTAATTTATAACTATTAGCTATTATATTTTACAACTTGTATAAATTTTAATTACATACCCAACAAAAATTGCCTAACAATGCAATGGCCTCATGAGCTAGATAACGGACAAAGTGATTTTCAATTACATAAATTGGTTAGTATTCTATATATGTACATATACAAGGCTACAAGACCATTGAAATGCATTCATGAAATTGTTCAAGTATTTGAGGATGGAGTGGCAATCGCATACAAAGAATTCTTCCTCTTCACAGTCATTCCAAAAGCTTCATTCATGTCAAGCATATTTGGTTCAAGACCATTTGGGAGCTTTCAATCGAAATGATATAATAGTAGAGCAAATGAAATTCCAGGGCATATCCACCTACCATCTCCAAATGGAAGATACTCAAAGTTGCTTCCTTTAGAGTCAATAGTCGACCCCTCAAACCTTTCTAGTATAAAGCATTCAACATCAGGCCAATGTTTAGGATCTCTACCTAGGGAGTAGGGCCTATAAATTAATTAATAATGACCTTTTCCTTCATGGGTATATCATATCCATTTATTTCACATTTTTCTCTGCATTCTCTTATCAACAAACACGCAGGAGGGTGTAACCTCAATGTTTTCTTGATCATTAACTTCAAGTATTGTAGTTTTTTAATATTTCATTCTGCGATATTCTTCTTTTTGGTATGAACTTGTCGTACCTTGTCTTGTGCCTTCTGCAGAACTTTAGGATTTTTCAATATCTCGAACATAGCCCATTCCAGAGTCATTGTTGAAGTCTCTATACCTACGCCGATTATGTCGTGAGGAACAAAAAAATGTCTAAGCTATTATTTGGTCTTAATAATCTCCGGATTATTCAACTTGATGAACATGGTCAACATAGCAACGAGTAATAATGCTACTTACATCACAAAAACTTACCCAAAACTTTTATCAATGGAGATATGATCGGCATTTGATTGCTAGCTTAATGTTTATAGGCGATCTCTGCAATAGAATAATGTGCCTCTAGAATTTCTCCAAGACTTGGGAGGCTTCATCTATTTGAGAAAAAAAAAAGCGAGTTGCAAGGAATTTATGCTACAAAAAGTATCACATTTTGTAACAGGGGTGGATCCAGAAGGCTAAAATTATAAAATTTAATACTTATATATGGATAATTTTTTTTACTAGGGAATAAATAAATTCTTTTGGTCTAAAAATATATTAAAAATACACATGTTTTCGAAAAAAGAGTCCTAACTCATTTCCTATAATATCTTCACTCATGAGGTCAATCGGATTACAGTTCTCACTAGCCCATGAATGGATCCACCATTGCTTGTAGACAAACTAAAACAAAGATGTATATTATTAAAGTCAGAGAGATGGAAGCAATCAACTAACGGGCTGTACTTGTCCCAACATAGTAGATACATTTTAGGGTAAATTATCCTCTTATGTTTAGTTCGTTAAGTCAACGGTTACGGAAAAACGAACGATCCTTCGATAGATGCAAATTGTATATGCAGAAACATGAATTAATGTTTCATGTTCATTTCGTAATTAAGAACGTATATGTGATAAGATGCACGTAAAGATTCTGCTAAAAAATTATATATATATATATATATATTTTTTTTTTCTTTTTTTTTTTTCTTTTTGCGGTAAGATGCACGTACTAAAATGAGGGCTTTGATGTAGGTGGTGGTGATTGGAAACTCCAATTCTCATTAGAAAACTGCAGTTGCAAAAGAACATCGAATAAATCCTTCTCGTTTGATGCAGCATCATCGCTGGCCCTTTTCGCTTTTTGCTCAGGATGATGTTATCGAGAACTTTGTCGATCCTGATTTTAATCTTCTCAAATTTTTGTTTCATTTTGTTAATAAAAGGAATAAACCTAAGAGAGGTAAAAGTATCTAGGATGTCAAATCCTCCAGCAAGCTCATTTAAGATTTTCACTGAGATTGATTATTTGCTTCGAACATGAAGAAATGGATTGAATAAGATTTTTCACTTCCTCTCCTCTCACTGACATAAATGACTGGAGTCGCTTAGTGCTTAAAAGCTCCATGATGCATGTAGACATTCGAAATCTACAATTAAGATTATGTGATTTTCAGCTCTATAGATCTATTATTTAGATCACGTGGTTTCTACCTTAATAATCCATTTTTAAGTGATAACTAGCAAGCTTGCCATATTCTAAAAGATTCAAAGCATGATTATGGTGCTTTTTCATATAGAGGGAGGCTCCCTCACGATTTCCCTTGGCATGTCTATTTATAGAGTTATCTTGTCTTGTGGTCCAAGCTAGGCCCTTGGTCATATGAGTTAGCCAAAATCCAATTATTTACTAACAACTAGACTAGACCTTGGCTAGATTCTACCACTACAGTTAAGTCGTCCACTCTCTAAGTTAAAATATTTTCGAGTTAGAGAGTAGTTAGTCATTGTAACCCTGTGGGACTGGTTTTTAGTCTTCTAAAATTGGGTCGCATCCCTTATGGGGTACTTCGTGACTGAGTGGGCCGCATCTCCCGTAGGATGCTTTAAGCCAAGTTGGGTAGCATATTCCGTAAGATGTTTCAGACAAATTTGGGCCGCATTTCCCTTAGGGTGCTTTAGGCTTGAATTTAGCCGCAGCCCCTTGGCGTGCTTTAGGCTCGTATTTAGCCGCAAGCCCTTAGGGCGCTTCAAGCTCGTATTTAGCTACAACCCCTTGGGTGTTTCAGGCTCGTATTTAGCCGTAACCCCTTAGGGTGCTTCAGGCTCATATTTAGCCGCAACCCCTTGGGGTGCTTTAGGCTCGTATATAGCCGCAACCCCTTGGGGGCGCTTCAGGCTTATATTTAGCCACAACCCCTTGGGACGCTTCAGGCTTGAATTTAGCCATAACCCATTGGGGCGCTTCAGGCTTTTATTTAACCGTAACTCCTTTGGGCACTTTAGCGTTGTATTATTTAGCCACAACCCATTGGGGCGCTGCAGGCTTTTATTTAGCCGCAACTCCTTGGGGGCGCTTCAGGCTTAGGGCGCTTCAGGCTTGTATTTAGCCGTAACCCCTTGGGGCGCTTCAGGCTTGAATTTAGCCACAACCCATTGGGGCGCTGCAGGCTTTTATTTAGCCGCAACTCCTTGGGGGCGCTTCAGGCTTATATTTAGCCACAACCCCTTGGGACGCTTCAGGCTTGAATTTAGCCATAACCCATTGGGGCGCTTCAGGCTTTTATTTAACCGTAACTCCTTGGGGCACTTTAGCGTTGTATTATTTCACTATCAATAATGTTGGACCTTGCACTTTATTTCTAGTTTCAAAGCCTCCGGTGGAGCCCTTAATTTTACCTAATCATCTATGTGTCATAATAATTTTTGGTGTCTTTTGGTATATTTTCTCTCAACAATCTTTGCTCTCTTCAGCATGAAAATGGCCATTCCTGATGTCTTTGAGCTAAGGTATCAGATATAATTGAGCCTTCCAACTGTTAGTCATTACCCTAATTTTGTTTTCTGGAGAAATCAAAATTGTAATTTAAATTCAAATCTCTTATTATAATAGGTCATTACTTGATTATTCAATGATACAACAATGCCAATTAAAAGACACCATAGGTTATCAGCTAAGTTATTCCAAGGTTGGGGATCTTGTCAGACATTGTCAATGGCTTTTTGGGTCCAAGATGACAACAATAGATTTGGATAGACTAGGCAAAAGGACAACATTGATGTCGAGGTTTGCATAGAAATATTATTGCTTGCTTTTTAATCATCTAGATCAATCAGACATGGTTGTGGCATCTATTGGATTTGAAAAATTAGTGGTGTTGGAAATTTTCAGCTCCAAATCATGAAAGGCATAAAAAATGAAGATCCAGCTACTTTATCTGATTAACTGCCCTTTTTTCTTTATTTTTTTTGGGGTTCAATTCATTAGAAGCTCTTCATGCAATATTGGAATTACTTGTCTTGTTGGGTGGATCATAGCTCTTCTTGAAAAGAAAGCGATCCAATTGTACCTTTTAGTATGAAATTTAGGAGTAGTTTAGTAGTGAATTATTTTTCTTGACAGTTAGGAGACTAGAGATTCAATCTCATGGGGGTGGGGGTTAAAAGAAAAAAAAACTGCACCTTTCAGTACGACTACTTTGTTATGACTTTACTCTAATCACTAACTCTGTCTTTGGCATCTAAAAAAAATAGATAGTAAGTGCTTTGACTACTAGGGATGGAATTGAATAGCACTTTTATCAGTTTCACTTCAACAACTTTCCTATTGTAGGGACTCCCTGTTTTTATTTTATTTCAATATTCTCTCCTCTTTTTTTTTTTGCTAATCAAGCAAAGTATCATATCATAAATCTCAAAACACCAGACATGTACAATGATCATACCAAAATATATACAATCCTACAAAAAAAAACCAAAGTGAAAACAGACATGCAGACTACACGAGGATATTCTCAATTTTCCAGTTTCTACAAATTTGCATGTTAAGAGTACTCCTACTGAACTTGTTGTTACACCCAATCTTCAAAAGTACTATCTTCTCAACTCTCCTACTAATATCCTCTTCCGTGCTAAACTTCTGCTAATGGATTCGGAGATTTTGTTCCCTCCAAATTCCATACACCATAGAGCAGAAAAATAAACGAAGTAAGGAATCCTACAACCCCTTACCCAAGCAAAACCTTTTAGACCAGTCGTCAATATCCTCCCAACCTTGAATAAACCGCATAATGTTGAGCTTGTTAAGCCCATTCTCCAAAATCCTTTTGCTTAACCCATATTGAAGTAATAAATGATGCCTATCCTCCACTGCCAAGCCACACATAATACAATTATTGTCATCAATAACACCCTAACTATGCAGTCGCTCATTTGTCGGGAGCCTATCAAGAATAGTCATCCAGGTAATCATGCTACATTTAGGAATAAAACATTTCGCCCAAACCAGCTCATACCACTGCACCTCATCTCATCGCATACGAACAAAATTCCAAGCCGAAGCAAATAAAACAACCCATTAGTGTGCATTTTCCATATGTACCTATCCGCCAGATAGACATTCGGACTAACATGAATTCGCTGACTGATGTTGTGAAAAAGAGGATGATTCGGCCAATTCCAACCACCGTCGTCAATCACAGACTCCACTCTATCATGCCAACCAATCTTAGACCCCACAATTTGTTGCCAAGGAACACATTCCGCCAGGACACCCCAAAGATGCCAGGGATCCCCCAAAAAAAGTACTACTACTATTCCCAATTCGAACTTCAACCAGCTTCTTAACCTTATCCCCCAGCTTCATAAGCTTTCGCCACTGCCAAGAACAATTAGCACTAATTTTACAATCCCAAATCCAGTCCCTTTTAATGTAATACCCATTAACCCATTTGGACCAAAGAGACTCAGAGCCATTAAGGATCTTCCAAAAGTGTTTGAATGCTTCCTCCATATTAACATCACCAATACGTCGAAAACCCAAACCACATTCCTTCTTGGGTCTACAAATAAGCTCCCAATTCACCTTAGCTCATCTAGCTGAATCACTAGTACCTTTCCAAAGAAAGGCAGCCATTTTCCTTTCTATCTCCTTCGCCACACCTTTAGGAAGAATCAACACACTAGTCCAATAAGCATGAATACCAAAAAGAACTGAATTAATAAGGACAATACATCCAGCATAAGACAGATCCCGATTAGCCCAGTGATCAATCCTCATTGTCAATTTATCAATAAGCCCTTTGCAAGCATTCTTGGAAATACACTGAGGTGACAAAGGAACCCCCAGATAATTGAAAGGTAACCCTTCCTCAAACCCAAGTACCTCCCCATTCTCCTCTTTGACACTATTCGAACAGCCCCCAAAGAAGACACTACTCTTAGCATAGTTAACTAAAAGTCCAGAGAGTTTGTTAAAAAGATCCATGCCATATTTTACAGCCTCAATAGAGCTCCTTTTGGCCTTAGTAAAGATAAGAACATCATTAGCGAAGCACAAGTAGGTGATTCTTAGTTTATCACATTTTGGATGATAGTGAAACCCTTTCTTAGCAGCAACTATCCCCATGATGCAGGAAAAGACCTTCATTGCTAACACAAACAAGTACGGCGATAGAGGGTCCTCTTGCGCAAGCCCCTAGCACCCCATAAGTACCCCTTAAGTCTCCTATTAACAGCCATCGAGTAACCAGTTGTGGAAATACAAGCTCTGATCAACTTAACAACTCTCCCAGGGAACCTAAAAGCCTCAAGGACTTTAATCATGAAACCCCAATCCACCGAGTCATAAGCTTTATAAAGGTCAACCTTCAAGGCACATCTCGGTGTTAACTGTTTCCTCCCATACCCTCTAATCAACTCATGCGCCATCAAAATATTATCAGCAATAGACCGACCAGACACGAAGGCTGACTAGTTCACCGATACCAAATCATCCAACAGAGGTTTAATCCTATTAGCAATAATCTTAGATATTTTCTTTACGTATGTTCTCTCCTTAGTTTAATTAAACATATCATTTTAATATTATTTTCTTTACATATGTTCATTTATGTTGGAGACATTCTATTTAATTATTAATATAATTTTTTATTTTTTAATTATTTAATTTAAAAAAATTTCAATAAATTTTTATTTTTTTATTTATATTTGTTTATTGTTCATGATAATATTCTATTATTTATATTTTATAATATTATTTTTTATTCATTTTATTTTTTTATTTTTTTAATTTTAATTTATTCATTATTCATCACGATATTCTATTATTTATATTTTTATTTATTTTTTATAATATTATTTTATTTATTAATTTTTTGTTTAGGGAATGTGGTAGGAGATGGTATTTTCTCTAGAGAATTTAAAAATGGGTGTAGGGACCTCCTACAATTTAGAGGATGGGGAAGGGGGAGCTGTTGGAGACCAATTTTACCAATTCCCTCCCTACATGTAGTGTATAGATACATGTAGGGAGTCTCGACCTTAATTCCTAAACTAATATCCTATCAGTGCGTGTTACGTTAATTTAGTAATTTCTAAATATAGCATCAAATTATCTACTTTATAAGATCATGTATCGATTGACTAGAAAATATCACCTTGTTGGGTGTATTATTGATATATTATTTAAGAACATTTTCACTTAAATTTTGTTAGTTGTCGAGTAATTTATGAGCAATTTGATTGGTTTCATGTTTGTTTTGTGATGTAGGTGAATCATATGAGAAAACATAGATTTTGAGGCAAAGATTGAAGAAAAATGACTAAGGACAGGCTTTCATGCAACTTGTGAATAAATTGAAGAGAAAATAGAAGTAGCACAATCATAGTGCAACTGCGTAGCGTCACAGGAAATTTAAGGGTAATTTTGTAAAAAGGCGCGAAAAGAAGAAAACCCTATAATAAAAAAGACATCAAACGTTAAAGAAGATAAAGTTTTTTTCTGGCGGCTATTTGGTGAGAAAAGATGACATTTTTTAGAGGAGTAAACGCAAGGAAACTGCAGGATTGACGAGGAAGGACGGATCAGAGACAAGATTGAGCCACTAGTTTCTTGAGATTTCTAGTTTTTTTTTTCTCTCTTCTTATGAACTTTAATAGAATTTGGATTTCGTTTACATTTATTAAGAGTTGCTAGATTATTTTTCTAGGGCTATGATGTAGCCAAATTTTGATCACTCGAATTATGTTGGATTGATTGATTGATTGATTATTCTATTTTTATGCTGAGTATTTCACACTATGCTTAATGCTTGTGATTGTCTGGCCAATAATTGCTTATTTTGTGGTTTGGTTTGAGACTGTAAAACTAGACTGGACCATGTGTAGAGTACCATTAAATTGTCATAAGATAGAGATAGTTATAAGATCTAGTGCGACATTTAAATTTCTAGGGCTTAATGTATTCCATAAGTTCACAGTTATCACAGAGATGTAGGTAACTTGTTTATTGAGATAGGCTATTGATGCTTGAGAAAGATTAATATCTACCTTAGTGAAATTGTTGGCCACATAAGGAATAGTTATCAGTTGGTTTTAATTAACAGATTCGAATAGGATAAATCTTGGTGAAATCGGAACCCTTAGAGCTTTCCAATTATTGAATCAACTTTTCCACAAAACTCGTATTTGTTTAATTGTTTGTTTCATTAGTTTCATTAAATTTTTAGTTCTTAGTTGCAATTTCTCAAATTTGGATTGTCTAAATAAAGTTAGAGTTAAACTCATTTCGGTAGTTAATAATCTCAGTTCTCGTGGGAATGATCTTTATTCATCATTTTATTACTTGTTACGATCATTGCAAAAAAAATTGAATTCTGCGACAGACGGTTCCCCTCACCATGCCATCATCAATTTCGACTTTGCGACGACACGGTGACAGGAAACGTTCGTCAAACATGAGGTGGTCGCCAAAATTCTCCCAGTCACCAAGCCGTCGCCGTATTGCGACGACTCATCACCAGGCCATCACTAATGATTACTGTCACTGAGCCTTCGCCAATGTTTCCCCTCACTAAGCACTCGCCAATTTATCCCGTCACCACGCCGTCACAAAAATTTCCTGTCACCATGCCATCATTAATGTTTTCCTCACCATGCCATCACTAATATTTCTTGTTACCATGCCGTCACAAATAATTCTCGTCACCTCGCCGTCACTAATATTTTCTGTCACCATGCCCTCGCCAACTTCACCCGTCCCCATGCCGTCACCAAAACTGCTGTCGCCAAGCCCTCGCCAAAACTGCATGCAACAGTTTATCTTCTCTTTCTTCCCAAAACCCCCTCCTCTCTCTGCATTTGTATGTTGTTAATTATTATCATTACTTTGTCTCACATGTCACAATTCTTTATAATAGAAACAAATATGTTACAAAAATGGGTATAATATAAAAGTAGATCATCTTTGAATGATATATGTACAACTAACCCATTTATATACATACTAGTGAGGCATTGCCCGTGCATTTGCACGGGCTGAGCCCAATGAAGATTAAAAAAATATTATAAATAAAAGAACAGAAATGAACTTGTATCAATATAATGGAATAAATAGTGTTAATTATTCTAATTTACTTAATTTGAATTAGTATTTATAAAAATAAATGAATTCAAATTGCCAATAAGTTTCACATAAATGTAGAGAAGTAAAAAGATAATTTTAAATTCATAAGATAATATCGTGAAAAGTAGACAAAAAAGTAAAATGTTCATTTCTCCTAAATACCCTCTCGCTAGACTTGATGAGAAACATGAGCTTTAGCAATTTCCACATGTGCCCTATTAGGATCAAACTTCTAACAGAGAACAATTCACAGCAAAGTAGAGTTTTTCATTTAATTGAAAGAAAGATTACAAGCAGAAAATAAAGGAAATAAGATGCAAAGTCTTCTATATCCTCTGCCTATTCTCTACTATGCTTATATACCCTTTCACATGTAAATGCATTGCCTTCCCATCCCATATGATGTAACAGAATTTGTTACGAGCTAGAGCCGCTCTATGCCACGTAATCCTTCAAATAGTTGGGCTTCCTCTTTTCCCTTTGATTTCCTCTGAGTCTTTCCACCAGCACCTTACCTTTGTCTCCTGGGCCTTTGTTAATCTCAGTTCATTGGCCCAAGTTAGTCCTTGGGCTTAGGCTGCTCACAACACTACCCTCTTAGTCTAGCAAAACCTTGTCCTCAAGGTTTCAATTGGGATATGTAGACAGGAATGCAACTTCATCTTCCCAAGTAGCTTCTTCAGGCGGTAGATTTTCCTACTGTACCAATAATTGGGGCGTCAACTTGTTGTGGTGCTTGATTAGCCTCCGATCAATAATACTATGTGGCTGAATTATCGACATATCTGGACCTAGTGGTAATACCACATGAGGATTTGGTGAACCTTGATAGCCCTCTGCTTTCTTGAGTAGAGAAACATGGAAGACTAGATGCAACTTGGCAGTGTCTGGCAACTGTAGCCGATAAGCCACGGGATCAATTCTGGCAGTCACCAAGAATGGTCCAAAAAATTTTCTTGATAATTTATAATTGGTATACCCTTGGATTGAAACTTGTCTGTACGGTTGCAAGCGCACTAACACCCAATCCCTAACCTCAAAATATTTTTCAGTTCGATGCTTGTCACTCTGTTGCTTCATTCGGTGTTGTGCTTGCTGAAGGTTGTTTTTCAACTTAGCCAAGATTGCATCTCGCTGCTGCAGCTCCTGATCAAGTAGGGTTGCGATGTGCTTTGTCGATTCTTTTACTAAAAGCAAACCTATCCAAGAGTGCCTCAGCTAATTGACGAAAAATCTCCACTGACCCTCATTCCAGGCTAGTATACCACTTTCTAGCCGTCCTTACTAGATCGGTCAGGAAAGCCTTGCACTTCACTACATCCGAGAAGTCATATAAAATCATGTTATGGTTGAAAGTCATCAAATGGTCCTCGGGGTATCTTATCCCACTATACGCCTATATGGGCTTGGTTTGGATTCTATGGTGCTAGAATCACTTGGTTAACAGGTATAACATTTTGGTGAGTGTTTGGCTCTGTTTGGTTAAGGGGTGCGGGTTGATCTGCCGTGAGCCGAGCTATTGTGTTTTGGATTTCTAGGATCATGTGATATAGCATATTGATATCGGCAGACAGTGTGATAGGTGATGCTGGAAAAGCTGTCACCTACACAGGTGGAAAAATTTGTGGTGGCATAAGCTGAAGGACAAGGTAGGAATAAACTGTGGATTCTTGCCTCATGAGCATTTCGATGCTCTAGTTAACAATTCGATCTTACTTAATAGTAATTTATAAACAAAAAGTGTTTATGGGGAAAATGAGTTACTTTTCACTGTAGACAAATGGGATATTTATACATTTTTATAGAATGTTTCTCCAAATTTTGCAGGATCTTGCCGGTGCCCAACCTACTACCTCTCAAGGTAATTTAGATTCCAAAAGGGTCAGATGGTCAATCATGTCGTATCAGGTCAGTCGTGCCCCATCAAGTCAGTCATGCTTGACCTACTCTAATTATTACAGGCTTTTTAATAATCTCTAGGGCAATGCTGGAAGTTTGCATCAGGTCTGGTATTTATCCCTTATAATTTTAGAATTCGATCTCTTTTTTCAAAGGAAGGGGAAAAAAAGTTAAAAGTGATTTTACACTATAACAACAAAATGATGAAAACTTTAAACCTAAATTTAGACATCCAAGTTATGCCATTCAAAGGGTATTTTCTTACATGTACTGCAACAAATAAAATAGATTGTTCTTATTATAAGAGAATTAACTTGTATTCATCAAATCTATTAAACCTTGTAAATTGTAACACTAGTTCAATGTTATATTCTTACAAGACCATCGAAATACATTCATGAAATCCTCTAAGTATATGAGGATGAAGTGGCAATCACATACAAAGCATTCTTCTTGTTCACAATCAACCCAAAAGCTTCACTCATGTCAAGCATATTAGGTTCAAGCCCATCTGGGAGCATCCAATCGAAGTGATACAATAGCAAAGCAAGTGAAAGTTCAATGGTTGTAATAGCAATTGAACTTCCAGGACATACTCGCCTACCAGCCCCAAATGGAATATACTCAAAATTGATTCCTTTGTAATCAATAGTCAACCCCTCAAACCTTTCTGGTATAAAGCATTCAGCATCAGGCCAATGTTCAAAATCTCTAGCAATGGCCCAAAAATTAATAATGACTTTTTCTTTCATGGGTATATCATATCCATTAATTTCACACTGTTCTCTGCATTCTCTTAAAATCAAAGGCGTAGGAGGGTGTAACCTTAATGTTTCCTTGATAACTAACTTCAAGTATTGTAGTTCTTTAATATCTTCCTCTGTGATGTTCTTCTTTTTGATAAGAACTTGTCGTACCTCGTCTTGTGCTTTCTTCATAACTTTAGGATTTTTTAACATTTCAGACATGGCCCATTCCATGGTTGTCGCTACTGTATCTGTACCTCCGGAGAATATGTCCTGAAAAACACAATTAAGTATACATAATTATTTAACTTGATGAACATGGTCAACATAGCAAAAAGTAATATTGCTACCTACACTTGAAAATGTTAGGGAAAAAAATTCAAATCCTTGTTTTTTTGTCTTAGACATTTTTCTCCTTTCAAGTCCCTCAAACTAAAGTGTTAGTTAATTTTAACATATTAAGGGTATCATGATCATTTAACATTAATAAAAAACCAACAAATAGGGAAAAACCACAAGTCCCCACCCTACACGCTCCCCCACTTGTCCTAGCCCATTCTCCAACTTACCCCATTCATCCCCTAACTTATCCCCTTATTTTCCCTGCACCTCAACCCCTACCCCAAACCATTATCCTCATCCCAATCCCTAATGCCACCCTCAAAACCGCCACCACCACCCCATGGTAGCCTCCCCTTACCCCCCTCCCCCAAAACTACCACTAAAACCCATCCACTCACATCTCTCTATCTTTCTCTCTCTCCACAAATACATTACAAAACATGTACATATTGTTAGATATGACTCGAATTCCAAGCAGAGTTAGATATTGAAAACAACTAGAGGTTTGATAAGAGTTGAAATACTATGGAAGATAGGAGTCCTAATCATAATAGGACTAGCATTAGCCTATTATAAATAGGACTATTTGGGTTGAGTTTAGTGGTCACACACCACAAGGTGGGTGTACCTTATTAGATTAGGCTAGAATTATGTGTTATACGCCTCTAGGTAGGTGTATAAAAGTTATTGTTATAATTTGAAGGAAACATATCTAGAAGGTGCATTCCCCTGCTAAAGCATAAGATTGTAAAGAAGAGGACGTTGAAGCAACCAAGAAGCTTGCATCGAGACATGGTGTAGTGCTTGTTGTTGAAGACTGCTGCACATATAACGCACAAAAAACACGCACATAGGATTGAGGATAGGGGTGGCAAGTTTGAGATTTGGGGCGTGGGTAGAGGGATTGATGGTGGTGGGTGGTGAGTGGTTGTTTTGGGTAAGGTTGGAAGGGGCTAGGGTAGAGGCTATTGGAATCGAGGTTGGTTTTTTCTTTCTTTTTTGTTTTTTAATGCATGAAATGACTATAAGGGCCCATGTTAGCACATAGTCTATTTTCGTGGTCAACTCATTTTTAACTAGAGGGTTTATTAATGAAAGACGTGAGAGAGGAAAAAAAAAATTGAGGTACTTATTTGGTCTAAAACAAAAAGCTTACGGACTCCAATATATTTATTCAGAAAAAGTTATTAAAAAGGTTCTATTCAAGCCGATATGATTGACACATTTTCGTTAACTTCGATATTGTTGGGAGACTTAAGAGTAAGCTAGTGGTGGACTACTCGCATGGACAATTGAGAGATCCTAAAGTTTGAATCTTATAGGGTAGGGTAAGAATTTAAAACTTCGATATTGTAGGGTTTAGTTCTTAAACAGATTATGCGTATCATAATGACATAATCTATTTCTTATATGCACATGATATACATAGAAATCTAAACTTCTTCCATGTTAATTTATTTACTTGGGGTAAGATTTACGTACTAAAACGATGGCTTTGATGTTGGTGGCAGTGATTGGAAAGTCCATGTCATTAGAATCCTGTAGATTCAGAAGAACATCGACTAAATCCTTCCCTTTTGATGCATCACTGGTGGCCCTTTTCGCCTTGTGCTCATTGATGATGTTGTCAAGAACTTTGTCCATCCTCTTGTGCAGTTTCTCTAATCTGGACATCATTCCATTAATAAAAGGAAGAATTCTAAGAGATGGAAAAATATCAAGCATGTCAAACCCTCCAGCCATCTGAGTTCCTTCCTTCAACACAGCAATGAATTCATCTGCAGCTTCACACTTATTACCAAATGCTGCCCTTGCAGTGATGCTTGTTGTTAACAAGAAAAATGCCTTACTGAGATCGATTACATGTTTCGAAGATGACGAAGAAATGGATTGAATAAGATTTTTCACTTCCTCTTCTCTCACCGACTTAAACGACTGGACTCGCTTGGTGCTTAAAAACTCCATGATGCAAAATTTGCGCATTTGTCTCCAGAAATCACCATATGGAGAGAAGACAATTCCTGCTCCACCATATGCAATGATGTCAATAGCAAGAACTTTAGGCCTCTGAGAAAAAATAAGCTCATTTGTCTTCAACACTGCTTCAGCTGCACTTGGTGATGATATTATAATTGCTGAACCCTCTCCAAGTTTTAGGTGCATGATTGGTCCATGCTTTTTTGCTAGGTTCCTCAAGCAATGATGTGGTAGGGATGGACCTATCAGCTGGTGCAAATTTCCAATAATTGGTAGCTTCCAAGGCCCTGGTGGAGATTTCGTGTAAGGCTTTTGGGGTCGTGATTGCGTGAGACGTTTTACAACCATGAACAACAATAGGAGAAAAGTGAAACAAAGAGTAAAAGAAGGTATTTCGAACATTTTGTAACTGGAAGTTTTTTTGAGTAAGTGAATATGTTGGGAATTAGTTTACACTTGTAGCTTGATTTCTGTTTAAGCTCGAGTTATATATGGCAATTATGAAACTGGAGATTCTCAATTGTTTCCAAAGGTTGCTGAATATTATAGGTTGCAATGCAGATTTTATCTAGCAAATTTTTTCGTTGATTGGTCGACACTAACATGAGTGTAGGCCACACACAAAATAGGACTACTGCTTTCTCATGGTTGTACGGTTTGACCACCAAACCAAAAAGTTTTTCACAGCTAAAAATCTTTTATCTTTTATCAATGAATATTTCCTAACGCCGGGTAAATTATGCATATGACCCCTATTGTTTACATAATTTTTTAAGTTAGTTTTTAATATTTTTTAAAAAATTATATTAGTTCCTAATGTTTAATTACAAAAGTGATTCAAAATAGTATTTATTGTTCAAAACTAGCCAAATTAGTCTTTATTGTTTTCAAAAAAAATTATTTTAATTTAGTCCCCAAATAGGGGTCACGTGCAGTGACTAAATTAAATTTTTTTAAAAAATAATAAAGATTAAATTGAATATTTTAAAAAATAATAAAATTAAATTAATTAATTTTGAACAATAAAAAATGTAATAGGTTAAAGTAATAATTTGAGTTAATAATTATGGCATGTCTTAGAAATCACAACATTTCCACACTTATTTTCTTACTAGCAATTATAAGACATAGCGTGGGACTCGTTTCCAAGGTTTTTTTTTTTGGTCGGAAGATTTTCCAAGATGATAACATTGATGTCGATATCATCTTAGAAATATTGCTTGCTTTTTCATCAACTATATATGTCAACTCGAAATAGTTTTTTATTTATTTATTTTTGCTTGACAAGAAATCATTTTATTCAAACTAACCAAAAATATGATGTACAAAGTACAAAAATATCATTCTAAACGTAATTGCCAACGTGAGCACATGTTTCTCTTTGCTAAGCTATCCGCATATTTACTATAAACAGAAATTTCGTCTCTAACATCGGCAAAAATATCTACAATGATTTGATCCTCCGATTTAGTGCCATTGCCGTATAGTCGATTCTTTTCTCCCTAATGTAATCCCATGTTGTGTTAAAGGAGAACTTACCTTTGTCATCAGTGAACCATCCAATTTGATCATCTCCATCAGCAGGTTTGTCAACTAGAAATAGTTATGACAGATACTAGTGGAATTTTGTCTCTAACATCGGTAAAAATTTCTACAATGATTTGATCCTCCGATTTAGTGCCATTGCCGTGTAGTCGATTCTTTTCTCCCTAATGTAATCCCATATTGTGTTAAAGGAGAACTTACCTTTGTCATCAGCGAACCATCCAATTTGATCATCTCCATCAGCAGGTTTGTCAACTAGAAATAGTTATGACAGATACTAGTGGAATTTTGCCTCTAACATCGGCAAAAATATCTACAATTATTTGATCCTCCGATTTAGTGCCATTGCCGTGTAGTCGATTCTTTTCTCCCTAATGTAATCCCATGTTGTGTTAAAGGAGAACTTACCTTTGTCATCAGCTCCATCCAATTTGATCATCTCCATCAGCAGGTTTGTCAACTAGAAATAGTTATGACAGATACTAGTGGAATTTTGTCTCTAACATCGGTAAAAATATCTACAATGATTTGATCCTTCGATTTAGTGCCATTGTCGTGTAGTCGATTCTTTTCTCCCTAATGTAATCCCATGTTGTGTTAAAGGAGAACTTACCTTTGTCATCAGCGAACCATCCAATTTGATCATCTCCATCTGCAGGTTTGGCAACTAGAAATAGTTATGATAGATACTAGTGGAATTTTGTCTCTAACATCGACAAAAATATCTACAATTATTTGATCCTCCGATTTAGTGCCATTGTCGTGTAGTCGATTCTTTTCTCCCTAATGTAATCCCATGTTGTGTTAAAGGAGAACTTACCTTTGTCATCAGCGAACCATCCAATTTGATCATCTCCATCAGCAGGTTTGTCAACTAGAAATAGTTATGACAGATACTAGTGGAATTTTGTCTCTAACATCAGTAAAAATTTCTACAATGATTTGATCCTCCGATTTAGTGCCATTGCCGTGTAGTCGATTCTTTTCTCCCTAATGTAATCTCATGTTGTGTTAAAGGAGAACTTACCTTGGTCATCAGCGAACCATCCAATTTGATCATCTCCATCTGCAGGTTTGGCAACTAGAAATAGTTATGACAGATACTAGTGGAATTTTGTCTCTAACATAAATATCTACAATTATTTGATCCTCCGATTTAGTGCCATTGCCGTGTAGTCGATTCTTTTCTCCCTAATGTAATCCCATGTTGTGTTAAAGGAGAACTTAAATTTGTCATATCTCCCTCAGCATGTTTGTCAACTAGAAATAGTTATGACAGATACTAGTGGTCTTAATCACTGGCCATTTTCTCACCCAAAAAAAATCACTGATCATTTTAGTGGTATCATTCATTCTTTCTTTAGATGTGAGGGGTCTCGATATCTATTTTTTGTGTATATCTTAAGTGACCTAAAATGGTTTAAGCCACCCATAAATAAATAAATAAATAATTTAAAAAACTAGTGGTCTTGCAATTTTTCAGCTCCAGATCATGAAAGAGTTGTATATTTGAAGGTATATTTACTTTATCTGGTTAAGTGTTTTTCTTTATTTTCTTTTCGACTCCAATTAATTGGAAGCTTTTGATCATTGGAGTTAATCTTTTCCCCTCTTTTTTATTTCCTTTTTTCCTTTACAGTAATAGGCAATCCGATGATTATCAAATTACCATTCCATTAAAAAGTTTAAACTACTAGAAGTAGATTTTTTATATTATCCATTGTTTGCAACACCTTCCAGCACATGTAGGCGGGATTAGTTTCAATCTTAATATTTTTGAATGGGTGACAACATAACTTGAACCCATACCTAAACTCTGATACCATATTACTTGAACTCATATCTAAACTCTAAGATTATATTTAATTACCATATCATTTAAACTGTTACTCTCAAATAAGTTCTTTTAGCTGTCAAAGGAGGTCTTCACCTTTTGGCTAAGGCCGAGATTCTAAAACTGGAAATTTCAAAATAAATTTCTCCCATTGGTATTGTGAAAATTGTCCCTCTTTTTTCTAATTCTTTTCTAAAAGAATCGATAATTACACAACAATTCACATCAAGTGAGTAAAATTTATGAAAGTCGTAGAAGTACATAATCACAAGCAATTACATATGAAACAACTAAGAGTATAAGGGTCTCACTATAACCACAAATTAAGGCCTCATTGGCATTTGTTCAGTTAAATAAGTAGTTTATTGCTCTAGTTGTGATTGGTTCGTTCTTGTTTAATCGTCATTTGCTGTATTTGTAACAATGAATTGTTATATCTATATATGACCATCATTTCTTTTTAAAAATATATAAATAAATAAACAAATTCTTGTAGCTGTGATTGAAATTTTCAAACACATTACAGTACGTAGAAAACTAACATTTTTCACTAGTTAAGAAAAAGGTAAATGTAACAAATATCCCTATTGTTTATATTTTTTTTTAATTTAATTTTTATTGTTTCAAAAGTGACACACTTAGTTCCAAATATAAAAAAAAGTTTTAATTTAGTACCAATATTTATATATATTTTTTTCAATTTTATCCCCATTGTTAACACACTTAGTCTCCAAACTATTTAAAAATTTTCAGTTTAGTTCCTACTTCCTACCATGAAATTTTAATTCGTGACCTACACATAAAATTTTGGTGGCTAAATAAAAAAAAAAAAAAGTGAAAACATTAGGGACTAACTTGAATTATTTTGGTAAACTTTGGGGATTAAGCGCACCACATTTAAACAATAAGATAAAATTGAAACAAGTGTAAACATTAAGGATCAAGCGTGTCACTTTTAAAATAATAAGGACAAAAATGAAAAAAACATATCAACTCTGAAAACCATTTGTGAAATTTGCCCATAAGAAAATATAGAAGCTCACTATTTTATGATGTCCATGTGTTTACTAATCGTGATAAGCTATTTAAAGGGTTAGAGAACAAAAGATAGAGCAAGGCCTGTGCATCAGAACACAAACGGTCGATTTTGTAGTGAATTACTTTTCCTTATCGATCAAAATAAATAAATAACTAAATACATTTGTTGAGTGATGAAAGAATATCACAAGAACCAAAGTCCAGTGAGAAAATATATCATTTTCACAAGTCTAGGAAGAATTAAAACTTAGGTTATACTATATTATTGGATAGATTAGTTGTTCCCGTGAACAATCTCTATGACATACACGAGGGATCTATATTTAATATTTGTTTTTTTTGCTAAACCAAACATTTGAAGATAGAAGTTCAAAAGTAGTCTAGTAGTGGACTACTCTTTCTGACAGTTTGGAGACAAAGATTTGAATCGTATGGGGATGGGGGATTAAAAAAAACTTAAAGATAATCATGATACAATTTGGTTTTTATATAGCAGCTAGCGTTTCTCATCGAATTATTAAGATAAATAGGTCTTCTGCTGTTAAATTACCATCTCATCTAAAAGTTTAAACTGTTAGAGAAAAGTTTATTATATTATTTATTATGTCAACATGTCCCCATAAGAATAAGAAGAGTTAGTTTTTAAATTTTGCACTTTGATAGTTTTAATATTTTTTTAAATGGATAGTGATGAGTTTTAAACCCATGACTTTTTAGTACATAGGTTTTGATACCATTTTAAGCTTTTAAATGAGGTGATAACTTAACATGATATTAGAGTTAGGTCCATGATCTAGTCTTATTCATCTTTCACGTCTATTATCTTTCACGAATCTTCATGTATGACCCATTTCAAAATTAGATCACTCTTGTATTTAATCTTTCATGTGTATCTCATATACGTTCAACCTTCCATGTGTGTTCATCTACCATATGTATTTAATCTTTCACGTGTGACTTGACAGATGTTCAATCTTCTTTTGCATGTGCTATCTTCCATATGTGTCCATGTGTAACCTATCTCAAAATTATATCACACTTGTATTCAATCCTCGACATGTGTCCCACATGCGTTCAATCTTTCATGTGTGTTCATCCATCACATGTATTTGTTCTTCTATATTGTGATCCCTTTCAAATCAGGTCACACGTGAACAAATAGACAAGTGCAAGCCTAAAATACTAACTCGGCCTACAGTTGTGGGGCGTGTTGGACATAATAAATAATATAATAAACTATTCTCTAACAGTTTTGTTGATTTTAAAGAAAGAGATGCGCACATACCTCTTCTAATGCGGAAGTGAATAATCAACGATCTAGTTTGTTCCACTACACTAGCAAGGAGTCGTAGCGTGTAGTACAAGACCACCCACTGATTTGTCACAACCTAAATGCCTAGGGTTTTTGAGAGCTTTTCACAGAGTGCTTTATCTTATGTTGGATGCTAATAGACAAAACAACGTATGTTCTGTATTAGGTTTTTCCTTATATATATGGGGTAGTGGGCTTCCCACTACCTGGGTCATATTAGTTAGTCCACCCCAACTTGGGCGGATTATAACCTAAGTCCAACAAGTTTAAATTTTTAGGTAAGGTAATATCTTAACAAATGCCCTCACTTTCAAAGCTACAAAGGGGCCCATCAAGTGAATGATTTTGAAGTTTATTCCTCAAGATTATTGGTCTTTAGTTTATTTGACATTTGACATTTTTTCTTAGTTCTGAACTCAAAGTGAAATTGACTGAGAACTCTTCATTACTTATTTTCTTTTAGCAATTACTCATTTTATTAGAAATATTAAGTTCAGGGCAGGCTGATCTTCTCCAAGAGCGCACATTAAAGTGAAGTTTTGGCACTTCAATGTCAGCTCTTGAAAGAGAGAGATGTCTTTGGGAATGCAGACACAAGTGGTGCATCACTGTCATCAGCTCATATTGTAATTCATTACAAGAAAACAGGCTTGATACTACGAAAATGGCTACCAAAATCAGTTTTGTTGCCAATTTACAAAGATTGGCTACCAAGGGGCCCTTTGGTCGCGAGGACCAACTAAAATGAAAAGGCATCTGCTCCCCCCTGTTAAGTAGGACCTAGGACCTCTTTTTTAAAAATAAAAAAAAATTATCTCTCACCACCCCCCTACCCTACCCCCTCCTACCCCTCTCCAACATCTCACCCCGTCCTTCCCCCTTAATCACCTAGATCTTTATACAAAGCTCCAAAGAGGTACTTTTTTTTTTATACATATACATATATATATGTACATATTTGCATAAATATATATAGTTTATATGTATATTGTAATATATAGCTTAAACTATATATTATTGCATTTTTGTTTTTTCCTTTTTTTTTAATTTTCCTTTTTTTATTTTGTTTTCTTTTTTTATTTTTCTTTTATTATTTTCTTTTTTATTTAATTTTCAAATTTTTTTATTTTGTTTTCTTTTTTTTATTTTTGGTTTTTTTAATTTTCTTTTTTTATTTTTGATTTTGATTTTTGTCTTTTTTTTTAATGAGTGTATTTTCGGTTTTTATTTATTTTTTGTTTTTTAGTTTATTTATTTATTTTTTTGTTTATGTATTGTGTATATATATGTGTGTCTAAGTGTTTATATATGTGTATGTTTCTGTGTATGTGTACGTGTATTGTAAATTTTTTGGTTTTTTGGGTGATTGCTAATGATGTAATTGTTGGTTGTTTTAAATATTTTTTGAAGGATTCAAGTTTGTTTTGTGCGATAGGCGAGGCTATTACGCCTCAAGTTAGTCTTGTAATTAACTATCATTTATATTTATGTTGATATAGTGTAGTTGAAATAATGTTGTAGGTGAGATATTGTTGTTAAGATAACCGTCTTTGAAAATGTAATGTTGTAGGTGAAATAATGTTATAGGTGAGATATTGTTGTTAAGATAACTATATTTGAAAATGTAATATTGTAGTTGAAATAATGTTGTTATAAGCACTTTGAATTTAACTTTGGAAAGGTAAAAATTAAAGGATTTGGAATGTAACTTTGGAAAGGGAAAATTAACTTTTAATTACTTTGTAATTAATTGTTGTTTATTATTGTTAAGTATTTTGTAGTTAATTGTAGTTAATTATTTTGTAAGCTGATAGACATGAAATAATGATTAATAGTTTAAATAATTTATTTTGTCAAATTCGTATTCAGGCGGAGCTCCAGGAGCAGCGACGGGCGCTGACGGATATGATGAGCCTCGTGATGAAGTTGTAAGATGAGATCGCCAAGCTACGAGACAACTGCCTACTCCTTGATCGGGACAAGTAAGATAATTAGTAGATTTTAGTTTTTTTTATAAATTTCTAAAACTAATTTTATACTGTATTTTGTAGATATTTTATATATATATAAATTTAATTTTTTTTGTAAATATTAATATTTTTTTAAAAAAAATGGCGACGAAACGTAACCTACAAAATGGTGACCAACACTTGGCTACGAAACGCTGAAAAAAGTTTAGCTATGAATTGGTGACGAAAATTTAGCTACGAAAAGGCGACGAAACCTTGGCTATGAAATGGCGACAAAACCTTTTCTACGAAATGGCGAGGAAAACTTGTCTATGAAATAATAACGAACTGAAATAAATAATAAAAAAAAATATGTATATGTAATTAATAAATTTTAAAAAGAATAAAAAAAGTATGACTATGAAATGGCTACGAAGTTAAATAAATAATAAAAAATAACATATATTTAATTAATATATTTTAAAAATAAAAAATATTTGGCTACAAAGGGGCGATGAAGTAGCTACGAAAGGTAATTAATTTATAAAAAAAATTAATAAATTATTTAATAAAATGATTAATTATAAAAATTTAATTAATTAATTAAGTTTTTTATAAAATTGAGTATTGGCTACCAAGGGGCTACAAAAGTTAAAAAAATTATTATATATATTTTTTAATTTTATTTGGCATCAAAGGGTAATTTGGTGACGAGGCTTGAGGCGACAAAGGCATTTTGGTCTCCACTTCGTTGCCCCAAGTACCTAGGCAACCAATGGCCTCATGAGCTAGATAACTAACAAAGAGATTTGGGATAATTCAATTACATAAATTGGTGTAGTATTCTATATATGTACATATACAAGGCTATAAGAGTAATTACATGTGATATCCCTAAAATGCAAAGAATGATACAAATACAACTAAATGTAACACTAATTCAATGGTATGTTCCTACAAGACCATTGAAATGCATTCATGAAATTGTTCAACTAGATGAGGATGGAGTGGCAATCGCATACAAAGAATTCTTCCTCTTCACAGTCAGTCCAAAAGCTTCATTCATGTCAAGCATATTTGGTTCAAGACCATTTGGGAGCTTTCAATCGAAATGATACAATAGTAGAGCAAGTGAAAGTTCAATGGTTTTAATAGCAAATGAAATTCCAGGGCATATCCACCTACCAGCTCCAAATGGAAGATACTCAAAGTTGCTTCCTTTATAGTCAATAGTCGACCCCTCAAACCTTTCTAGTATAAAGCATTCAACATCAGGCCAATGGTTAGGATCTCTACCTAGGGAGTAGGGCCTAGAAATTAATTAATAATGACTTTTTCCTTCATGGGTATATCATATCCATTTATTTCACACTTTTCTCTGCGTTCTCTTATCAACAAACACACAGGAGGGTGTAACCTCAATATTTTCTTGATCATTAACTTCAAGTATTGTAGTTCTTTAATATCTTCTTCTGCAATATTCTTCTTTTTGGTAAGAACTTGTCGTACCTTGTCTTGTGCCTTCTGCAAGACTTTAGGATTTTTCAATATCTCGAACATAGCCCATTCCAGAGTCATTGTTGAAGTCTCTGTACCTTCGCCGATTATGTCGTGAGGAACAAAAAAATGTCTAAGCTATTATTTGGTCTTAATAATCTCTGGATTATTCAACTTGATGAATATGGTCAACATAGCAACGAGTAATAATGCTACTTACATCAGAAAAACTTACCCAAAACTTTTATCAATGGAGATATGATTGGCATTTGATTGCTAGCTTAAAGTTTATAGGCGATCTCTGCAATAGAATAATGCGCCTCTAGAATTTCTCCAAGACTTGGAAGGCTTCATCTATTTGAGAAAAAAAAAACGAGTTGCAAGGAATTTATGCTACAAAAAGTGTCACATTTTGTAACGGGTGGATCCAGAAGGCTAAAATTATAAAATTTAATACTTATATATGTATAATTTTTTTTACTAGGTGATAAATAAATTCTTTTGGTCTAAAAATATATTAAAAATACACATGTTTTTGAAAAAAGAGTCCTAACTCATTTCTTATAATATCTTCACTCTTGAGGTCAATCGGATTACAGCTCTCACTAACCCATGAATGGATCCGCCATTGCTCATAGACAAACTAAAACAGAGATGTATATTATTAAAGTCAGAGAGATGGAAGCAATCAACTAACGGGTTGTACTTGTCCCAACATAGTAGATACATTTTAGGGTAAATTATCCTCTTATGTTTAGTTTCGTTAAGTCAACAGTTACGGAAAAACGAACGATCCTTCGATAGATGCAAATTGTATATGCAGAAACATGAATTAATGTTTCATGTTCATTTCGTAATTAAGAACGTATATGTGATAAGATGCACGTAAAGATTCTGCTAAAAAATTAAAAAATATATATATTTGTTTTTTGCGGTAAGATGCACGTACTAAAATGAGGGCTTTGATGTAGGTGGTGGTGATTGAAAACTCCAATTCTCATTAGAAAACTGCAGTTGCAGAAGAACATCGAATAAATCCTTCTCGTTTGATGCAGCATCATCGCTGGCCCTTTTCGCTTTTTGCTCATGGATGATGTTATCGAGAACTTTGTCGAACCTCATTTTAATCTTCTCAAATTTTTGCTTCATTTTGTTAATAAAAGGAATAAACCTAAGAGAGGTAAAAGTATCTAGGATGTCAAATCCTCCAGCAAGCTCATTTAAGATTTTCACTGAGATTGATTATTTGCTTCGAAATTTACAATTAGGATTATGTGGTTTTTATCTCTATAGATCTATTATTTAGATCACGTGGTTTCCACCTTAATAATCCCTTTCTAAGTGGTAACTAGCAAGCTTGCCCTATTATAAAAGATTCAAAGCATGATTATGGTGCTTTTTCATATAAACAGAGGCTCCCTAGGGTTTCCCTTGGCATGTCTATTTATAGATTTGTCTTGTCTTGTAGCCTAAGCTAGGGCCCTTAGTCATATGGATTAATTTGAGTTAGCCCAAATCCAATTATTTATTAACAACTAGACTAGGCTTGAGCTAGATTTTGTCACTACGATTAAGTCCTCCACTCTCTAAGTTGATATATTTTCGAGTTAGAGAGTAGCTAGTCATTGTACCTCTGTGGGACTGGTTTTCAGCCTTCTAAATTTGGGTTGCATCCCTTATGGGGTACTTTGCGCCTGAGTGGGTCGCATCTCCCGTTGGATGCTTTAAGCCAAGTTAGGTAGCATCTTCTGTAAGATGCTTCAGACAAATTTGGGCCGCATTTCCCTTAGGGGGCTTCAGGCTTGAATTTAGCCACAACCCCTTGGGGCGCTTTAGGCTTGTATTTAGCTATAACCCCTTAGGGCGCTTTAGGTTTTTATTTAGCCGCAACCCCTTAGGATGCTTCAGGCTTGTATTTAGCCGCAACCCCTTGGGGCGCTTCAGGCTTGAATTTAACCATAACCCATTGGGGCACTTCAAGCTTTTATTTAACTGCAACTCTTTGGGGTGCTTCAGGGTTGTATTTAGCCGCAACCCCTTGGGGCGTTTCAAGCTTGAATTTAACCACAACCCCTTGGGGCGCTTCAGGCTTTTATTTAACCGCAACTCCTTGGGGCGCTTCAGGGTTGTATTTAGCCGCAACCCCTTGGGGCGCTTTAGGCTTTTATTTAGCCGCAACTCTTTAAGGTGCTTCGTGCCTGAGTGGGCCGCATCCCTAATGGGGTGCTTTTGGGCCTATTTTAGGAGCCTTTGTACTCAATTGAGTGAAAAAAGTGCGAAGCACCAACACAAACGAGTTCTTCATTGGTGTCATGCATGCATCCACGGTCTTCTCCATTTTTTTTTGGTGCCATGAAGTCACTAGCAATCCACTATGTGCACTAGTAGTATATTAGGCAAACAAACTGTTCGTAGGAGTTTTATTGAAGTCCTATCTATTAGAATATAGATTTGCACTAGTAGTATATTAGTGGTAGATTTACACTTTAAAGGCAGCATGTACAAACGTATAAGCACAAACATGATTATCAAGGATTATGTATATCCATGTATTTTATATTACCTATCTATCTATATATATATATCTTGTATGCACTAAACGAAACATATGCTTGTTTGTGAAGTCATAATATGTTCAAGAGATATAGAAATTGAAATTTCGGGACAAGGAATAGAAGACTCAAGGAAGAACACAAACCAATATGACTAAATTTTATGAAAGAAAATGAGGTAAAGCAATTTATCGAATACCTTGAGTGTATTAATATTCCACTTGATGGGGCACGACCGACCTGATACGACATGATGACCATTTGACCCTTTTGGAATCTAAATTACTTTGAGAGGTGGTAGGTCGGGCACTGACAAGATCTTGCAAAATTCGGAGAAATATTCTATAAAAATGTATAAATATCTTATTTGTCTACAGTAAAAGGTAACTCATTTCTTCTATAAACACTTTTCATTTATAAATTACTATTAAGCAAGATTGAATTGTTAACTAGAGCATCGGAGTGCTCATGAGGAAAGAACCCACAGTTTGTTCCTACCTTGTCCTTCAGCTTATACCACCACAAATTTTCTCACCTGTGCGGGTGACGGCTTTTCCAGCATCACCTATCACACTGTCAAAATAGAAACAAGACATAAGAGAGCACGAAACTTGTATATGATTTATCAGAAAGGTGTGTATTACAAATGTATACAACATGCCTATATATAGCCTTAAGACTACTTGGTGCCCAAGACACCTAAATCCTATATATATGGTAAGTAGTAGTACAATAGTAGTACAACTGTACAACAATGTTAACATCCCCCTCATACTCAAGGTGGTGTGAATGACACGAGCTTGAGGTTGGAGATCAAATACTGAAGACGGCCCGGGGGATGAGCTTTAGAAAAGAGATCTGCAAGCTGGGCAACAGAAGGCGTGTAGTGGAGTTTCGTAGTGCCCTGAACAACATGTTGGCGAATGAAATGGCAATCACACTCGATGTAGCGAGTGCGCTCATGAAAAATATCATTGTGAGCAATCTGAATGACACTCTGATTATCACAATGAAGTACTGTACCCTGAGGTTGAGAAATACCCATATCAGCAAGAAGCCACTGAAGCCAAATAACCTCTTGAGTAGCATCCGCAAGAGCACGATATTCAGCTTCAGTACTGGAACGAGCAACAACAGTCTGCTTTTTACTGCGTCAGGAAAGGAAAGAGTCACCAAGAAGGAAGCAGTACCCTGTCACAGAGCGACGATCGGTAGGATCACCAGCCTAATCGGCATCAGAATATCCATGGAGAACTAATGAGGAGTTGACAGAGAAGAAGAGACCATGAAATAAGGTGTCTTTCAAGTAACGAAGTATACAAAGGACCGCGACATAATGAGAAGTACGAGGAGCAGACATAAACTGACTGACCAAATGAACGGTATATGCAAGATCAGGTCGAGTAACTGTGAGATAAATAAGGCTGCCAACCAACTAACAGTACAGAGATGCATCTGGAAGAAGTGTCCCATCCATAGGAGTGAGGCGAATATTAGGATCCAGAGGAGTAGAAGCAGTCTTACTGTCTGTGAGACCTGCACGAGCAAGAAGATCAGTGGAATACTTGGCCTGAGAAAGATAATAACCACTCGAATCGGAGAAGATTTCAATGCCCAAGAAATAACTAAGAATACCAAGATCCTTCATCTCAAAATGTTGACTCAGAAACTGCTTGAGATCTGAAATACCAGTCAAGTCATCGCCAGTAATAATCATATCATCTACATACAGGAACAACAAAATCATACCAGAACTAGAATGATGAATGAAAAATGCAGAATCATGGTTACTAGAGGTGAAACCAAAATCTGTGATAACTGAGCTAAACTTTGAGAACCAGGCACGCGGAGCTTGTTTTAGACCATAAAGAGCACGACGGAGTCGACACACCTTATGAGGCAGATGATGATACCCTGGAGGAGGTTTGATGAAAACTTCCTCTATAAGATTCCCATTAAGAAATGCATTTTTAACATCCATCTGAAATAACTTCCACTGTCTGATAGCCGCAACAGCAATGAGTGTCCGAACAGAAGTTAGACAAGCAACAGGGGCAAATGTTTTCTCATAATCAATACCATACTCTTGAGTAAAACCCTTGGCTACTAAACGAGCCTTATACTATTCAACGGAACCATCAGACCGAGTCTTGATTTTGTACACCCATTTGCAACCCATAGCATTTTTCCCGGAAGGAAGATCGACTAAATCCCAGTTGTGCTTATCTTCCAAGGCCTGCAATTCATCAACCATAGCTTGCTGCCATAAAGGGTTAGAACTCGCCTCACGATAGGTTTGAGGCTCATGACATGAAAGAATAGAGGCGAAACAATGATAATCAAGGAGACGGGGAGGAACAGATCTTACCCTGGTAGAGCGACATAGAGAAGACTCAGGACAAGACTCGTTATCGGGCAATGACTCATCATAGGGGATAGTCTCTTCAGGAAGAGCCGTATCGGGTGCGGACTGAGTGCTTGCATCTGCATCTGTACTTGTGTCTAGACCTGTGTCACTATCATTATCAGGAAATAAAGAGAGAGAAGAATCAGTGAAATATGGGGTAGAAGGAGCATGCGGGAGAGAAAATGAGGATATTGAGGCAAATATCTTATTTTCCTAGAAGATTACATGACGAGAAATACGAAGGCGTTTTGAGATTGGATCCCAACACCGATAACCCTTATGTTCAATACCATAACCCAAGAAACAATAGAGGCGGGATCGAGGCTTAAGTTTAGTACGCTCATGTGGGGAAAACAAGACAAAACATGGACATCCAAAAACACGAAGATGATCATAAATAGGTGGATAACCATGACAAGAAGCAGAGATGATAAATGTGCGAGTGATATCAGTGATATGCATGTGTTTACGTTCAGCCCGCCCATTTTGTTAAGAGGTGTATAGAGAAGATCGTTGTGAAATAGTGCTATGTTGACGAAGAAGAGCTAGAATAGAGGACTTTTTATATTCCATGGCATTATCAGCACGGAGGATCTTAATACGTTGTGAGAACTGAGTGTAAACCATAGCAGTAAATTCAGAATAAATACGAGGCAACTCAGATTTATGATGCATGAGATATATCCATGTAAAGCGAGAATAGTCATCAACAAATATCACAAAGTACCGAGATCCCCCCATGGTGGGTGTAGGAGATTAATGGTTTTTGCGATGGTTTTGAAACGATGAGGACAATCTATACTTACCATATATATAGGATTTATGTGTCTTGGGCACCAAGTAGTCTTAAGCCTATATATAGACATGTTGTATACATTTGTAATACACACATTTCTGATAAATCATATACAAGCTTCGTGCTCTCTTATGTCTTGTTTCTATTTCGACATGGTATCAGAGCTAAACCCATGGTCTAGTCTTGTTCATCTTTCATGTCTTGTCACGTGTGACCCATCTGTCTCTCTCGTGTCGCTCTCTCTGATAGTGTCAGCTCTCATTTTTAGGTTCTCTCTGGTCACACGTGAGGGGTTTTGGAATATACATTCCTCCCACATCGAAAAATGACCAACTCCAAATCCGCCATATAAGATCCTGGGCCACTCCACTTAGCACCAATTAGTTTTAAGATGAAAACTCAGGTTTCTTAACACACCCCGTCTGCCGATATCAACATGCTATATCACATGATCCTAGAAATCCAAAACATAATAACTCAGCTCACGGCAGACCAACCCGCACCCCTTAACCAAGCAGAGCCAAACACTCACCAAAATGTTATACTTGTGAACCAAGTGATTCTAACACCAAAAAATCCAAACCAAGCCCATATAGGCGTATAGTGGGATGGGATACCCCGAGGACCATTTGATGACTTTCAACTATAACATGATTTAATATGACTTCTTGGATATAGTGAAGTGCAAGGCTTTCTCGACTGATCTAGTAAGTGGTATACTAGCCTGGAATGAGGGTCAGTGGTGATTTTTCATCAATTAGCTGAGGCACTCTTGGATAGGTTTATGATAACAATGCAAACTGTCATATTTTTCTCCATTAATGTTTAATCTTTCACACATATTTGATGCCTAAATACACTCATTATTTTTATATTTTGATTTAGGATGCAAATAGAGGCGTTAAGTGCAAAATGAAGTTAAATCACGCAATTTTGGATAGCTCCGACATTGTTACGTTTTTTGGGCATAACTCTCCCATCCGATCTCCAATTGAGGCGATTCAAGATGTTCTAGAAAGCCAAGAAGAAGATCTACAACTTTCATGTTTGATTTTTAAGAAATAAAGCCTGAATCAAAGCCAAAATTGGACGTGAATTTGCTGCACCTGTACTGTTTAATGTTCTGGAATGTTCTTTATCTAGAAGCTTCTAGGTGATGGTAGAGGATGTGGTGCACAAAAATTCCAGCTATTTTAGCTATCCTAATTGTATTAGGACTTTTCTAGTTGTTTTAAGATTTCCTAGTTATATTTGGAGTTTACTTTACCTTTAATATTTTCTTATTCTATTTAGATTAGAATTCCATTATCCTAGAGGATTTTGTAGGCTTCACAAACTATAAATAAGGGGAGAAATATTCAGATTTGGGACCTCTCTTTTTCTCTTCCCTTTTCTCCTTTGAAATTTCTTTATGCCTCTGTGTGGCTAAAACTTTTATTCTTGGTCGAAGGAAATTGAAGGCTCAAAATCAAGAAAACTGTGAGATCTAATTAGTTTTTACTGTTCAATTTATGCTTCAAGTATTGAATGTTCTTCTATTTTATTTATATGATTCTCTCATTTAATTGCTAGGGTGGCCAACTAGTTTATTAATCGTTATAATCTATTACTAAGTTAGATATCAAATCCGTAATTGTTTGGTCCCTCTAATTTGTGAAGCAACTAAGACTTAATAATTAGCTGCGTCAGAGCTTATTAGATTTTAGGAAGAGCGTTCAACTAAATTAAATGCAACTGCGTGTGCTTGTGTTGTTTAGTTTCATCGATCTCTCTAATTCTTAAGGCTGCTACTAGATTAAACCTTTAGCGCGTGTCTAAGGTTGTTTAGTGGTTAGGGTTAATTAGGTCGCGTGTATTCTAATTAACTACGACTAAGGAGAGATAGGAAAATAATTCCAACCGTGAATATATAAAGTTTGAATTGAAATATACTTGCATCAATGATCAGTTACAAGATTTCGATAGTGGATATTGTCTTAGACCAAGGTTCGCCTTCTTGATTAAATTCAATATTTTTAAATTCAGTAATTTTTCGTAAGTTTTCTTTATATACTCAAACCCCCCAACCTTGTTACGTAACATAAAATTAGGTTAGGTACTCTCTGTGGAAACGATCCTTACTCACACTACTACATATATTTTTTAGAGTACAGGTTTTATTTTTGGTTGCCTGCAACAACACACCAAATTTTGGCGCTGTTGCCGGGGAGTTATTCTAGTTTATTTTTGTGATTTTTATTTCGTTCTTGAAATCTGTATTAAAAATTAATTAAATTTTTTTATCGTTACAGTTTCAGCAGTTTTCAAAATTTTGGTAGAATTAGGTCTCGAAAATTACTTTTCTAAAGGGAAACGACGTTCTAAGAAAGACTCATAGTCTTTTAGACTATGAGCCCCAGCATCTTGAGGCCAAATTCGATGGTTTACTAGGGTTTTTAGGCTTTTTTTGTGTTTTTTGCGTAAATTTTTTAATTTTTCTTATTACTCTAGATTTCTTTTTCCTACTTTATTTCTTGTGGTTAATTAGCGCTTTCTTGATTTTATGGTTGTCACTTGATCTACTAATCAAGGTGATTTACAATACGATCCAGAAATAGAAAAAAATTGTGCGCAGGTTAAGAAATGAAGCTTAGAGGAATTCTGAAGAGAACGAACTAGTTGTTGATTCCTTATTTGCTAGCGATTCTGATTCAGAAAAGGAGGAAGTCATGGTTGGAAATCAAACTTTGAAGGAGCTTGCCGCCCCTAATTTAGATCAACAACCCTTATGCATAGCGTTTCCTACTATAGATGCTAATGTTACTTTTGAATTAAAGTCTGGCCTAATACATCTTTTGCCCACTTTTCATGGCCTTACAGGTGAAGATCCTCATAAGCATCTAATGAAGCTTCATGTGGTATGCACGAGTATGAAGCCCACGGGGGTGACTGACGAGCATATTAAATTAAGGGTCTTTCCGTTTTCTTTGAAGGATTTGGTTAAGGATTGGCTCTACTATCTACCTTTCAGAAGTATTACCAAATGGAACGAGATGAAAAGGTTGTTTTTGGAGAAATATTTCCCAGCTTCAAGGGTAGCAAACATTCGGAAATAAATTTGTGGTATAAGGCAGCATAGTGGGGAATCCTTGCATGAATATTGGGAACGTTTCAAAAGACTACGTGTGAGCTGCCCCCATCATCAGATTAGTGAGCAGCTACTTATCCAGTATTTCTATGAGGGCCATCTACCCACTTATAGGAGCATGATTGATGCCGCGAGTGGATGAGCTTTGGTGGATAAAACTCCAGAGGCCACGAAGAATTTGATTGCAAATATGGTAGCCAATTCTCAACAATTTGGCACAAGGCTCGAAGCTCCATCTAAGCATGTTAATGAGGTAAATGTTTCTTCCCTTGAAGAACAGATTGCGAGTCTAACTTCTCTTATTCGTCAAATGCCTGTAGGTAATATGCAATCGGCAAAGGCTTATGGGATTTGTTCGGTAGTGGGGCATTCAATCGATATGTGTCCAACTCTTCAAGAGAAGCCCGTAGAGCAAGTGAATGCGGTGGGTGGTTTTTCTGGACAATCACAAAGTAAGTATAATCCTTTTTCGAACACGTATAATCCAGGATGGAGAGATCGCCCCAATCGTAGTTATGGGAATCCACAAGCAAATCAGCCCATGACTCAGAATCACCCAAGTTTTTAGCAATATAAACAGCCATATCAACAATCAGGCCAAACTTCTAATTCAGGTATGTCTTTAGAAGATATTGTTAAGTCTCTTGCCACTAATACTTTGCAATTTCAACAAAAGACGAGAACCAGTATCCAAAGTTTGGACAAGCAGGTGGGGCAGATGGCAACTGCAATTAGTCGGT